>OU342745.1:309082471-309628422 GCA_910589775.1 Avena eriantha
AAAATAAATAAAAGAGTTTTATTTAAAGAGAAGATGCATTTATGCTAATGGGTAATAATGTAGGGTTTAGCGACTGAAAACAATAATTTTTCCTACACAAACCACCCTAATGCCAGGATCTATCTATTAGTAATGCAGTAACGGGAGGGGCTTTTCTTGAACTTATCCTTGAAGACCGAAAAGCTTTGCCAACATTCAGGAGAACATGGTTGATGTAGTCATACAGATGGCGACATCAAGGTCGTTCTGAACACGGACGGCTCCACCAACTTCAGTTCCACCACCTCTAATGACTAATGGCTCGAACGACCCGAGCACCACTAGTGCAGCGCCTCTCAGGGGGTCACACACATATGGTGTTTGACCACGACTCATGGACCCTGATCCACCAGAGGTTGCAGAAGTAGATCTCCTAGATCCGGAATCCCCGCACCACGACGGTGCTCCACCGTGAAGAACACTCTCGTTCACATAGCCCTTACAGTGGAGATGCGTTCACAAAAGAGAGACGGAGAGATGAGGGCACTTGGAGGGGGAAGCCCCAAAGTTTGGGATCAATTGGTGTGTTTAAATCCCTCCATATGCCCTCCTTTATATAGGTGGAGGGGAACCCCAAGTCCCTTTCCTAAGCCATGTGGGACTAAAGGAGAGGAGGAGGAGGTGGGAGGCCACTTTGGCCACCATCCAAGGCCCTCTTGGGCCCCACGTGGGCACCAAGGGCCCATGCAGCCACTCCCTCCCTTCTCTCCTTTGGGTTGCCGTCCCTCTTTGGCCTTTTCCCCTAGGGAACTGTCCCATTAGGCATGGGCTACCCATTAAATCATATTTAATTTATTATATAAATATAAATAAATGTATAATCCAATAATTAACATATATTTACATATTATTTAATTCCTGTTGCACCGGAACTCCTTCCGTACAACTTTGGATACCTATCAAACTTTCCGGAACCCTTTCGGTTTTCCCTTCTCTTTTCTTTGGTGATTCCTATGATACCAAAACAATCTCCGGGCATCGTAAAACCCTTAAGTGAGTTACCCTAATGGTTCGGGAACACTCTAGACATGGTCGATACCCCTCTCGGACCAATGGTCATTAGTGGGACCTAGATGCCCATAATGACCCCTGTGCATTCCACGTGAATCTTTGTCGTTGAACCATTAAACATAGAGTCATATTCCCTTTGTTAATTTGATACTTTACTTGTTCGAGACCTGATCAACGACATTGCCATGTTGTGTTCAATCTTGTTAACGACAAGTACAACTTTACTCGTTTCAAGCTATGCCATCCCTGTGACCTAGTCACATGCTGTAGCTTTATGGATGTCATGTCTCTGAGTGGGCCCAGAGTATCTCTCCGTCACGCGGAAGAAAAAATCCCACAAATACCGCTCTTGACACACACAACTCTACATGTCCCTATAAATACCTGAAGACACCTTTATGATCACCATTTCACCGAGTGATGTTTGATGTAGACAAGGCACTCTCTAGTGACAGTGATTAGATATGGTCTCACGATCTAAGGAATTGGTTACTACATTTCCCAGTTATTGTAACAGTGAACTTCGTGACTTGATCGTGTTACAATTCTTGTGTTGGGTATGTCCATCACTTTCATTCACATAATGAAATGACCCCATTGTCAATTGACATAAATGTCCATTATCGGGAAACGTCGATCATCAATTGACCAATGAACTAGTGTCTAGAGGATCACTAGGGACTCTGGTTGTTTACAAATCACACGTGTATTGATGTTCATCTCAATATAGTTATAGCATGATATAAAACCTATTATGAACTTGATGAAATATGTCAATAATCTATATTATTATTTGACTCTAGGGCATGTTTCAAACAAATAAATGCATGTCGGTGGATATGGGGTTTATGTGAGTGGATATGGAGTTTATGTGAGTGGATATGGAGTTTATGTGAGTAGGATGTGCACTCACATGGTGGGGGCACCTCCATGGTCGGCTCCATGCCCCCTTGATATATTGCAAATGTATCTATAATTTTTGATGTTCCATGCTTGGTTTTATCTACTTTCTTGTGTTTTGTTCCAACTTTGGAGTACTTTTCATATGATTTCTTAGACTAACCTATTAACAAGATGCCACAGTGCCAGTTGCCTGTTTTCTGCTGTTTTTGGTTCCAGGAAGTCAGAAAATGAATATTCTCGGAATTGGACGGGACAAAAGCCAAAGTTACTATTTTCCTGGAAGACTCACGGAGCCAGAAGGAGAGTCGGAGAGGGGCCACAGGGTGGCCACACCACCCCATGGCGCGGGTCCCCCCAGGCCGCGCTAGGGCATGGTGTGGGCCCCCTGGCTGCCCACCGACCTTGCCCGCTGGCCTATAAGAAGCCTCCTGAAGCCAAAACCCTAGATCGTCAATTAGAAATCCACGAAAAGTTCCACAGCGCCGCCGCCATCGAAGGGGAGATTCGGGGGATATAAAGTCTCTGTTCCGGCACCCTGCCAGGACGGGGAAGTGCCCCCGGAGCCATCTCCATCGATCTCCAACACCATATCCATCACCATTGCTGATTCCCATGATGAGGAGGGAGTAGTTCTCTCTCGAGGCTAAGGGTTCTACCGGTAGCTATGTGTTCATCTCTCTATCTATGCATGATCTTATTGAGGTCATGAGCTTGTAATCTTTAGATCTATTTTGCTACTCAAGTGCTTTAATGAATCTCTGCTCTCCCCATGTGTGTGAAAGTGACAGCGTGCTCACCATGGTGGCACTTAGGCTAGAGATTACAAATACTTGTTACGAGTTATATTTGGAGTTGGATGTCTTTATGAAATTGTGGTGTTTGTTGGACTCATCTAGTACTCAAGGTGACAGTGTGGGGGTTTTTTAGATGGGAAAGGCTTACTTTGAGGTGTGCTGTTATAACCCTACCATCGATTAAAGTGTTCAACCGGAGAGTAGTTAAGAGTAGTATCATAAAGAGAAGATATCTATATGAGAGTGTTCACTAGTGAAAGTATGATCCCTAGGCCTTGTTTCTAAGCATTGAAACACCGTTTGCTACTAGATCTGTTACATGTTTGCTTGCTTCCATCTTTATTTTAGTTTGCCTTTAGTCTCTTCCACGCCATCAAGTTATTTTCTATCACCGTTACCACTTGTATTTCACTATCTCTTCGCCGAACTAGTGCACCTATACACTTGACAAGTGTATTGGGTGTGTTGGGGACACAAGAGACTTCTTGTATCTTGATTGCAGGGTTGCTTGAGAGGGGATACCTTTGACCACTTCCTCCCTGAGTTCGATAAACCTTGGGTGATCCACTTAAGGGAAAACTTGCTGCTGTTCCACAAACCTCTGCACTTGGAGGCCCAACAACTGTCTACAAGAATAGAAGTGCGTAGACATCACCCCTTAGGCTGCCCCTCCCCTATAAAGGCAACCTACTCCTCTATAGATGCACCACCTCCTTGTGAAGGTTCTATTACCCCTCTAGAAGTTTCCCCATGACCTAAGAGTAGCAAGGTACATGTCTTGTTGGATTCTTGGAGTAAGATTTATCTACCCCTTTTGTTGCTCTGCTGGAGTGGAGGTGTGAAGGTTGGCGGCAGCCGGACGTGTGACGGAGGAGGGATACTCTGCTAGGTTATGGCGTTCTTCGACATGATCTTGAGATCGGCAAGTGATCGACTACATCACGAACGGAATCAGTTTCCGTAAAATCTTTTCGGTCTTCGAGGGTAAGTCAATCTGGTTACCCTCTCACTCATTACTAGCATATACTATATTAGGTCTTGGCGCAATTAGTGTTCCTATCGTAGGAAAAAAATCTATGTTCGAACCCTTCAGTGGTATTAGAGCCATATCTATGCTTAGATATTTTGTACGAGTAGCACACATATGGTTATGGGCGTTGATGATCATGTTATTGCAACTTTTTGTGTATATTGGATCTTAGTGGCATATTGGGATGAATTGTTCCGGACTAACTTTACATGTCCTCGCACATGAGACTTGTTCCATGCTTGACATGCAACTCGTATTATGTAAGTGGCTAGCGGGTATCTATCTCTCCTACGTTATATGCGAACGTAGATTCTATCACACCCGACCATCACCGTTAAGAAAGTTCGTCGTTTAGAAGAACTATGTGATGATCGGTTGTGATAGAATCTACATTCGTATACAATGGGTGTAAGAAAAATTTACACACGCGGTTACTAAGGTTCTACTTGGCGAGCCTAGCATGTATAGACATGGCCTCGGAACACGAACTGAAAGGTAAAGAATGAGTCATATGAATTATATGGTGAACATGTTGATGTTCTACTTTGAAGCTACATCATCTCACGCGATGATCAATTGTGGTGTAGTGAATTTGGTTCGTGTAATCACCAAAACAACTAGAGGGATGTTGTTTTTGAGTGGGAGTTCTTGTAGTTATTTTGAATTAGTTTGAACTCAATCTTTCATAAACATTAGTCTAAATATTATTTGCAAATATGTTGTAGATCATGGCACCACCTGCTTTCAATTTCAATGTATTCATGGTGAAGGATAAACTTAGCACCAATGGTAGAAACTTTACCGACTAGGCCCTTAATCTGAGGATTCTCCTCTCGGCTTCTCAAAGGAGTATGAGCTAGATGCACCTATAGGACCCCCTCCTACTTAAGATGCTACTGATGATGAGAAAAATGTGTTTCTCACTCGTCAGGAGGATCACCACTTAGTTCATTGTGATATACTATATGGGCTTAAGCCTGAGCTTCAAAAGCGTTTTGAACTCAGCAATGCCTATGATACAATGGTTAAATTGAGAATGATATTTGATAACCATGTTGCCATAGAGAATTCTGAAGTTTCAGAAAAGTTCTTTAGCTATGTGATGGAAGAGAGCGACTCCATTAGCGAGCAGGTACTCAAAATGTCTGGGTACGCCAATAAACTCGTAGCTCTTGGAATTGTGATTCCAAATGAGCTAGGATTTCATAGGGTTCTCCAATCACTCCCACCAAGTTACAAGAACTATGTGATGAACTATAACATGCAAGGCATGGATAAGTCGCTACCTGAGCTTCTTTCCATGCTAAAAACTATTGAAGTGGAGATCAAAAAGGAGCATCAAGTGTTGATGGTTAGTAAGAACACTAGTTTCAAGAAAGGCAAGAAAGGCAACAAGAAGGGTAACTTCAAGAAGGGTGGCAAGTCTATTTTCGGGCCCGAGAAGAAGACCAAGAATGGCCCAAAGCCTGAGACTGAGTGCTTCTACTGCAAGAACATGGGGCACTGGAAGCATAACCGCCCCAAGTATCTGGCTGATGAGAAAGTTGGCAAGGTGAACAAAGGTATATGTGATATACATGTTACTGATGTGTACCTTACTAGTACTCGTAGTACCACCTGGGTATTTGATACTGATTCAGTTGCTAATATATGTAACACAAAATAGGGGTTGCAGAACAAGCATCAACTAGCCAAGGATGAAGTGACGAAGCATGTAAGCAATGGATCAAAGGTTGATGTGATCATCGTCGAAACGCTGCCACTTCAATTACCATCGCGATTAGTCATGAAGCTCAATGATTGTTATCTTGTGCCTGCGTTAAGCATGAAAATTATTTTCAGATCATGTTTGTTGTGAGATGGTTATTTATTTAAATATGAGAACAATGGTTGTTCCATTTATATGAATAACATCTTGTATGGTCATGCACATGTGAAGAATGGTTTATTTCTTTTGGATCTCGATAATAATACACATATTCATAATGTGGATGCAAAAAAGAATTAAATTGAGTGATGATAATGCTGCATATATGTGGCACTTCCATCTTGGTCATATTGGTGTAAAACTCATGAAACAACTCCATTCTGATGGATTGTTGGAATCACTTTATTATGAATCATTTGAGACATGTGAACCATGTCTTATGGGCAAGATGACTAGGACCCCGTTTTCTGGTTCTATGGAATGGGCAACGGACTTATTGGAGATCATACATTCGGATGTATGTGGACCAATGAGTGTATCGACGCGTGGAGGTTATCGTTATTTCATTACTTCTACAGATGATTTGAGTAGATATGGTTATATCTATTTGATGAAACACAAATCTAAAACTTTTGAAAAGTTCAAAGAATTTCAGAGTGAAGTGGAAAACCATTGTAATAGAAAGATTAAATTTCTACGATCCAATCGTGGATGTGAATATCTAAGTTACGAGTTTAGCATACACATGAAACAATATGGAATATTTCACAACTAACACCTTCCAGAACACCACAACAAAATGGTATGTCACAACGCCGTATTGTACATTATTAGATATGGTTCGGTCTATGATGTCTCTCACATACTTGCCATTGTCATTTTAGGGATATGCACTAGAAACATCCGCATTCACTTTAAATAGGACTCCATATAAATTCGTGGAAACGACACCATATGAATTATGGTTTGGCAACAAACCTAAGTTATCGTTTCTTAAGGTTTGGAGATGCGATGTCTATGTGAAGAAACTTCAAAATGATAAACTCGAACCCAAAGCGGAAAATGTGTCTTCATAGGATACCTTAAGGAAACGATTGGGTATACATTTTATCACAGATCCGTAGGCAAAGTTTTCATTGCCAAAAATAGATCCTTTCTAGAGAAGGAGTATCTCTCGAAAGGTGTGATAAGTAGGAAGGTAGAACTTGACGAGGCTATTAAACCTTCTCTTCATGGAATGGCGAATAGTGCTCCGTCAGAAATGACGAGTGGCATAGTGTCCGAAGATGTCCCGATGTCAACTTCACCAAATGAAGAGGGAAATAATGATATGAAACTCTGAAACAGAACACTACTAAAACTCATAGGTCAACTAGGACACGTGCAACTCCTGAAGTATACGGTAATCCAGTTATGAATTTCATGGTAGATGGAAATGATGACCCTGTGACCTATGAGGAAGTGATGGAAAGTCTGGATTCCAACAAATGGCTAGAAGCCATGAAATCCGAAATAGGATCCATGTACGAAAACCAAGTTTCGACCTTGGTGGACCTACCTCATGACCATAAGGCCGTTGAGAATAAATGGATCTTTAATAAGAAAACTGACATTGACAGTAATGTGACCGTTTATAAAGCTTGACTTGTCGCAAAAGGTTTCCGATAAATTCAAGGAGTTTACTATGATGAGACTTTGTTTCCCGTAGCGATGCTAAAATCAGTTACCATTATGTTAGCAATTGCTGCATATTTCGACTATGAAATTTGGTAGATGGATGTGAAAACCGTGTTCCTGAATGAAAAATTGAGGAAGAGTTGTACATGGTACAACCCAAGGGTTTTATTGATCCTAAGGATGCTAACCAGGTGTTCAAACTTCAGTGATCCATTTATGAATTGAAGGAAGCATCACGATGTTGGAATCTCCGTTTTGATGAAGTCATCAAAGGGTTTGGATTTGTCCAAACTTATGGAGAAGCTTGTATTTACAAGAAAGTGGGCGGGAGCTCTATAGCGTTTCTAATTTTATATGTGGAAAACATATTATTGATTGGAAATGATATATAACTTTTGAAGAGTATAAAGGATTATTTGAATAGTAGTTTTTAATGAAGGACCTCGGTGAAGCGGAGTATATACTAGGTATCAAAATCTATAGAGATAGATCGAGACGATTGATTGGGCTATTGCAAAGTACATACATTGGCAAGATATTGAAGAAGTTCAATATGGACAGAACTAAGAAATGATCCTTACCTATGTTACAAGACAAGACATTGAGTAAGACTCAAAGTCCAGCTACGGCAGAAGATAGAGAAATAATAACTAAGATTCCCTATGTCTCAGCCATAGGATCTATCATGTGTATGCCTATTGGAGATATGCCCAAGAGGCAATAATAAAGTGGTTATTATTATATCTTTATGTTTATGATAAATGTTTACATCCCATGCTATAATTTTATTATTAGGAAACACTAATACATGTGTGTTTTGTAAACATAAAAGAGTCCCTAGCAAGCCTTTTGTTAAACTAGCTTGTTGATTAATGGATGATCATGGTTTCCTGATCATGGACATTGGATGTCGTTAATAACAAGATCATATCATTAGGAGAATGATGTGATGGACACACACCCGTAGTAAGCATAGCATAAGATCAAGTCATTAAAGTTCGTTTGCTATAAGCTTTAAAATACATAGTAACCTAATCCTTCGACCATGAGGTTATGTTAATCACCATCACCGGATGGGTACTTTGATGACATCAAACACCGCTTCATAACTGGGTGGTCATAAAGGTGTCATTGGGTATTCAGAAAGTATGTGTTGAAGCTCATGGACCAAGATTGGGATTTGTCCATCCATATGACGGATAGATATGCTCTGGGCCCTCTCGGTGGAATGTCATCTAGTTAGCTTCCAAGCATGTGACTAGGTCACAAGGGATGACATATCACGGAACGAGTAAAGAGTACTTATCAGTAACGAGGTAGAACTAGGTATAGAGATACCGACGATCAAACCTCGGATAAGTATAGTATCGCGAGACAAAGGGAATTGGTTTCGTATGTAAATGGTTCTATCGATCACAAAGTCATCGTTGAGTATGTGGGAGCCATTATGGATCTCCAGGTCCCGCTGATGGTTATTGATAGGAGATGTGTCTCTGTCATGTCTACATATTCACGAACCGTAGGGTGACACACTTAAGGTTCGAAGTTGTTTTAAGTAGATATGGAATGTGCGTTGGAGACCGAATGTTGTTCGGAGTCTCGGATTGGATCCGGGACATCACGAGGAGATCTGGAATTGTCCGGAGAATAAGATTCATATATTGGGGATCATTTTCTGAGTTAGGAAATGTTCCGGAGTATTTGTATGAGGTTTCCAGAAGGTTTCGGAATGTTCTGGAAGGTTCTGGAAGATTTCTTGGAGTTTGCTTGAAAACCAAGAAAGGATCAAGGAGTCCTTGTGGGGTAAGACAAGGATTCGTGGGGGGGGGGGGAGGACTCCTCCCCCCACCTCCCAATCCGCCGGCCATAGGAGGGAGGGGAGTCCAACAAGGACTCCCCCTCCCATGGTGCCTCCCCCTTTAAATAGAGGGGTAGGGGCGCCCCGTCCAAGCCCTCCTCTACTACTCCAAATCTCCACCGCCTCTCTCCTCCTCCTTTCTTCTGCACAGGCATAGGCGAAGCCCTGCAGAATTCTCTACTCCACCACCACCACCACACCGTCGTGCTGCTGGGATTCCGTGGAGAAGATCTACTACCTCCGCTGCTCGCTGGAACGAGGAGAGGAAGGTCTGCTTCGACTCCGCACGTGTGACCGACTGCGGAAGCGCTGCAGGAACGTGGCGCGGGAAGGATCGTCTACTCGATCTTGAGATCGGCAAGTGATCGACTACATCAACCACGAGATCCGAATCTCGTAACGCTTTCGGATCTACAAGGGTTAGTACAGATCTATCTCGTTGCACATGTCTAATAGATTAGATCTTGGCTTTTATCTAGATTAGATCTGCGTTTTGTTCGTTCTTGCGGTAGAAATTTTTTGTTTTCCATGCTACGAACCCAGCAGTGGTATCAGAGCCGTGTCTATATGTAGATCTGTTGCACGAGTAGAACACAATGGTGTTGTGGGCGTTGGTGCTTGTGCCGTCTTTTTCTTTGTGTACTTTGCATCTTGCGGTATGGTGGGATGAAGCGGCTCGGGCTAACCTTACATGTCATCGCACATGAGACTTGCTCCACGCTTGACGTGTAACTTTCTTTGCACAAGTGGCTTTGCGGGTGTCTGTCTCTCACACCATAGTATAGATCCAATCTACACTTTGCACTTGATAGCACTTGTATCAACGTTGTGGTTCATGTTCGTAGGTAAGATCCGTTCTTATTCGAAAGCCCCAAGCCACGTAAAACATGCAAAGAAAATTAGAGGCGTCTAACTCGTTTTTGCAGGGGTTTTGTGATGTGATATGGCCATTATGTGATTGTGATTATATTTGATGTATGCAATGATCCTTATTGTAATATGGCAACCGGCAGGAGCCTAATGGTTGTCTTTAAATTTTGTTTAAGACCTGCGTGTCTATTTATCATGTAATAGCTTTATTCCAAGTAGTTGTAATAGTTGTTGGTGGTGATGGACAACCATGAAGCGGCGCCACGGACCTTGACGCCACGGTGGTGATGATGGAGATCTTGTCCATGCTTTGGAGATGGAGATCAAAGGCACAAGAAGAAAGGCCATATCATATCACATATTATGAATTGCCTGTGATGTTAATCCTTTATGCATCTTGTATTGCTTAGATCGCGACGGTAGCATTATAAGATGATCCGTCTCACTAAATATCAAGTAATAAAGTGTTCGTCCTTAGTTGGCACCGTTGCTAAGACTCATCGTTTCGAAGCATCTCGTGATGATCGGGTGTGATAGACTCTACGTGTGCATACAACGGGTGCAAGCCAGATTTGCACATGCAGAAACTAAGGTTAACCTTGACGAGCCTAGCATGTACAGACATGGTCTCGGAACACAGAATACCGAAAGATAAAGCATGAGTCATATGGATGATATGATGAACATGTTGATTGTTCGCCTTTAAAGCTACATCATCTCACGTGATGATCGGACTTGGTGTAGTGGATTTGGTTCATGTAATCACTAAAACAACTTGAGGGATGTTGTTTTGAGTGGGAGTTCATTTGTAATTTGGATTAGTCGAACTCAATTTATCATAAACACAATCAAAGTGAATTTTCATAGTTTGTTGTAGTCATTGGCATCCGTTCACCACCTTACGCTTAGTTATAGTTGAGATAGTGGAACTATAGAAATTCTGGATATTTGCTTTATGAACTGGTATCGTATTGTTTCGAGTGTCAATTTAAAGTTTAAAAGTCCTATTGCAAACTTTCAGAAAACTCCGTTTACTCTGTGAAGTTTAATAAATAATATTAAATCAAGAGTAACAATTCCAGTGTTAGTATCTAATGTATCATGTTTGCCTCCATGATTCTTGATACTCAAAAGATTGTTTTTAATATCAAGTTTATCTAAGAGTTGAAAGCAATGTTTCAGAAACCATCATATGTGAAAGGTATTGCGATATCTAAAACAATGTGTTGGTTACAACATGATAGAGTATACGTCCTCATATTTGATGAGAATTTGTGAAGGTTGGAGACGCTAGTCGTCCTAATCCTCCAAAAGGTTTTGAAAAAGAAACATTATACTCGCAATTCACCTTTATAAGCTATAGCAGCTTGATCATGAAAGTTGTCATGATAAGGATGAATAGAAGATGTAAGTAAAATGTTTACTACACTAATAGATTACTAAAGAATGGATTTTTGAAAGAATGCCAAACATTTGATGATGGTGATCCACTTAAAAGTGCAAGTCCAAAGGTATTAGTATTTGACTATATACGCTTTGTACTATGTGTCATGTAAATGACACCACTATTGATGTTGATAGATTATTTTAAAAGAAAAAAGGAATTGCTGAAAGAGAATCTATAAAATATTTGGCAGAAATTATAAGGTTGGAGATGTCCAACTTGGGTATGTAGAAGATATACATGTTATGGTTGTATTCCTTGCTTTTTAAACAATGTGGCTCTTAGGTATTGGATACCGAATCGGTTGGTATGAAGTGTCATACAAGACAACGCAATTCATGAACTACAATGGCCTAAGTAACTAGCAAGAGAATGAGTGATGATGTTCATCGAAAACAAATAAAGTGTTATTGTGTTTTTCGTTGTCATCAAACCTAGCCTTCAAGATTTGTTTTAATAATTGTTATTTTGTTCCGGTATTACGAGAACAATGGTTGTTCAAATAATAACCGTATTCCATAAAGGATGGATGAACTTTTACAAGTCTAGTGGGAGAAATCACATCCATAAACACTATTGCTAAAATGTCGCAAGACAAATGATTGAAAGATCACTTATGCAGTGACATCGCTGTTTAAATTATATTTGAAAGAAAACATGAAGAAATTCCATGTTGATGGAATTTTGGAGTCTTTGATTTTGATCAATTGACGCATGTGAGACTTTCCTCAAGATAATTGAAACTCCGCCCATAGGCCAGATAGGAACGGATGACTAGCTTATTGGAAATTGTGCATGCTGATGTGCATAGTCCATTATGTGTAGCCATATGCGATGGATCTTTTTGCTTCATATGCTTTCTCCGAAAATTTGAGTGAATATATCTGTATACTTACTTAATAAGGAGGAAGTATGAAACATTTGAAAGTTGTTCAAAGACTTTCAAGATGAAGTTAAAAATCATTGAAACAAGAAAATAAAGAGTTTATGATTCGATCATAAAGGAAGATATTTGAGTTACACGTTTAGCAAAAACACCTAAGATTTGAGGAATCGTTCGATGGATTTGCATTTCCCAAAACACCATAGGAGTATGGAGTGTTCAAGATATGTAATGAAACCTTGTTTGACATGGTAAGATCAAAGGTGTCATTTATAAAACTGCCATTATATATTAAAGATTAAAGCTTTAGTGACTACCGCTTTTACACTGAAAAGAGCTCCAACGTGATCCGTTGAAATGACACCATATGAGTTATGGTTTGGGATAAAACCCGAATTGTCTTTTCTTAAATTTTGGTAAGCTATGCATAAGTAAAATGTTTACAACCAAAAGTCGGATAAGCATGTCTTTGTAGGTTATTCCAAAGAATTTGTTGGGAATTTCTCCATAACGCCGAGGACAAAAGAGTTTGTCGCTTGGAACATCAAATTTCTTGAGAAGGAATTTTTCGTGAAAAGTTGAGTGGGAGGACAATAGAACTTTGATAAGGTTGTTAAACCTTAGCTATATGTGCTAAGTAGCGCAGCGCCGGAAAGTGTCCAGGTGACGGCCGCAATGCTCATGGCTCTCGTGATTACAAAAGGTGTGATCTCGGAGATTAGAGTTCCTATAGAACCGTGTGGGTCGGTAAGAATCAAATAGTAAGATTTGATAAGCAAGTCGTTATTGTTTTGACAATGATGAACCGACTACATGCAAAGAAGCGATGATGGGCCCTGACTCCATAAAAATACTAGAAGTCATGGAATCTGTGATAGCATCCATACACGAGAAATCAAGTTTCTGAACTTTGAAGACCCCCCGGAAAGGCGTGAAGCCTATTGGTCGTGTTTGGATTTATAAAGAAATAAGACATGGATGTTTAACATCTATGAAATAGTCGACATGTCAGAAAGAAGTTTACGACAATGTTCAAGGAATTGACTATGATAAGATTTGATCTTTCATAGCGATATTTAGTCTAGACGGTTTAATGTAGCAACCACTACATATATTTTGGTATATGGTAGTTGAACAAACAAAACAAGTTCTTCTAATAGAATGGTTACCTAGGACGTGTACATGACACGATCCAAAGGGTTTTTGTTAAATTCAAAGGATGCTAAGAGAGTATGCAAAACTTCAATGGTTGAAGTAAGCATAGCGGAGTTGGAATCTTCACCATGATGAAACTGTTAAAAGAGTTTAAATTCATCGGAGATGATGAAGATGCTTGCATTTGCAAGAAATTAAGTGGGAGCGCTGAGACATATTTCTAATACATTATGTGAAAGACATATTGTTGATTGCAAATGATGTATCTTTTATTGACACAGGTTAAGAATTTCATTTCGATGAAAGACTTAGGCATAACCCAAATTAGGCATCAATGTCTATATGGATAGATTGAGGCGCTAATATGGTTTTGCCAAATGTACATAGATAAGATGTTGAATGAGTTCAATATGGAAACAACAAGAAAGGTTCTTGATGCACGGAAAGGACTGAATCAAGATTCGAGTGTGTTGACACAAGATTCAAGTGTTTTGACACTTGGTGAAATCACAAGAATATTTTGATCAATCATTCTTTGAGATGTACACATCCAGATATGTCCTATGCTCTAAATGTTATGAGCATATACCAGAATGATTCATAAGATGATCATTGGACAATAGTAAAGATATTCTTATGAGCTTTGGAAGAGCTAAGAATATACCATGTATAAGTGACAAATAGTTAAAGGTAGTTCATTGTAAAGTGTTACATTGATACTAGTTTTGTCACAAGATACAAATTAAATTTATCTCAATTTAGACTATGGGCAGCACAATGTAATGGAAAGGATGTTCCATGATGGATTTGGATGAGTTCCAAAATTGAGACATTGTGACGGATACTACAACAAAAGGCTAAGTATATAAACTGCTATAGTAGCAGCAAAGGAGGGCATTTGTGTTAAGTAGTTTGTTATCAAACTAGGTGTGGTTCAAAGTGGGCTAATACTATGAAGATATATTGTGTGACAATAATATCAACATATTTTGAGCCGAAGGAACTAAAGGTCTCACCAAAGGACCAAATTTATACAATGCCATCTCATTCGAGAATGAGAAATGCGTAGAGATGCAAGGACATGCAAATACACACGGACCTGGAAGTGTCAGATCCAAAGATTATGTTTACCACTAGCAATAGTGTCTATACAACACCAGAAAGCCATAGGTGTTGAATGCACAAGTTTTTAACTAGATTATTGACTCTAGTGCAAGTGGGAGACTATTGGAGATATGCCCAAGAGGCAATAATAAAGTGGTTATTATTATATCTTTATGTTTATGATAAATGTTTACATCCCATGCTATAATTGTATTATTAGGAAACACTAATACATGTGTGTTTTGTAAACATAAAAGAGTCCCTAGTAAGCCTCTTGTTAAACTAGCTTGTTGATTAATGGATGATCATGGTTTCCTAATCATGGATATTGGATGTCGTTAATAACAAGATCATATCATTAGGAGAATGATGTGATGGACACACACCCGTAGTAAGCATAGCATAAGATCAATTCATTAAAGTTCGTTTGCTATAAGCTTTAAAATACATAGTAACCTAATCCTTCGACCATGAGGTTATGTTAATCACCATCACCGGATGGGTACTTTGATGACATCAATCACCGCTTCGTAACTGGGTGGTCATAAAGGTGTCATTGGGTATTCAGAAAGTATGTGTTGAAGCTCATGGACCAAGATTGGGATTTGTCCATCCATATGACGAATAGATATGCTCTGGGCCCTCTCGGTGGAATGTCATCTAGTTAGCTTGCAAGCCTGTGACTAGGTCACAAGGGATGACATATCACGAAACGAGTAAAGAGTACTTATCAGTAACGAGGTAGAACTACGTATAGAGATACCGACGATCAAACCTCGGATAAGTATAGTATCGCGAGACAAAGGGAATTGGTTTCATATGTAAATGGTTCTATCGATCACAAAGTCACCGTTGAGTATGTGGGAGCCATTATGGATCTCCAGGTCCCGCTGATGGTTATTGATAGGAGATGTGTCTCTGTCATGTCTACATATTCACGAACCGTAGGGTGACACACTTAAGGTTCGAAGTTGTTTTAAGTAGATATGAATGTGCGTTGGAGACCGAATGTTGTTCGGAGTCTCGGATTGGATCCGGGACATCACGAGGAGATCCGGAATTGTCCAGAGAATAAGATTCATATATTGGGGATCATTTTCTGAGTTAGGAAATGTTCCGGAGTATTTGTATGAGGTTTCTAGAAGGTTTCGGAATGTTCCGGAAGGTTCTGGAAGATTTCTTGGAGTTTTCTTGAAAACCAAGAAAGGATCAAGAAGTCCTTGTAGGGTAAAACAAGGATTCGTGGGGGGGAGGACTCCTCCCCCCACCTCCCAATCCGCCGGCCATAGGAGGGAGGGGAGTCCTACAAGGACTCCCCCTCCCATGGCGCCTCCCCCCTTTAAATAGAGGGGTAGGGGCGCCCCCTCCAAGCCCTCCTCTACTACTCCAAATCTCCGTCGCCTCTCTCCTCCTCCTTTCTTCTGCACAGGCATAGGCGAAGCCCTGCAGAATTCTCTACTCCACCACCACCACCACACGGTCGTGCTGCTGGGATTCCGTGGAGAAGATCTACTACCTCCGCTGCTTGCTGGAACAAGGAGAGGAAGGTCTGCTTCGACTCCGCACGTGTGACCGACTGCGGAAGCGCTGCCGGAACGCGGCGCCGGAAGGATCGTCTACTCGATCTTGAGATCGGCAAGTGATCGACTACATCAACCACGAGATCTGAATCTCGTAACGCTTTCGGATCTACAAGGGTTAGTACAGATCTATCTCGTTGCACATGTCTAATAGATTAGATCTTGGCTTTTATCTAGATTAGATCTGTGTTTTGTTCGTTCTTGCGGTAGAAATTTTTGTTTTCCATGCTACGAACCCATCAATGCCATGTTGTGTACTAGACCGGATGTGGCACATGTTATTAGTTTGACTGGCAGGTACCAATCTGATCCAGGTTTGGAACATTGGATAGCAGTCAAGAATATATTTAAGTACTTGAGAAGAACTAAAGAACTGTTTCTTGTATGTGGTGGTGAAGAAGAGGTCATCGCAAAGTGTTACATCGATGCTTTCTTCGACACTGATCCGTAAGACTCTAAGTCACTGATGTCTACGCACGCTTCTATTCTTGTAGATAGTGTTGGGCCTCCAAGTGCAGAGGTTTGTAGAACAGCAACAAGTTTCCCTTAAGTGGATTACCCAAGGTTTATCAAACTCAGGGAGGAAGTGGTCAAAGGTATCCCTCTCAAGCAACCCTGCAATCAAGATACAAGAAGTCTCTTATGTCCCCAACACACCCAATACACTTGTTAGGTGTACAGGTGCACTAGTTCGGCGAAGAGATAGTGAAATACAAGTAATATGGATAATTATAAGTGGTAATTGCAATCTGAAATAAGAGTGGTAGCAAGCAAACATGTAACAGGACTGATTGTAAACGGTGTTTCAATGCTTAGAAACAAGGCTTAGGGATCATACTTTCACTAGTGGACACTCTCATATAAATATCTTCTCTTCATTATGCTACCCTGAACTACTCTCCGGTTGGACGATGTAGGGCTATAATAGCACACCTTAAAGTTCACATTCCCCATCTAGATAACCCCTCACTGTCACCTTGAGTGTGAGATGGTTCTAACAGACACCACAATCTCAGAGACATCCAACTCAAATTATACTCATGATAAGTATTTTTGTAACCTTAGCCAAAGTGCCACATGGTGTACACACTATCAACTTCACACACGTGGGGATAAGCAGAGATTAATTAAAGCACTTGAGTAGCAGAATAGATCTATAGATTACAAAGCTCATGATATCATAAGATCACGCATAGAGAGAGAGATGAACACATAGCTATCGGTAGAGCCGTTAGCCTTGAGAGAGAACTACTCCCTCCTCATCATGGGAGTCCGCAACAGCGATGGAGTTGGCGGTGGAGTCGATGGAGATGGCTCCGGTGGCACTTCCCTGTCCTGGCAGGGTGCCGGAACAGAGACTTCTGTCCCCCGAATCTCCTCTTCGGCGGCGGCGGCGGCTCTGCGGAACTTATCGTGGAATTCTGATCTCATCCCTAGGGTTTTCGTCCCGGGAGGCTTTTATAGGCGAAAGGGCGATGTCAGAGGGTGGACCAGGGGCCCACACCACCTGGTAGAGTGGCCAGGGGGACCCGCGCCACCCTATGGTGTGGCGAGCCCCTGACCCTCCTCCGTCTCTGCTTTGGACTCTCTCTCGTGTCGGAAAAAATAGGAACTTCAGGTTTTGTTTCGTCCAATCCCGAGAATATGTCTTTACTAGCTTTTCTGAAACCAAAAACAGCAGAAAACAGGCAACTAGCACTGCGGCATCTTGTCAATAGGTTAGTTTCAGAAAATGCATAAAAATGCCTCAAAGTATAGACAAAACATAAGATAGTTGATACAAAACAATCATGGAGCATCAAAAATTATAGATATGTTTACGACATATCAAGCATCCCCAAGCTTAACTCCTGCTCATCCTCGAGTATGTAAGTGATACAAAGAATAATTTTTTAGGTGACATGCACTATCATCTTGATCAAGGTATTTGTAAAGCATTGATAGCTGGGATCAAAGTACTCTAACATGAACATGAAAGATAGAGTTCTAACAATAAGACATAGCAACTATGTTGCAACATGAAAAAGGTACAAACAAAAGATTCATGAATAACAATGCATTAAAAGACATTTGTTTGTTTCACATATAGAAGACATAAATGCATAGGACACCTTCAAAGTTCATAAGGGTGACTAGATACAAATAATTTAAGAACAAGCAATATCAAAGTCATGAATCAATCAATAAGTTTTGGGACAATGCACATTAAACTAAGAATGATCACTATTCTCTCTCTATTGGTGCATAAAGATAGAAGATGGAGACTCAACATAAAAGTAAAAAGAAAGGCCCTTCATAAGAGGGAAGCAGGGATTTCAAGTTTCATAAAGAGCGTCCAAAAATTATGGGACTTATTAGCTTTCAGCTCTCATTGCCCCTATCATAAGCATCTTTAGGTGATTAAGGTTAATGTGAACAAATATGAGGATATGCTTGACAAGTTATAAGTCAAAAATCTCATGCCCCTTTCCTACGAGTACCGAACCTCATGCTACTCAACTTTAGTCACGAGTAAGTTCTTTTCATTGTAAGTACATGTGTATCATGGAGAACCACCAACGGGTACCCCTTGCCCCATGATACAGGAGCTATCCCATATCAAAATGACAAGGCAACAGACAATGAGCATCTCAGTGATCTTTTTATTTGCTATTTGCATAGGTTTTTATTGAGGATGCTTCACAAAATGCTCGCTATGGTTATGCTGCAAGTTTCCACCATGATTAGGCATGGTTAGGCTAGCCGCCCAGGCGTTTCTCTAACACACATATAAACTCCATGAGCTTACAAGCTCCCCTTTTATTTCACACCACCGGGATCCATAAACAAAAGAACATGATATCAACTGAATAATAAGTGCAATGTTGAAAGCGTTCCCCATGGTACATAGTTATGCTAATTTTTCAACTTATAAAGTTCAAGCATATACGCAACATAGATGGATGCAATGGTTCAAGTTTATTAAGTGTAAGAAAGTGAAGTGTGCCATCAAGTTTGTGAGAGCTTTAATCACTAATTTTCACATAACGAGTTTAATTTGGAACATAGATAAAAACATGAATGTACTTGGAATAGTGTAACACACCATGCATAGGAATTTATAGTGGACTCTTTGGAATAACTTGGTTTTCTTGGAGATTGGATGCAGGAGTATAACTCATACTTGGTACAGGTGGAGGCTAGCAAAAGACTGGGAGCGACCAACTAAGAGAGCAATAATGGACATAATTATGCAAAGCAACAAAACATTATTAATTAAAGCATAAAGTGATATTACAAGTCAGAAACTAAATGATCATAGAGGCTAAGCTGACTGGTTCATAGTCTTAACATGGTGTAAGCATGTGCCAAGTCAACCCAAATAAATCATCGAAGGAGAATACCACAATATTATGCTTTTTGTATGCTAAAACAATGCATGATTCTTTCAAAGCACATTATGCAATCTCAATTGTTTGGAACAAGTCATGCTACAACAATAATTACTAAGCATATGGTCAAAGCAACACCTAGCATGACATGATAAATTCTAAGTCACTGTCAAAACAAGGTTCCTTTCGTACCACTATAAGCATGAAACTTCCTACTCTTTTCCAACACCAATCGACTTATTTGAAACAACTCTCAAAGATAATAATAAATAAAGACCAGAGAGCATGTCTCACCCATCTACAAAGAAGAACTAAAAAGTTTTAAGCCACAAGAATAAGAAAACTAAAGCTAAACGTAGTGCTAGCAAAGGAGAACACTCACATAACACTAAGAGTGAAAACTAGAGTGTTGTAGGCAATGAATAACGGGGTGTGTCTCTCTCCAAAAGAAGTGTGTTAGGATCCAACCAACTTATTGCGGCAAATAAAGCAAAATAAAACTAAAAACAAAGATGATCCAAGCACAACACATAGTGCATAAGGAAATAAAAATAAAGTGTCTTGAAAGAAGACCTGCGATTATTGATGAAGAAGGGGATGCCCAAGGCATCCCCAAGATTTGATGCTTGTACTTCTTGAATATTTCTTGGGGTGACACGGGTGGCATCCCCAAGCTTGAGCTTTTGTCCATACTTCATCTCATCACATCATTCTTTCCCTACACTTGAAAACTTCCTTCATACAAAACTTCACACAATCTTCATTAGCAACACTAGTGTATTCAAAATAATAATCCTTCGGGTTCAGTTTCAAATCAAGTAAATCATCCATTAAAACATAAGATACTATAGAAATTTCTTTTAAAAGCTCATGTGGTCCAAGAGAACTCAAAAAGACACCGATTAAGAGGCAAATGCAAATAATGGCAGAAATCTGTCAAAACAGACCAGTAGGTAAGGACCGATTTTTAGAAAATCTTCTGTTGATCAAATCGAAAAGTGCAAAACTATAGAAAGTTGGGTAATAACCTGGGGCATAAGCACAAAAAATTACAGCTCAATCCAACGTACTTAGATTTTTCACGATTGTTTACAGTGACACACAGAAATCTGTTTCGGGACAACAACTTCCCCATATCTTACTTCCCTCTCATTAGAGGTTATTCTTGGCACAAAAACCAAACAAAAAAGATAAGGAGAGGTTATTACAGAGGCAATAACTTCCAAGACTCAACAAAACAAAAATAAACTGAAAGTAAAAATATAATGGGTTGTCTCCCAAAAGCTCTTTCTTTTTAGCCATTAAGATAGGCATGATAATTTCGATGATGCTCACATAAGAAATATGAATTGAAGTAAAAGAGAGCATCAAGAAGCAAATATAGAACAAATTTAAGTCTAACCCACTTCCTATGAAAAATAATCTTGTAAAGAAACAAGTCATGAAAGGACAAAGCAACAAGCATAGGAAAGCAAAACAAGTGCAACTTCAAAATTTTCAACATAAATAGGGGAAACTTAATATTGTTGAGATACATAAAACCATGTTTCCTTTTATCATAATAACTTTCAGTAGGATCATGAATAAAATTAACAATATAAATATCACATAAAACATTCTTATCATGAGCCACATGCATAAAATAATTATTACTCTCCCTATAATCATAGTCATTCTTATTAATCGTAGTGGGAGCAAATTAGACAAAATAGCTATCATTATTATTCTCATCACCATAGTCATCAAATATAGGAGGCATATTGTAATCGTAATTAATTTTCTCCTCAATAATAGGTGGACTTTAAATATCATATTCATCATTTTAATCATCATATATTGGAGGTATAGTATCATCAAAGTAAATTTTCTCCTTCGTGCTTGGGGGACTAAAAATATCATGCTCATCAACACCAGCTTCCCCAAGCTTAGACTTTTCCATAGAATTAGCAATAATGGTGTTCAAATAATTCATACTAATAACATTGCTCTTAGCATGCAAATAAAGTTCCATAGGTTTTTTAATTTTCTCTTCAAACACTTCATGTCCTAACTCAAGATAAATACTATAAAGCTCTCTAATTTTGTTGTTGTTTTCCATTAATCCTAACTAGTGGAAACAAAAACAAGAAATAAAAAGATATAATTGCAGAATCTAAAGGAAATAACTTTGAGCACTCACACACCAGCAACAGTACTAGAAGATAGCTTAGTAGCTAGAGGATATAAGTACCTTCTACCTTACCTCCCCGACAACTGCGCCAGAAAATAGCATGATGTCTACACACACTTCTATTCTGGTAGACAGTTTTGGGCCTCCAAGTGCAGAGGTTTGTAGAACAGTAGCAAGTTTCCCTTAAGTGGATCACCCAAGGTTTATCGAACTCAGGGAGGAAGTGGTCAAAGGTATCCCTCTCAAGCAACCGTGCAATCAAGATACAAGAAGTCTCTTGTGTCCCCAACACACCCAATACACTTGTCAGGTGTATAGGTGCACTAGTTCGGCGAAGATATAGTGAAATACAAGTAATATGGATGATTATAAGTTGTAATTGCAATCTGAAATAAGAGTGGCAGCAAGCAAATATGTAACATGACTGATTGTAAATGGTTTTTCAATGCTTAGAAATAAGGCTTAGGGATCATACTTTCACTAGTGGACACTCTCATATAAATATCTTCTCTTCATTATGCTACCCTGAACTACTCTCCGGTTATGTAAGGCTATAACAGCACACCTTAAAGTTCGTATTCCCCATCTAGATAACCCCTCACTGTCACCTTGAGTGCTAGATGGTTCCAACAAACACCACAATCTCATAGAGACATCCAACTCAAATTATACTCATGATAAATATTTCTGTAACCTTAGCCAAAGTGCCACACAGTGTACACACTGTCAACTTCACACACGTGGGGATAAGCAGAGATTAATTAAAGCACTTGAGTAGCAGAATAGATATATAGATTACAAAGCTCATGATCTCATAAGATCACGCATAGAGAGAGAGAGAGATGAACACATAGCTATCGGTAGAGCCCTTAGCATCGAGAGAGAACTAATCCCTCCTCATCATGGGAGTCAGCAACGACGATGAAGATGGCGGTGGAGTCGATGGAGATGGCTCCGGGGGAACTTCCCTGTCCCGGCAGGGTGCCAGAACAGAGACTTCTACCCCCGAATCTCCTCTTCGGTGGCGGCGGTGCTGCGGAACTTTTCGTGGAATTCAGATCTCGTCCCTAGGGTTTTCATCCCGGGAGGCTTTTATAGGCGAAAGGGCGATGTCAGAGGGTGGACCAGGGGCCCACACCACCTAGTGGTGCGGCCAGGGGGTCCCGCACCACCATATGGTGTGGCCAGCCCCTGGCCCTCCTCCATCTCTGCTTTGGACTCCGTATCGTGTCAGGAAAAATAGGAACTTCAGGCTTTGTTTTGGCCAATCCCGAGAATATGTGTTTACTAGCTTTTCTGAAACCAAAAACAATAGAAAACAGGCAACTGACACTGCCGCATCTTATTAATAGGTTAGTTCCAGAAAATGTATAAAAATTCCTCAAAGTGTAGACAAAACATAAGATAGTTGATACAAAACAATCATGGAGCATCAAAAAATTTAGATACATTTATGACATATCAGTCACAATACAGATATATATTTTTCGTGAATGGAGTGGCAGTTAGTTGGAGGAGTTCCAAGTAACCCGTGGTGGCAGGATCATCGATAGAGGTAGAATATGTTGCTGCTTCAGAAGCTACACAGGACGCGGCTTGGATGAATGAGTTTATAACTGAACTTGGTGTGGTTCCCAGCCCATTATACCCAATGGTCATCTATTGTGACAGCAATGGAGCCAAAGCTAATGCAAAGGAGACAAGGTCTCTAAAGAATTCCAAGCATATCAAGCACTGATTTCACTCCATAAGTGAACATGTGAAGGATGGCAATATAAATATTTGCAAAGTACACACAGATCTGAATGTGGCAGATCCGTTGACTAAAACTCTCCCTAGGAAAAACATGATCAACACCAGAACTCAATGGGTGTTAGATTCATCACAATGTAATTTGGATTATTGACTCTAGTACAAGTGGTAGACTGAAGGGAATATGCCCGAGAGACAATAATAAAATGTTATTATCTTATTCCAAGTTTATGCTTGATGTTTATTTCTCATGCTAGAATTACATTAGTAGGAAATGTTAATACATGTGTGGTTAATAAACAAACCAATGTTCCTAGTAATACCTCTCATATATACTAGCTCGGTGATTAATCGATAATCAAGGTTTCCTGATCATGAACATTGGATGTTGTTAATAACAAGATCATATCATTATAAGAATGATATGATGAGCATACATCCAATGTAGATTTATCAATTCAATCTACTCATTAAGTTTACATTTCTACATCAAACACATATGAAGTATTCCTAGTATTTAGACCATGAGATCATGTTAGTTGCTAACACCAGAAGAATGCTTTGATAATATCAAACGTCACACCATAACAAGGTGAGTATAAAGGTGGGTTTGGGTATTTCGAAGGTGTTATGTTGAAGCTCATGGATCAAGAGTGGGATTTTTCTATCCCAATGACGGAGAGATATACTTTGGACCCTCTCGGTGATATCACATCAACACACTTGCAAGCACGTGACTAGGTCTCACGGATGCTGTATCACCAAACGAGTAAAGAGTACTTATCGGTAACAATACTGAACTAGGGTATGGTTGATACCTGTGATCAGATCTCGGACAAGTAAAGTATCATGAGAAACAATTATTGGATACGATGTTAATGGTTAACACGATCACAAGATTCATCATTGAATGTGCAGGAGTTAGGACGGATCTCCAAGTCCCGCTTCTGATTGATAAGAGAGGTGCCTCTGTCATGTGTGAATTTTTTTGAACCGTAGGGTGACACACTTAAGGTTCTCCGACACTAAGAGGTAGATAAAACATATCCGAGAATAAAATTGTTAGAGCTAAAATTATTTCGATGATCACCGGAATTATTTTGGGTAAAATCACTGAAAATGGTTTTAGGTGTAATATTGAAACAATTCAAGGGGTTTTATATGAATGTTTGTTAATTAAATTAATATACGAAATTCTTAATAAAATAAATGAAAGAGTTTTATTTAAAGAGAAAGTGCATTTATGCTAATGGGTAATAAATGCATGTGAGTGGGATATGCACTCACATGAATGAGGGAAGAGGTGAGGGCACCTCCATGGACTGCGTTGTGCCCCCCTTGGGGCTGCTCCCTCCCCTGTAAAAGGCACCCTCCTCCTCCTCCTCTCCAGATGTACCACCTCCTCGTGAAGATTTTGTTCCCCCTCTAGCAGTTTTCCAATGGCCTCGAATTAGCGAGGTACATGTTTTGTTGGATTCTTGGAGTAAGATTTATCTACTCCTTCCGCTTCTATGATGGAGTGGAGGCATGAAGGTTTTCGGGAGTCGGACATGTGACCGAGGATGGATACGCTGCTGGGTTGCGGCATTTTTCAACATGATCTTGATATCGACAAGAGATCGACTACATCACCAACAAAATCAGTTTCCGTAAAAGCTTTTTGGTCTTCGAGGGTAAGTCAATCTGGTTAACCTCTCACTCGTTACTAGCATCTACTAGATTAGATCTTGGCACAATTGATGTTCTTATTGTAGGAAAAAAACTATTTTCTATGATGTGAACCCTTCAGTCGGATGTATTTGCCAAATGGAGGCGTGGTTGCCTCCATTTAGCATATCCTTTGAACATGGTGTAGCAATGCATGAAGGAGAACCCTTTTCCCTAATTTTTCAACCAGTACATGTCTAGCGCCTTGTCCAACTAAACAAGAAAGGACGATAATCAACAATGACAATGCACATGATGATGCACAACAATGATGATGCAGAACTTACCATATTGGTCGCGTTCATGCCACTATCTAACTGAGCTTCAATGTTTGCATGGTATCCATGAAATAAGTTAACTATGGCTTGTATGATACCCACTGAGTTGACATAGCCTTTTAGATCCTTTTAATTTCCATCATGGCATACTCCTTATTGAGTAAACAACGTTTATCAAACTCCTTTTTGGTTCTACCCTAATAGGCTAAAGGGAATATACCCAAGAGGCAATAATAAAAGGACTGTGCTATGGCATGTTCCCTAGATTAGCTTTATGTGGGTATATATTAATACACCAACTAAGCCATGCATGCATTATTAATACACCAACTAAGCCATGCATGCATGCATGCGGCCCAACCGCCATGTAGGATTCCTTTTGAGTTCTAAACGTCAAAATATTTTATCTCTTAAACCTTTATTCGAAATTCAGATCCGTTTTCATGGTTAGCTTTTTCGTGCCAAGATCTTTGAAACTAGATCCTATGTTGATATAGTTTAACAAATTTTTTTCCAATCCTAGTTACAAGATTACTGACACTTGGTTACCAGGTAAAAACTAGGTTAAAATAAATGGTTAAAAGTGATTTCTGAACTTCGTTTCTCCATAATATAAGCCTGATATGATGGTAATATAGTGTTTTACGTGTTTAGAATGGATCAAGTACCTACTTTATATACATAGAAATCATTATTATCATTAGAAACATGTGGAAATTATCTGGTGACTATATATATTTGGCTAATAACTGTTAATTATCAATCTGGTGGCTATAATACAGTAATCTGGCAACTAGTGACGGAAAAAAATATCGTTTTGAAGTATTCGTCGAGACAAACCTAGCGGTGAAGATGGATCATAAATCAGATTAACGATTTAAGAGATAATTTATTTTGAATTTCTAGATCATGGAAAGATTCCATGAATGCATGCATGTACGTTGGTCCTCTTCCCTTATAGGCTAGAATCTAACGGCCATCCGCCAGGGCCGTCTCCAGAAATTAGAGGCCCGTGCGAAATGTAGAGCGGGGCCCTAAATTTTAAAAAAGTCACATACTCACAAATATCACACGTAAATTGCAATTTACCCACCATAGCACAAATTCGTTTATGAGAAGAGTTATAGCTATCTAAATTTATAAAAATAAAACCCTTCTTGATATGAATAGCCAAGAAATACAACATGTCCATGGTAATAATTTTTAAACTCACAATTTGTTTTGTTACTGCGATTTATAACTCTAACAAATTAGGAAACATATAAATGTGATTTAATATTTTCAATGTTTGTGTTCCATTGCTAGCTGCACGTATTAATGACTAGTTAATTCTAAATATAATTCTAAGATTGAATTCACGCAGAATTAAAATTTAGAAGTGTCAATATAAGTTAACTGGAGAAGATCTTGCAAACCTTGGCTTTGAGTTTGAGGCTAAAACGAGATTGACAGATTGCATCGGGACACAATGAACAGCCGAAGACGCACTTGGGAAACCATACGGCTGCTAGCTTGGGCGGGTGGGCACGTGACGTTCTCCGTTCTGCCGTTTTGTGGTTCTCGGCGAGAACAAGATGCTGTCTTGGTAGTGCGCCGGTCCGCCGATTAGGAATCGGGAGTTCGGGATCAATCGATATCGACTACGAGTCTACAGCCAAAACCGTTTCACATCGGCTGATCGGGAACAAGGACACGTACAGCCATTGGGCTGTCGTTTGGTTTGGGCCAAGGAAAATTGCTGGGACTTAGCTTCGTAGGCAAAAGGGCCCTCAACCAGGGACTTCCAGCTGGCCAGAAAATGGGAAGAACGAGCACTGGAATGGGCTGTGCACTGGGATATGGGGCCCTATGCGGTCGCCTAGCTCGCACGGGCCCTTGGACGGGCCTGCCACCCGCCGAACGGAATAGTTTCGTGGGGCATGTTCGCTTGTTATAATCACCGATAATAAAATGGTTATTATCACATTCTATGTTTATGAGAAAAGTTTATTTCTGAATGAGATATGTAGAGGCAAATAATAAGGGATTTTATTATCATATCTCATTTGTTCATAATAGTTTTATATGATTCTATAATTGTATCAATCAGAAACATTGATTCACGTGTGGTATGTAAACAAACTAGTCACTAGTAGCTTGTATTGAGCTAGTTCATTGGGCAACTAGTGATCAAGATTTCCTAATGATGGTGTATTTATATCAATTGACAATGAAGTCATATCATTGGAGAATGATGCGATGGACATTACCCAACATAGGTATTTGCGACACGATCAAGCTACAAAGTTCATCATTGCAATAACTAGAAACGAAGTATCCTAATCCTTAGACCGTGAGATCATATTCAATCACTATCATTTGAGGCTTCTTAGATTTACATCAACCGTCACACTATAACAGGGTGACCATAAAGGTGTTTATTTTAGAGGGATATGTTGAGGCATATGCATCGAGAGCAGGATTTGTTCTCCTACATAATGGGAAGATACATTGGGCCCACTCAGTGAGATTGCATCCATAATGTTGCGCAACATGTGACTAGGTCACGTTGATGTAATATCACGGGAACGAGTAAAGTAGCACTTGTCGCTAATGAGGTTGAACAAGGTATCATGATACCAATGATTAGACATTGAACAAGTTAGGTATCGAAGTAACAAAGGAAACTATACTAAGTGTTTATAGTTCAAACGACAATAGACATCACGGAATGCATATGGGTCATTATGGACATCCCGGTCCGTTGATGTTCTTTGATATGAGAGGAGTCTCGATCATGCCTGTGATGTTCCTGAACCATAGGGTAACAAACTTAATGGCACGATGACGCTCGGAGATCGTTTTGGTTATAACGGAATCACCGAAATAAGAAAGAGAGAATACTGGAAGTGTTCTGAGAGACAATCAGAATAGTTCTGGGAGGATCCAAAGATGATCGGGGTGCGCCGAAAGGTGTTTCGGGTCAAGAGGAATTTAATAATATGTATTTATATATTAGTTGTTGTAACTAATATTAAAAAAAATTTGAAATTAAATTTAAAAGGGCAACTTCCCTAATGGTCCAAATCTTCGGAGGGAAAAAGCCCAAGAGGGAACCGCCGCCACCACCATATAGTAAAGCATCTATGTTTAACTATCTCGTTGATTAACCGACGATTAAGGTTTCTTGATCATGAACATTAGATGTTGTCAATAACGAGGTCACAACATTAGAAGAATGATGTGATGAACATACACCTAAAGTATAGCAATACGATCAAGTCATTGTGTTTACATTGCTATAACATCTCATACAAAGTAACCCTAATCCTTAAACCACGAGATCATGTTAATCACTAACACTATAAAAGTACTTTGATAACATCAAATGTCACATCATAAGAGGGTGACTATAAAGATGGGTTTGGGTACTCCAAAAGTGTTATGTAGAGGCTCATGGATCAATCATGGGATTTACCCATCCAGCTGATGAAGAGATATACTCTGGGCCCTCTCGATGATATCACATCGACACCACTTGCAAGCACGTGACTAGGTCACAAAGGATGTCATATCATAGAATGAGAAAATATTACTTGTTGGTAACAAGATCAAACATTGATACTGATGATTCGATCTTAGACAAGTAATATATCGCGAGACAAAGGGATCTAGTTACGATGTTTATGGTTCTCATGATCACAAGTGTCATCGTCGAATGTGTGGGAGTTAGTATAGATCTCTAGGTCCCGCTACTAACTATTGATCGGAGAGGTATCTCGATCATATCTACATTATTTGCGAACCATAGCGTGACACACTAATGGGAAGTTATATTATATTAGGGAAAGGTTTGGAAAGCGCTGAAATTATTTCGGGAGAAATAACCAATATTTGTTTCAGGTATAATATCATAATAATGGAAGGTTTTTTATGTTAATGTTTGTTAATTAAAGTAATGAAAAATATTATTATAAAGAAATAAAATTGTTTTTATTTAATGAGAGTTTGCATTTAATTTAGTGGAAATTAATTGCAAAGTCCATGGACTTTGAAATTATGTGAGTGCAATGAGTGGAACCTCAACTCACATGAATGAAGGGATAGGTGGGGACACCCAACTTGGCGGCCGACCACCCGTTGGGGGCTGACCCTCCCCTATATAATGAGGGGTGGTGCTCCTCTCCACACACACCAATCCTCGTGAAGGATCTCTCCTCCCTCATCTAGTGGTTCCCTGATCTTTGGATTAGCAAAAATTATGTTCTAGTAGTTTCTCTTGTGGATCTGTTGCTCTGTTGGATCGAGGGTATGGAGGTTGTTGGCAAGACAGATGTATGACCGAGCATGGATGTGCTGCTAGTTTGCGATGCTCGACAACTCGATCTTGAGATTGGCAAGAGATCGTCTATATCATCCTCGAGATCAAATCTTGTAAATCTTTCGGTCTTCGAGGGTAAGTTTTATATTGATGTAAATCCACTCGTTGCTTGCATATACTAGATAGATCTTGGTACTTTGTTGTTCATATCATAGAAAATTTTCTTTTCTATGCTACAAACCATTCATAGGTGCCACTAGTTTGATTGACATCGGAGATCGGATCCATTCTCACCATCTTCCAAGTATCACACAAACATTGATCTTCTAGTGCCTTCCACGTTGGGTTGTGTATGCCTTTTTCGGTTTATTGTCGCCGACTGATGCGTGTAAAATGCATACATAAACTTTATAGTTTATTGACACGTGTTTCCATATATTTGCATCATATACAATGTTATATCCATCTTTTACATTGATTTATAGGGATTTACCAATGATCCCTTTTATTTGGGTTATAACTTTATAGGATAAGAAAACCATGTTTGTGTATTTTTTTTATCTTTCTGGGGCCTAAATGAAGTCAAATAAACCTGAGATTTTTTTAGGATTATTTTTTTGCGAGGCGGATGGATTGGAACACTTGAACCACCAGAGGGGAGGCCTGAGGCCCGAAATAGCGCATGTGGCATGGCATACTTACCTATTCGCACCACACATGCTCTTTCCCTTCTAGAGCATTGACAACTATCCATCTTGATCCCTAGCTCGAAGTTGACCTAAAAACACCTATATAAAGGTTCCTCGAGGCGATCTTGAAGGAGGCGGAGCAGAATCATAGAAACAAAGCTAGAAGTAGTGAAGATTGGAGGAGGGAATGCTGCTGGAGCCACCGCCGGTTGGATCTCCACCTCCTCCAACATCATCCCCATGATGATGATGGAGTAGTCTGCCTCTGGACTATGGGTTTGTGGCAGGATCTTCATCTCTCTCTCTTGTGCGATCATTGTTTTAGTACCTTTTCTTGTGTTATCTCACTAGGGATAAAGTGAATGCATGTGTTATAATCATCTGGTAATAGCCAATGTGATCTTGTTTGTTCAAGGTAGCATATTCGATATTTAAACATCATGTAAAAGTACCTAAGGCTATACCCTATTTATTCTTCCTAGATTGCATGTAGTTTTTCATTTTAGAGGAGTATAAGTGAGACGTGTTAAATCATATTTATATTAGGACGTGATGCCATATGAATGATAATCAAACACATAACACATGTTCATCAATATTATATCTTCTATGAACAATTTTTTGTCCATTACACCTTATGAGAGAATAGGCAAGTAAACCCATGAACCTTGGTTCACTTTTTATTATAAGAAACATCATCTACGTACTTTTATTGCCTTTTATATTTTCTGTATTACAAAAATACAATTTTTTTAACTATTAGAAAACACAAACAAAAACCCAAAACAAACTTTACTTTACTGCTTTTACTTTTCCTATTGATGGTTGTCAAAATAGCCATCTTTCTCCACGTTTAAACTTCGTTTTTTTCAAGTAATTGACCAAGAATCTCTCTAGCCTTGCTACTAGTGACTAATTATTGCAAATATGTGCAATCCATTGTTTTGAATTGTGTTGTGTAGGAAATCATGCTTTTAAGGAGAAATTAGGGGCCAATAATGAAGACTTTGAGGAAGTCCACACGACCAAGCAATCCTAGGTCAAAACCCAGGCTCTAGAGGGCTTAACGACCACTTGTACAAGCAAGGTTCGCTCATATGGCCCGCCCGTACCAGGTGGTGTTGGCTTCGTCTCGTCAAACCCTATGACTTTCGTGGGGGCACCTATATATTTTGAGGTCATAGTCACCGCGTAGAGGGCCACCAACCTTAGATTGCATCACAACACCATCGAAGGAGATCCACCACCATAGTTCATCCTCTCCACCATCCATCCTCTCCATAGTCATAGCCATTAGCTTGTACTTGAGACCTCCTTGTGATTCGGCAACCATTGTAAGAATATTTGTTTTCAATCTAAGTATTTTGCAAATGTTTTCTATCCTTGATCTTATCGTTATGAGTGAGTAGTCCTCATGGGCTACGGGTCGGGGTGAAACCTCGCAGCGATTATGTGCATCTAATTTATGGGAGTATTGTGTATTGATTGAATAAATATTTGTATCTTTGTTTCTTTGTCTCTTGTCTTGATCTATGGACTTATAGGTACCCAAGATCCCAAAGATTGATAAAGTATTGAGATGAGATACTTGGCTAGCGGCGATCTCGTAGGAAACCATGTGACAAAAAGGGGAGTACAGTATTCGCTTAGCGATCCATTTGGGAACAACAGCAACATCACTCCTTAAGGCTTTGATCTATGTTTTTCACTTAATAATTATTGTAAGTCGGGTGCGTCGCGGTTACAATGGTTGGATCAAAAGACTATTTCTATGCCTGTGATTCGTAGGGGCTCTAGTATATCTGGATGTGTTGCCCACAGATTTAATATTTTTTAGATCATTACACATGAATATGTGTATTACTATCTTTATCCCATATGATGTGCAGCTGTAGGTGAATCTTCAACCTTGGCCTATCTCCATCCATTGAGACAATGCATGAGCCAAAGTAAACTTGAAAGGTCCAGCAAACGAAGGTAAAACAAAGAAACAAGTCTTGTAGACATGCCTTATTAATTTCCTTTTAGTATTGTTTCACAAGGTTCTATTAAACTTAGGTCTACTAGGTAAAAAGCTACTATACTGCATTCATAAATCCGGATCGAAGGTATCAACCCTTTTTCTGGCACCATTGCTAGGGAATCAATTAGCTATCCTAGTGAGGTCACTAGTGAAAGAGCATGTGGGCCCCCATGTGTGGTTTTGGTACTCAATGACAATCTTTATGGACTAATGTGTGTATTAAGTTGCACTTGTAGGAGTTATCTATTGGCATTGCTTGGAGCATGTGTTGGCTTCAAGGTAGATGAAATGAAGAATAAGATGTGTTGTGCAAGCTCAAAATGCGTCATCCCTAGAAGATCCCATGTTTGATGCTTGCCATCCTTGGTGATCATGGATCGATGAAAACAAGGTCAAAGTATGCTCAAGGCAAAGGTATTCTTGATAGGTTTTCCCTTTTTCCGGTCTCTTGGTGTTAGTTGGGAGACCGGTTTTAGGATAGATAACCGTACTATCAAGAGGGGCTCTTGAGTGAGTAGCTCGATCATATCTTTCGGAGAGAGCTCAAACCTTTGCATTCTTAGCATCATCTTTCTTGGTTGTGTGTTTGCCCTATCCATGTGTGGATATAGAGCTTGTGGTAATCTTCATAACAAGCTCTTGTTCATCAAAATCGGATCTCCCTTTTATATCTTGTCGCGATTTTGTTCTTGGAGGTTTTCCGGATTCTCACCGAGTGAGGTATCTCACATTATAATACTTGATACATTATCACTTGGTGGTATCCAATATTTCTCACTTGGAGGTTTTTCGGATTCTCACCGAGTGAGGTAGCTCTTGTTGTCCTCTTTCCAACAAAATTGGTTTCGGGTCAATCAGAGTTCCCTAGCTCAAGATATAGCAGTTTGAATAGTTGCCTCTTATTGATTTAAAAATAAAAAGGAAAAAGGTATTGTCTCTGGGCCGAGCGGTAGTACCGGGCCACTATCGCCTGCCCATGGTCGCTGCTTTGCCATCTGCCCTGCCCGGTAGCCTGGCTGGTGCTACCGGCTTAGGCCCAGCGGTACTACCACCCGGGCGGACCGGTAGTATCGGACCGGCCTAGTCCCTCTCTCGCTTAGCTCACCCTGCCCCGCTCGCACCTGGCCTTGCTCCCGCCTGATCCCCTGCCACACGCTCGCCCCATCTGCCCGCCCGATCCCCTTTGCTTGCTCGCTCGCTAGCAAGCCGCCTTGCTTGCTTGGCCCAGCGCCGCTCCCGTTCTAGCCCAGCTCGCCAAGATCGTTGCTACCGCAGCTCGCTTCGCTCGCTATCCTCGCGCGCAGGAGCCTGCTCGCCTCAATCCCCTTTCTTGTTCGTTGTAGTTCTCACGTTGACCTTCTCTGTATGCTGCTGAGCTGGCGGGTGTGGTAGTACCAGGGCTCTCCGGTACTACCAGACCATGCCGTTTTATGGCCCCAATGGGTAGAAAATCAGGTCCTCTATAAATAGCCCTCTTTCTCCTTTTTGTCTAGTTGGTTCTTCTCTCTCTTTTTATCAAGCATTTGCCCCATTGTTTTGACTCTCTTGTGCTTGATTTCTTCCTCCCCCTCCAATGATTCTTGCCAATATTTGAGGGGAAGTTAGAGTAGATCTAGATCTACAATTTGACCAAACCAAATCACCTCGTTGTGAGTGAATTTTTGTGATCTAGATCTTGGGGGATTTTGTGTTCCTCTAATATTCTTCCTCTCTTATTCCCCCAAGTGCTTTAGTAGCTTTGTTGCAATTTGAGAGTGAAGTATTAGGGCATCTTTGTGGTGTTCTTGCCATTTTCATTAGTGCATCTGTTTGTGTTCTCCTTAGAGGATTTTCTTGGTGAAATCAAGAAGTTTGTCCCTCTTGGGTTCTTGGAACCCTAGATGATTGTGTGGACTTTGTGGCGTGTTCTTGGGGCCTTCAATTAAGTTGTGAAGCTCCCCCCAAGATTGAAGCCTTGGTGCCAATTATTGGGAGCCTCCAATTAAGTTGTGGAGATATCCCCAATTTTGTACAGGTTTGGTGACCGCCCTCAAGTGTCCCATAGCGGATCAGGTGCTTGCCACGTGGTGGGTGCTGGGGAGAATAGGGTGAGGCCTTTTGTGGCGTTGGTGGTCTTAGTACCGCCCACCCCTCCAATGAGACATACTTCCTTGTTGGGAGGAACTCAATAAAATATCATCGTCCATGCGTGCCTCGGTTATCTCTGTACCCGAGCTCTTTACTTATGCACTTTACATTGTGATAGCCTTCATGCTTAAAGTAATCTATCTTGCTATCACATTGTTTCTTGTCTTGCTTAGCATTAGTTGTTGGTGCACATAGGTGAACCTAAGTATATATAGGCTTTGTGCTTAATAAAAGAAAATGCTAGTTTTATTCCGTCTGTATTAAGCCCATCTCGTAAAAGTTTTTAATCGCCTATTCACCCCCCCTCTAGGCGGCATCCATGATCTTTCAACTAGAGACCTTGTTTTTAGCTTTATTTTTTGTTTGTAGTTTATTTCTTGTTATTAGTTTACTTTTTGTTATCTATTAAAAATCCAAAAATAAATAGTTACTTGTTTATTTGTTTCTCTCATATATAAAACACCAAAAACAAAATAGCCATGGATCAAAAGAAACTTGGGGAGTATGCTACTCCCACTAATGAATTTATTCATGCACCTATTACTCAGCCCGCTGTTGATGTGGAAACTTATGAAATTAAGCCTAACCTTTTGAGTTTGGTTCAACATAATCGATTTGGAGGCTCATCTGTTGAGGACTCAGGTTTGCACATAAATACTTTTACTAAAATTTTCAACGTGATGCGCATAAAAGATGTTGACCCAAATACGGTTAAATTACGTTTATTTCCTTTCTCTTTAAGAGGAAAGGCCAAGGACTGGTTGTTGGCTTTGCATAAAGGCACTATTAAACCGTGGGAGGAATGTACTAATATTTTTATGAAAAATTTCTCTCCAGCTAAGACTATGCAACTAAGGTCCAACATTATAAACTTTAGATAAGAAGTCCGCAAGCCACTAGCGCTTTCTTGGAAAGGATGAAAGAATCTGTAATGAACTGTCCTAGTCATGGGACAGAAGAATGGCTTATATTACATTTATTTTATAATGGTCTTAACCCAATGTCTAAGTCTATTCTAGATACCGGCATAGGAAGGATCATTATGAGAAAGCAAGTGTTGCAAAGAAATTACTTGATGATATGCAAGATAACCATGCTCAATGGCATGTAGAAAGATCCTCAAAAGGGTGAATTCCATCATGAAGGAACATAATGAACAGCTTACGACAAAGGTAGATGAGTTACTTAATATTGTGAAGGCTAAGGAAGATACCAAAATTAATGTTATCACTGCCGATACTAATGATGTTAATTTTATAGCTCGTAATCCTTATAATACTACTTGGAAGAGTCAAAACTTTAGCTCAAACTTTCATAAACAATATTCTAATCTTGCATGTGCTCCTTATAATAATTATGATAACCATAGTGGAGCAAATCATGGTAATCTCTCTCTTCAAAATAATATTAGAACTTTCATGCAAACTCAAACCGAGCAAAATAATATGCTTATTAAAATTACGGGGAACCATGAGACTAGTATTGGAAAATTATCAAACCAAGCCATTGAAATTAGAAATGATGTGCATGCTCTACAAGAAAGAACCAACACCGTGGAGGCACAATTGGGAAAAGTAGATGAGAGCCAAGCTCTCAAACTTGCAAAATTCGCTAGAAAGCCTGAGCCAAACCCGGTGGAGGACTTCAAAATGATGAGGGAAAAAATAAAGATGAGAAGCCTGAAGAGCTAGATTATAGCAATGCGCCATCACCAAATCATACCATGGAAGATTTGTTAAAGATGAACACTGTAAAAGAATCTCGGTATAGAACAAGGTAATGATGCTACATACCAAAATTTTATAAAAGAAGTAGCATCTAAAGTTCATGAACTAGAAATGGAGTATAAGAAACTAGCTAATAATCTTCTAGCTAAGCTAGATGATATATTTGAGCCCACTATTAAAATTAAAATTGGGGTTAATGATATAGTTGCTCTTTGTGATCTTGGATCAAGCGTCTCAACAACTTCTAAGAGCTTATTTGATAAGATAAACTTAGGTCCTTTTACAACTACTGAAATGAGATTCAATATTTCTGATTCGACCTATAAACAAGTTGTTGGGATAAAATAAAATATATTAGTTGAAATTAAAGGATGTCCCGCTCTTATTGATCTTGTTATAGTGGACATGCTGCCCATTAAAGCTTTGATCAATTTACATGAGGGGATTGTGAGAATAGGACTATCATCTAGAGATCCTTTTATAGTACACTTCCCAATTAATAAGAAGGCTAATCCTATTGATGATGATGATGATATAATCACTTTTTGACCGAATTACCATAGGGAAAATCCCTACGGTGTAGATTTTCATTTATTAAAATCAATCCAAGAATACAAGAAGTAGATCAAGGACAAGTCTTCCGAAGTCCAAGAGAACAACCAAGGAAAAAAACGAATGAACTACTCAAGGGGGATAGAGATGAACAAGTAATCTAGCCATTATGTACAAGTAGAGAAAAACCAGTCTAGCAGAGGCTGAACAAAGCATGGCTTCACTCTATGTTGATGTAGAAGAAGATCACTGCGAAATCTAACTTTCCACCTAGCAAAGGATGGAGCTGGTTGTTAAAAATAAAATCATTGTGCTCCTTCCATAAATTCCATGCTGCGCAAGAAACAATCTCCATGAAACATAGGCGAGCAAAGGCTTGTCGAGTAGAAGAAAAGTGATGAGAGATCTGAAGGGAGCAGTCCCACTGAATATTTATGAAGGTCCAGAAGTCCATGGCAAATGGGCAGCTAAAAAAGAAGTGCTCACTAGTATAATCACTTTAAAAGCCAATTACTTCGGAGTGGGTGTTCCACTTGCAAAGCCTGAATAATCACCATCTTGGTCAAGCTAATTGACCTTAACTAGAAGCGCTTCATGGGAGACAACCCATGTGATGTTTTAATATTGTTCTTGTTTTGTTTAGTTTAGTTTTTAATAAAGAGTGTTCAAGTAGATCCTTTGAAGAGAGGAGAAGAAATCAAGGTAATCCTTGATCTTTTATATATGTTAACACATGGCCATAAGGTACTGCTGTTTTATTAAGTTTATTTGCTATCATTTTATTGTTGCTAAGTTATTCAAAGGAGCATGAAGCTACTAAATTAATTCTTTAAGTTTTGAAGCTGACTGCGAGCTTAATGAGCACAAGTATGACTAGAGGTGACCGTACCGTGTGCCCGTACCACATCATGGCACAAGAAAATGCAAACTTCAATTTTTGCTGATGGACACAAAGGCCATAATGACCACTGGTACGACCAGAGTGGACCGTACCGTACCGTCCGCCCGTATAGTACACGCAAGCAAAACATCAAGTTTGAGGTAAATGTACTGAGCTGATAACGACCAGTAGTACGGGCACGGACAACCATACTGCGCGCCGGTACCGAGTGTGCCACCGGAAGGGTGCATTGACCCTAAGGTTGGATGCTTGGTACGGGTGGGCTCCGGTCGTACCGCCCGCCCGTACCATGTACCTGACCATGACATGAATCCAGGGAGAGGTAAACCTAAAATCCCAAATCACAAACTATCTCTTTCTTCTTCGTCCAAACTCCATTCTACCTCAACTGGATCTTCAATTCTATCTGTTATTTCTTCGATTCCTCGCACTCAATCGATCAAAGGTATGTTTCTCCTCCGATGCCCAGCTTTTATGCATCAAAACCTTCCTCAATCTTTCACCATTACTAATCTAGACTAAGGTCTTGTTTTTGGGATAATCTTTACTATGAGCTTGCTTAGTTTTGTCTTTAGAGGAGATTCTTTTGTAAAAAGTGTAGATTATCATTTATGCTATGTTTCTATTAGATAAATTTTTAATTAGCTTTTCTTTAGATGAATACGAGCAGCCGTACACATGTAGTGGCTGCAGAACAAGTCGCGCCACCCGTTGATATGCTAATCCCCGAGTCATTTGGCATCGAGTTCACCGAGGAGTTTCAGCTCACTCGTTTCAACCGTCTCAAGCACCGAGAGATCAAGTCCACCAAATGGGCATGTCTTTACATCCTCAACCAACTGGGCATTCATCATGATTTTAATTTATTTTGCAACAATGTTGGTTTATATAACTTTGTTTTTCAGGATGCCGCCACATATCATCGTTTGGCACTTGAGTTCCTTAGTATCTTGACGCATACGATGAGTTCACACTACTGCTCCGAGGAGCATATGCGAGGAGTTGACCACATCACCTTCCGCCTTATGAATTGTGAGTATTCCTTGACACTCGACCAATGGGCTCATCATTTTGGGTTTGCCAACAACACCACCAACATATGCTCCACCACCTTTGTTCTTAATCCATCACCCTTGGACTACTTTTGTAGAATGAAAATCCGTGGAAACATTCCCAAGGGCAACCAAATTGATCACCCTGTTATTCGTTATTTGTTGTATGTTATTGCTAACACTTTGAAGGGACGTGGTGAGTTTACTAGCGTCAATGAGGAGGATATGATTATACTCACAAGAGCTGCTATTCCAAACTATAATTTGACGCCAAACCTGGGGTGCTCTTCTATTGTCCTATCTTAATTTATCAAGCTCTTCAATCTCATGGTCCCATATGCGGAGGAGGAGTTGTCACCATTATTGCACGCGCGCTTCAAGTCAACATAGGTAATATCCAACCGTTGGCGGGAGACCACCGTCTCGGTTTTTCTACTCTAAGATCTTGTGGTATGAGTTCTAAATCCAATGGCAAATACTTTCTTGATATACCTGAAGCGGATCACTTGATCCCAACTTCTTTTCATAATGGTTTGTTCTTTATCGAGGATGGACGTTTGCATTTTGACGCGCAGGTTGAAGCAAGACTACCCCAACAAGAAGAACCTGTGGATGAAGAAGTAGAACAAGAGGGACCCAAACAAGATGAGCAGCCACCGAACTACTACACCACCTATGATGATATCTATTCTCTCAAACGAAGCATCCAAAATATGAGCAACCTCTCCATCAACCTTCGAGACGCTACTGCCAACCTCTCAACCTAGTTCACCAATTGGACCAGCCAAATAAACTTGGGAGATTATTCACCACCACTACCACAATGAGAAGCAAAAGGGCTTGCAAAATCCCGAGCTTGGGGATGTGTCCCCCAACATTTATATTTATGTAATGATGAGGTTGTACTTCAGCTCCCTCTGAGCTTTGAAACACTCCTGTTGGTTTACTCCAACACTTTGCTTTTTCTTCCGTTTTTCATTTGTTTGTTTTTGTTTTCTTAGTTCATTGCTTGGTCGCAAGTTAGTTTTTTATATTCTTTAATCCCCATCCTCAAAAATACAAAAATATTTTTCCTTTGTTCCTTTTTTGCGAAAGCGGATTTGCCTATTACCTCTTTGCTTCAATATTATTATGAGAGTGATTTTAACTTGAGTTTTGAAGGAACACATCCCCATAAAGAAGAGGAATATGAAGTCACTCATGATAGGTATGCGCTATGTATCCCACTTTTGAAGTTTGAATTGTTTATCTTATTTAGTTGATTTGCTGAAATGTTATGCTAGTGGGAGTAATTAAAAATAGTTAGAGTAAAGATTTTTATTTGCATGAGTATGTCGTTGATATGTCCATAACATATCTACAATTTTTGATGGTTTCATGCTAATAATATGCTTTTGACACTCCTTTTTGTATAAAGTTTATGATTTATTTGGACTAACCTACTAATAGTTGCAAAAGTGCACAATGTTCTTGTTTTACACTTTGATGTGTAGAAATTACCAAGAATATAAGTGGAAACCTTGTTGGAGTCAAATTGGGATTTTTTCAGAAATCTATTTGTAAATTTTATTACTTTTAGGACTCTTTGTACTGTTGTTGATGATTATTAATAGATCGGTGGAATTTCGCAAAAAAAAGAACTCTTTTTGAAGATGGTCACGTTTCAGGTCGAAGATAGCGTTAAACGGAAAACTGTTCAACTACAGAGTTGTTGGAACTTTCGCGACAAACGTTCTAGACATAAAATTTAGCTTATTTTGAGTCCGGAGGGGCCTTTTAGGCCTGATTTACTGCAGCCCAAGATGAGATGATGGGAATGCGAGAAGCTATATAAAGGGAGGAAACCTAATTCGCTCAAGACACCTCCACACACGAATTTGCAGCCACCAAAGCCATGTTTTTTCCTCCCCCATGTATCCCATCTCCATGGGGAGGGGCTCCCAAGAAGCCATGAAGGAAGGGGTCTAAGGGGCGGCGCTCCCCTGTGATACCGGCGGCGGGGAAGGAGTCCTCCGCGTCGCCACCGCCGCCTCTTGACCATCTTCACTGCCATCTCCATCGCCGTTTCTGATTCCCATGATGATGAGGGAGTAGATCTTCCTCGAGGCTAAGGGCTCTACCGGTAGTTTTATGTTCATCTCTCTCTATGCATGATCATATTGTGATCATGAGCTTTGTAATCAAGTAGATCTACTTTGTTACTCAAGTGCTTTAATAGATCTTTGATCTCCCTATGTGTGTGAAAGTGACAGCATGCACACCATGGTGACACTTAGGCTAGAGATTACAAATACTTGTTATGAGTTATATTTGAAGTTGGATGTCTCTGTGAAATTGTGGTGTTTGTTGGAACCATCTAGTGCTCATGGTGATAGTGTGGGGTTATCTAGATGGGGAAAGCGAACTTTTAGGAGTGATGTTATAGCCCTACCATGAATTAGAGTGTCCAAACGGAGAGTAGTTTAGAGTAGTATCATAAAGAGAATATATTTATGTGAGAGTGTTCACTAGCAAAAGTATGATCCCTAGGCCTTGTTTCTAACCATTGAAACACTGTTTGCAACTAGATCTGTTACATGTTTGCTTGCTTCCATCTTTATTTCAGTTTGCCTTTAGTCTCTTCCACGCCATCAAGCTATTTTCTGGCACCGTTACCACTTATACTTATCCATACCACTTGTATTTCACTATCTCTTCGCCGAACTAGTGCACCTATACACCTGACAAGTGTATTGGGTGTGTTGAGGACACAAGAGACTTCTTGTATCCTGATTGCAGGATTGCTTGAGAGGGAATATGTGGCCTCCCGCTAAAACCACTACTAGAAAATCACTGTGTTTTTGTGCATTGCATCATCATGACCGCATGCTCATGTCATCATGCCACATTCCATTTGAGCATCGTCATGATATCATGCATGGTTTTGCCTAAAACTATTTTCGAAAAGCCTGGTTTTGTTTTCTAAACGCCCCGTCTTTTATTCAAACTATAAAACCCGGGCTTGTCCGCAATATTTCGTTTTGTCTACAAATGGTTTGCAAGAGCCTTGTTTTAATAAATAAAATGTTTAGATTCTTTTTTTGGGAGGCAGCCAGCCAGGCCCGAAAGCCCAGCCGGCCACCTCCAGATAAAAACCCTAGACTACCCTGAAACCCTAACCCGTGGTTCCTACCTACCTATTCGCTGCCGCTGCCAACCCTTTTCCCTGGACCAAAACCGCGCGCGCACTCAAGCAGACACGCATCGCGTGCCTGCCGTTGCCGCCTGGCCCCACCTGCCGCCAGTCGCACGCCACACCAGCGCCCGCATGCAGCCACCAGCCACTCCCTCCCAGCCTCCACCTCACCCCGCCCACTCCCAGGCCTCCACCTCACCCCGCCTGGCCCCACCTCCTCCTCTTTTCCCGCCCAGCCACCGATTCCACACCACCTGGACCCAAATCCCGCCACCACCTGTCCTCCTACCGATCACCTTGGGTCCACCCCGACGCCAGGCCCACCACACCGATACCCAGCCCTGCTCGCACCACCCACACACACGCACGTCGCCTGCCGCACGACCCTCACCACGCGGTCAACCATCCCTCTTCCCCGGCCCCACCCCGGATCCCCCGACCCGCGCCTGCCTCGATCCTATCTCCCAACCCTCGCCTTCTTCCTCTCGCTCACCTACCCCCGTCGCCTCCCTCTCAGGAGCCGGCAGATGCCTCCTTCCTCGCCAAGCGCCCCCCGAGGCCTCATCCTCCTCGACCCCGTCGGTCTCCGCCCTCAACCAGCGCCGCCCTCTTGGCCTCCTTCCACCACCAGCCGCTGCATCCTCTGCTTCTGCCGCGAGCGCGGCCTAGACCTGCCGCCGCCCCACCGGCCATGCCTTCATCTGGCCTAGCTCGACGTGGCTGGAACCTGGCATGTGCTCGAGTCGCCGCCTCTGTGTGCCTGGCCTCGCCGGTGACCTCCTCGCGCCGCCCCTGCAATCCCCTCCTGCCGCGACCACCGTCGACCCTGGGCATAGCCGCGCCTCGCCTTCGGCCCGCGTCGCCCCGACGCCCGTGCCTCCGCTCGTTCCCCTCTTCTCTAGTTGCCGCCGCCTACAAGCTCCTCCTTCGGCCGCGCCCTCCTCGACGTGGGCGAGCTCTGCCCTCCGCTCACCGGCCTAGCTTTGGCCTTCCCATCCTCTACTTTCTGGTGACCGCGCGAAGTCGGTCGTGTCGCCCTCGTCCGTCTCCATGGCTACTGACCCTGTTCCGCACGTCGTGAGTCGTTTCCCACCGCCATGCCCCTGTCCGCCCGTGCTCTGGTGGTTGTGTGTAGGTGAAGTGGTGGTGGGGGATGTACTACCCATGCTACCCAACGTACTGGACCAAGTGAGACCTCAGATGCCCAATTGTGGCTCCCCGGTGATGTGAATCTCGTTTGTGGATGTCATATGTGTCTGTCTTGTGTCGTGTTGAAGAGATGCTGCTAACCAAGACCCCTTGCGGACTCGGAGAGCCCCGATCCTGGAACAGAAGACCCGAACCCGAAGATCGTCGCCGCGGATCGACAAGGACTTCTACATGGGACGACAAGTACTTCGTCATGTATCCGATTGAAGCAACCCCGAAGACCGAACCTAGGAACGCCAGGCTCTCCTTCCCGTTTTTGAAGACCCCTAGATCCCGGAGTCCGAGACCGAACCTGAACACCCTCTGGAGCCAAGATCGTCGAACCCTAATGTGATCCCCTACCCGAGACCCCTATTTTTATAAATGAATTACAATTGTTGCATATTAAATTATACATGCTTGCATACATATTATCGTGCAATTTGGGTTAGATGGCATTTCATCTGAATTAAATATGGAGACTATATGAGGGATATTCTAGTCTTATATTGCCTCTATTTAAATTTGTGTAGCGAACCGATGCCATGTTTTGCCTTGTTAAGACAACATTTAATTTGCGGGGTAGATAAATAACTTGAACCGTGTAATTAATTATCGGGACCCCGGTTCCGCTTAATATTGCCTAATTGCACCGCATCTGTGCCATGCCATGCATCATATCATAACCATGCCGGATCTTCTGCCCAAGTATTAAATATTGCATTCGGTGCTTGTTCTAGTGTTTTCTTCTTCGCGGATTAGACCGATGAGTTGATGTGAGTATTGACAAGTTCTTCGGATAATGTATCTAAGGCGAGCATCTCTTCCCCTTCTACCTATTTTGCATTTATAGTCTTTATTTCCTCCTGCTGATCTATTGCTATCCGTGTCGCGATGCTTTAGTTTCCGTGCACCCGTTATATCCCGTGCAGCCTCTATATTGCCATGGACACCTCCTATACCTGTTGTTTGGTAGATAGCTGGCCTTGCGAGTCATAGTTGCTTGCTAAGGTGCGATCTCGTGTCGTCGAGTACCACAGTTGTTGGGACGCTGGCAGATGTTTACGGTGGAGAGGATCATGACTTTAAATACAATTATTAAATTGCTGGGATAACTAATGAAAGAGGCACCGGTGGGCAATATATGCTATTTGGTTTTTCATGCCCACTTGTGTCCCGTAGGCCCCGAGTACTTGATACATGTTCCTTGACTATTTGCACTATCCACGTACGGGAGACTCTATGAATTCCCCTTAGCCAGGTCTTGATTCATTTCTTATTTCTTGGGGCCACAAGTAGTTTGGGGCTTTATTACTATCCTGTACTTATCCTGTACTCCTGTAGGGTAAATTTTTCTGAAAGCCGTGTCGGCGGTTATGGACGACTTGGAGCACAGTATCTCGATCATAGACAAGCATAACTAAAGTAGTGTTATAAATTTGACTTAATATGTGACTAGTAATTCAGCTTCACTACAATGGAATGGATAATAAAAATGCCAACAACTGGTGGATCTGTGGTGATCTGTGTCATACTATACTTGCCTAGTAAGTATTGCAACTCCAATGGAATGTAATAAAAGTGCCAACAACTGCTGGGTTTTGGGATTCCTCAGGACGATTATATCTGACTAGCAAATGTTCCAACTACAACGGAATGTTAACTAAAAATGCCCACTACTTATGCTATCAGGATGACTCTTGCTATATATCTGACTAGTAAATGCTGCAACTATAATGGAATGAATAAAACTGCCAACTCTGTGAGTTCCTTGGTCCGATTCCTCGTTTGGTCTCGAGGGGGAAATACCAGGATGGGTATGTTTGGTGTTAGTATCAGGTAGGATCCGAATAGGTCTTTCTTATCCCTCTCTAATAGCCGACTGTTGTACCGAGTCTCTATAGGTTGTTTAGTGCATGCTGCGCTGCCGCTTCAGTCCACCATACCTATGTAGGCGAGAGCCGCCGAATTCTAGCCTCGCCGTGTACTGGCCTCAGTACTGACGCTCCTCTTTTTCCTTTGCCCTTTGTCGGCACCCCTTTTGTTTTAGCAGGTTTGAGATCGACGTCGTTAGCAGGGTTACCCTTCCGGCTTGGCCTAGGCAGGGTTATGGACGCCATTGGTTATTCTTCAGGGCTCTTAGCCCCATTTGCCTCTTGTCCGTAGTCGGACGCTGTATCGATTTCAAGGTGATTTGGATCTTTGTACTGTATATCGGTATTCTTGACTCATGGAGTCATGTTGTATATATATCTGTTCTGTGGGTTCCATCGTGGACTAATATGTAATGGTATTACTTCGTTCTCGACCCGCACGCAAGTGCCTGGTGGGCGTCCTTGAATCGTTTCTATGCGGGTTTGGCGGAAAAGGGCTAAAACTTGCATAGGGCCGATTCAAGGGTGTTACAGAATACCTTTGACCACTTCCTCTCTGAGTTCGATAAACCTTGGCTAATCCACTTAAGGGAAACTTGTTGCTGTTCTACAAACCTCTGCACTTGGAGGCCCAACAACTGTCTACAAGAATAGAAGTGTGTAGACATCAAGCTATTTTCTGGCGCCGTTGCCGGGGAGGTAAGGTAAAAGGTACTCACATCCTCCGGTGTGAGAGCTCGAAGTTATTTCCTTTAGATTCTGCAATTTTGTCTTTTTGTTTCTTGTTTTCACTAGTTAGGCTTAATGGAAAACAACAACAAAATTAGAGAGATTTATAGTATTTATCTTGAGTTAGGACATGAAGTGTTTGAAGAGAAAATTAAAAAACCTATGGAACTTTCTTTGCATGCTAATAGCAATGTTATTAGTATGAATCTTTTGAACACCTTTGTTACTAATGCTATAGAAAAGTCTAAGCTTGGGGAAGCTGGTTTTGATAAAAATGATCTTTTTAGTCCCCCAAGCACGGAGGAGAAAATTTACTTTGATGATACTATGCCACCGATATATGATGATTAGAATAATGAGTATGATATTTTCAGTCCACCTACTATTGAGGAGAAAATTAATTATGATTACAATATGCCTCTTATATTTGATGATTATGGTGATGAGAATAATAATGATAACTATTTTGTTGAATTTACTCCCACTACGATTAATAAGAATGACTATGTTTATGAGGAGAGTATTACTTCTTTTATGCATGTGGCTCATGATAAGAATGTTTCATGTGATTGTTATATTGTTAATTTTATTCATGATGCTACTAAAAGTTATTATGAGAGAGGGTAACATGGTTTTATGCATCTCAATAATATTAGGTTTCCCCTCTTTATGTTGAAAGTCTTGAAGTTGCACTTGTTTTGCTTTCCTATGCTTGTTGCTTTGTGCTTTGATGACTTGTTTCTTTACAAGATTCCTATGCATAGGAAGTGGGTTAGACTTAAAAGTGTTTTGAATTTGCTTCTTGATGCTCTCTTTTACTTCAATTCATATTTCTTATGTGAGCATCTTCTCAAACTATCATGCCTAACTTAAAGGTGTTAAAGAAAAGTACTACTTGAGAGATAAACCAATAGTTTTCTTGAGTCTTGGAAGTTATTACCTCTGTAATAACCGCTTCTTATCATTTTTGTGTGTTTTTTGTGCCAAGAGTAACCTCTAATGAGAGAGAATAATATTTGGGAAAGTTGCTGTCCCGAAACATATTTTTGTGCTTCGCTGTAAAAATTCATGAAAAATATATGTACGTCGGTTTGAGCTGTAATTTTTTTGCTTCTGCCCCAGGTTGTTATTCAACTTTTGTTAGTTTAACACTTTTCAATTTTAGCAACAAAAGGTCTTCGAAAAAATTGGTTTTTGCCTGCTGGTCTGTTTTGATAGATTTCTGTCATTATTTGCATTTGTCTCTTAATCTCTTTCTCTTTGAGTTCTCTTTGATCATTTGAACTTTTTAAAGGAAGTGCTACAGTAGCTTGTGTTTTAATGAAAGTTTTACTTGTGTTGAAACTGAACCAAAATACTTATTATCTTGAGTGCACTAATGTTGCTAATGAAGATTGTGTGAAGTTTTGTATGAAGGAAAAATTTCAGGTGTATGGAAAGGATGATGTAATGAGATGAAGAATGAACTAAAGCTCAAGCTTGGGGATGCCACGCGTGTCACCCCAAGAAATATCCAAGAAGTACAAGCGTCAAAGCTTGGGGATGCCCAAGGCATCCCCTTCTTCATCAATAAAAATCTCAGGTCTTTCTAGACACTTCGTTTTTATTGTTTCATGCATAATTGTGTTGTTCTTGGAGCGTCTTCATTTTTGCTTTTAGTTTCCTTTTGCTTTCTTTGCTGTAATAAGTTGGTTGGATCCCAACTCACTTCTTTTGGAGAGAGACAAATCTCGTTATCCATTGCTTAGAACACTCTAGTTTTCACTCTTATTGTTCTGTGAGTGTTCTCCTTTGCTAGCACTGCGTTTAGCCTTAGTTTTCTTGTGCTTTCAACTTAGAAATTTTTAGTTCTTCCTTTTGGATTTGCGAGACAAGCTCACTGATATTTATTTATTATTATCTTTGTGAGTTCTTTCAAATAAGTTGGTTTGGATTGGAAAAGAGTAGGAAAAGTTCATGCTTAAGTGGTAATAAGGAGCTTGTTTTTGACTGTGGCATATGCTTTGTCATGTCATGCTTGATATTGTTTTGGATTTATGCTTAGTGATTATTGATGTAGCATGACTTGAACAAATAATTGAGATTGCTTAATGTGCACTAGTGGAGAATTGCTTATTAGTGGAGCATATTTTTTGCTATCAATGGCGCATATGGAATGCGCCACTAGTGTTGCGCCATTGATAATTAATTATCAGTGGCGCATATTAATTAATTATAAATGGCGCATATTCAATATGCGCCATTGATAGTGGGACAACCAGTGGCACATCCTCAATATGCGCCATTGATGTTTTACCGGTGAAGCATATATCCAAATGCGCCACTAGCTGAATAAAAGATGCTCCACTGATGTTTCGTATAGGTATACAGAATACAGGGCTCTCAGGTATTTATACATGTACACAACAGTATAGAAACAGAGATAATAGTACAAATAGAATTATATATCATCACATCAATTAGAACCCGACATAGTGACAAGTGCCCGAATATTATACAAGTCTTGCATACAACAAGTTGATCATCATCTCATACATTACACATTACAACAAGTTGATCATCATCATTTCAGGCTGTAAGTGGGTGTGCTCATGGCTTCCCACCTCTGGTCCTGAGCTCGTCATTGTCCTCGACCTCCTCCTGCTCCGCTGGTCCTCCGCTGCGCCGCTACTTCGCGCGCTCACCGCTGGTCCTACTCAATAGCACGCCCCCGCAGAGTCGTTGCTCCTCCTATACCTGTTAGTTGTTGGCTGAAGAACTGAACAAGGATGGTACTGCACTAAAGAAGAAGAACCCATAAGTACTAAACTAAAGAAAATGAAGAAGTGGCACTGTAGTTTAAAATGGATAAATGATAGGAAACCTCCTGCAAGGTGAGATCTAATTTTTTGTAAGAAATCAGCGATGACAAAGAACCAAGTAAGAATTCCCTAGTTGTGGACTGAAATCAAAAGGACAAACAGAGCAACAAGGAAATATCATCAAGTTCTGTGAAGCCTAAACAAGGAAATTACCAGAAGATTTAAAAAAAACATTCCTACTGTAACTTTTTAAAATGTCCGCAATCAATAGGATGTGTGCCCATCGTGTGACCTCTAATGATGTTTCACACAAGAAAGAAAATAGCATAGCTTCAAGTTTGTTTTTAGTTTAACCCTTAGGGATAGTTAATTTCCTGTCAAGAATTTATGGCTAACTAATTTGTTACTGTGTAGCAACATCTTACATCCTCTGTTTGACCTGAAGATGATTCACAAAGCCTGATGTTGACATGGCAAAAAATATGTTTTTCAGTTCATCTTTCGGTTCAGGGTCTACTCGCTTTGGACATGATTACATCATGATATTTGTGGGAGCATCTCTATGCATAGGCTCTGTTTCTTCTAGTAATAGGTAGCACAAAACTAATCATTGACAAAACTAATCATTGACAAACAAGTACAAATAGATCAGGTACTTGATTAATCAGCAAATATTATACAAGACATTCACCTCACTGGAAAAACCAAACAAAACAGCAGCCCACAACAAGTTTGCATATATGGAATTCTCAGGCATAGATAAACAACTGGAATGAGCTCCATTTATCCAAATCTTGAGGCCATGCTCAGAAACCAAAGAATTATACATCACAGGTATGTACACTAGCAACAATCAGAATATCATTGGCACCTACCAAAGCTTAACATGAGCGACTAAAACAACATATATGGCATCTTTTTTTCTGAACAAATAACACCACGGCACGACAGCAATAGCACAAGACAGACTCACGAGGATACAAGCATAGATTCTACGCAGCTAACGAATTCAGCAGGAATAAATATGTACATGATTTTTATGCAAGAATAAATGGAGTAGTAGTAGAGAAACCTCAGCGAGTGGCAGCAGGTGGTGGAGATGGCCGACAACCGGAGCTCGGAGAAATGGTCGGTTGCAGCCGTAGTTCGCCCTCCGTGTCTCCCCGCCGTCATGCCTGCACCGAGACGAGCTCCTCCCGCCGGGCATGGCCGTCACCAGCAGTTCTCGGCCCCATCGGTTGGCAGGACGACGGATGCAGTTGCGCCCCTCCCCTTCCCTTGGTCACTCGTTCTCTGCCGTGGCTCCTCCGGCCATAGGACCGAGCTCGACCATGGTGTCCAGCCTGTGTGGATCCTGGAGCACATCTCCCACCCGTGGTTGCTCCGCGGTCAGCAGGAGGAGGCGATGCGGAGGAGGCGCACCAGCGCGGCGTCCCATCCGGTGTTGGTAGCCTTGTTGGTGGCGGGGTGGTCCGTTGACCGGAGTTCAGTAGCCGGAATCGAGCTCCCATGCTACGGTTCGTCGGGGGGCTATAGATCAAAGGCTCCACACCGGGGGATTGACGGAGGAGGAGGAGCTGGTGGTGTTGGGGTGGAGGTCACCGGCGCGTGGCATCGCCGGAATCGTTCGGCCACAGTGGCGGCGCAAAGGGGATCTCGGGAGCGCTGGCGTAGGAGGAGGCGACTAGGCAGAGAGGATGGGTGGGGAGAAGTTGGGCTCCTGCGTTTTGTGTTTCTGGCAGCGGTGCTTATTTTTGGGATCATTGTTGGACCATCTGGTGTTTTGACGGCTGAGGTAGTTTTGCACGGGTTGATCCGCGTGGAGTGTAACCTTGTAAATTGATTGGCTCATTTCATTCAAGGGACGACAAGGTTTAACTGAGGTAGTTTAGTAAGTATGTAAAAATATTAAAATATTACTTGTCATTAATATTTCTTTAATGCTATCTAGTATATTTTGTAACAAATAGTAATTAAGTTTAACATTCACAAATCTATTTAAAACAAGGACATCCATTTGCAAGTCCATTTATTTTAAATAAATGTATTAATTTATTTAAAAAAATATTAGTCACATGAACTTCAATATATATCCATACACATGAATTTTTCGGTGGCGCATATTTTACAACATGCACCATTGGCAAACAAAATGTCAGTGGCTCATCTCTAATATGCGTCATTGATAATCCTGCCACCTTTCTGAATGGTGGGATCTAGGTGGGACCCACAAAATATCCATGGCGCATTTTCTGGAATATGCACCATTGGAGTGGATATATCAATGGCGCATTTGGTGATATGCGCCATTGATATTTGGTCCACAACCCACCGGGGTACCGAACCCACATTATCAGTGACGCATTTTTATCGATGTGCGCTATTGGTTAAACAAAATATTAGTGGGGCATATTTTTAAATGCCCCACTGATAATTACCACTGATAATAAATCTATCCATAAGGCTTTCTCTAGTAGTGGTGCCATGAAAGGATCATGCGTTGTTTTAGCATATTAAAACATAGTATTGTGGTATTCTCATTTGATGCTTTATTTGGGTTGACTTGGCGCATGCTCACACCATGTTATGACTATCCCAAGTCACCATAGCCTCTATAATTCTTTAGATTTCGACTTGTAATATCACTTTATGCTTTAATTAATGATGTTACGTCACTTTGCATGATTATGGCCATTATTGCTCTCTTAGTTGGTTGCTCCTAGTCTTTTGCTAGCCTCCATAACCAAGTATGAGTTCCACTCATGCATCCAACTCCAAATAAAACCAAGTTATTCCAAAGAGTCCACCATACCTACCTATTAGCATGTGTTATTCCAAGTATATTCATGTTTTTATCTATCTTCCGAATTAAACTTGTTATGTGAAAATTAGTGATTAAACCTCTCACGAACTGGATGGCACACTTTACTTTTCTTGCACTTAATAAACTTGAACCATTGTGTCATCTATGTTGTATATGCTTGCACTTATATGTTGGGGATTAGCAGAACCATGTTGTCATGGGGAACGCTTTCAACTTTGCACTTGTACATTGTACCTAGTTGATATCATGCTCTTTTGTCTATGGATGTCGTCGGTGCGAAATGAAAGGGGAGCTTGTAAGTCCATGGAGTTATGTATGTGTGATAGAGAAACGCCTGGGCAGCTGGTCTAATTCATGCCTAATCATGGTGGAAACCTGCAGCGTAACCATAATGAGCAATCTATGAAGCATTCTTCTTATAAAAAAGAGAAAAATATTGAGAAAAAAAAAGATGAGAAAAGAGGAAAGAGAGAAAAAAGCACCATTTCCCATGGTAAATAAGAAGATTGCTGAGATGCTTATTGTCTACTTGCCTTGTCATTTTGATATGGGGATTCTTTCGCATCATCGGGCAAGGGGTACCCCGTTGGCAGTTCTCTATGATCCACATGTAATTACTATGACAAGAACTTACTGGTAACTAAACTTCAGTAGCATGAGGAGCGGCCCTCGTATTCAAGGGACATGAGATTACCAACTTATACTTTGTCAAGCATATACTCTATAGTTTGTTCACTTTAACCTTAATCACTTCAATATACTTATGATAGGGGCAATGAGAGCTGAAAGCTAATAAGTACCATAATTTTTGGAAGCTCTTTATGAGACTTAAATCCCTGCTTCCTTCAAGGCCTTTCTTTTACTTTTATGTTGAGTCTTCATCTTCTATCTTTATGCACCTATTAAGGGAGCATAGTGGCCATTCTTAGTTTAATGTGCATTGTCCCAAAACTTTTTGATTGATGCATCACTTTGATATTGCTTGTTCTTAAACTACTTGTATCTAGTCACCCTTATGAACTTTGAAGGTGTCCTATGAATTTATGTTTTGCTACACTATGAGGGACAAGCTGAATACCATTCTCATTATGTTTTCTATATGTGAAACAAACAGACGTCTTTCAAAGCATTGTTATTCATGAATCTTTTGTTTGTACCTTTTCATGTTACAACATAATTGCTATGTCTTATTGTTAGAACTATATCTTTCATGTATATGTTAGAGTACTATGATCCCAGGTATCAATGCTTTTACAATAATAATGATCAAGATTGTGTTGTCTGCATGTCACCTCAAAATTATATTGTTTTGATCGTTTACCTACTCGAGGACGAGCAAAAACTAAGCTTGGGGTTGTTGATACGTCCATAACGTATCTATAATTTTTGATGGTTTCATGCTAATAATATGCTTTTGACACTCCTTTTTGTATAAAGTTTATGATTTATTTGGACTAACCTACTAATAGTTGCAAAAGTGCACAATGTTCTTGTTTTACACTTTGATGTGTAGAAATTACCAAGAATACAAGTGGAAACCTTGTTGGAGTCAAATTGGGATTTTTCCAGAAATCTGTCTCAGAACTCTTTTTGAAGATGGTCACGTTTCGGGTCGAAGACAGTGTCAAATGGAAAACTCTTCAACTACAGTGTTGTTGGAAATTTTGCGACAAACATTCTAGATAAAATTTAGCTGATTTCGAATCCAGACGGGCCTTTAGGCCCGATTTACTACAACCCAAGATGGGGTGACGGGAATCCGAAAAGCTATATAAAGGGAGGAAACCTAATTCGCCCAGGACACCTCCACCCACGAATTTGCAGCCACCAAAGCCATGTTTTTGCCTCCCCCATGGATCCCATCTCCATGGGGAAGGGTTCCCAAGAATTCATGAAGGAAGGGGTCTAAGGGGTGGTGCTCCCCTGTGATACCGGCAGCTGGGAAGGAGTCCTCCGTGTCGCCACCGCCGCCTCTTCACCATCTTCACCACCATCTCAATCGCCGTTGCTGATTCCCATGATGATGAGGGAGTAGATCTTCCTCGAGGCTAAGGTCTCTACCGGTAGCTTTGTATTCATCTCTCTCTTTGCATGATCATATTGTGATCATGAGCTTTGTAATCAAGTAGATCTACTTTGTTACTCAAGTGGTTTAATATATATTTGCTCTCCCTATGTGTGTGAAAGTGACAGCATGCACACCATGGTGGCACTTAGGACAGAGATTACAAATACTTGTTATGAGTTAAATTTGGATTTGGATGTCTCTATGAAATTGTGGTGTTTGTTGGAACCATCTAGTGCTCAAGGTGACAGTGTGGGGTTAACTAGATGGGGAAAGCGAACTTTAAGGAGTGTTTTTATAGCCCTACCATGGATTAGAGTGTCCAACTGGAGAGTAGTTCAAAGTAGTATCATAAAGAGAAGATATTTATATGAGAGTGTTCACTAGCGAAAGTATGATCCCTAGGCCTTGTTTCGAAGCATTGAAACACCGTTAGCAACTAGATCTGTTACATATTTTCTTGCTTCCATCTTTATTTCAGTTTGCCTTTAATCTCTTCCACGCCATCAAGCTATTTCCTGGCACCGTTACCACTTATACTTATCCATACTACTTGTATTTCACTATCTCTTCATCGAACTAGTGCACCTATACACCTGACAAGTATATTGGGTGTGTTGGGGACACAAGATACTTCTTGTATCTTGATTGCAGGATTGCTCGAGAGGGAATACCTTTGACCACTTCCTCTCTGAGTTTGATAAACCTTGGGTAATCCACTTAAGTGAAACTTGCTGCTGTTCTACAAACCTCTGCACTTGGAGGCCCAACAACTATCTACAAGAATATAAGTGCGTAGACATCAGTGGTTGTGGAAGCTTTTTCTCTAATTCTTGTAGTTAACCAAGTCTTGCCTTGGAAATAATTTTGCCAAACAAGTACAACAAGAAAAGTCGCAAATTTATGACTTGTTTGATGACTGATTGTCTTAAGAGTATACCTTTGAAGATACTTAACCCCATAGATTGAAATGAAGTCTAGTGGTAATTGTGATTCATGGAAATGCTAACCTTGCAGATCAAAATTGTTATACTATTTAAAAAATTTATAAGTTTTGATGCACACCTTTGGATGCCAAAAACTTTGCTAGCCTAGGAACGATTAATGGTACAAACCCTGATTTCGGGTATGAGTTGATGACATGGGTGGCACTTGTCACCATAATGGGAAAAAATATTGGTACTCTTGAAGGCTATGCAAACTATTTTTTAAAAGAATCGCTTGATGATCCTTGAAGAAAAATAAAGATCCACACTAAACTGTCTTCTGCATGCTCGCATTACTACTCTGTGAATTTTCTTGAAAGACAACTAGGACAGTGGCCCACGCAATGCGCGGGCATCATCTTTGAAAGTGTGTATAGTCATCATGTTATTTCTAGGTTGAAATATGTAAAACAAATTGTAGATATTGTTTATATCCTAGACTTCTTTGCTAATATAATATTTCCTCATTAGAATACTTTTCTAGTGCTAGAATCTCCTACGGTGTTATCTAGCTTAATCTTATATTGATTCTTCCTCTAAGAATTATTTGTATGCTACATGTAATTATAATAAAGTCTTATATGGATACAACATCATTTTGTCAATTCTGCCATTGAAGAGAAGCGTGGTTTTGTTCTCAGAGTAAGAGACGGAAAAAAAACACTCTAGGTAAAAATGTTGGTCCATACTATGAGCAATAAAGAACCATACTGTTGATGCCTCGTTGGACTCGTTGCCAACATAATCAAACTCCGATCATAGTTATAGAGGTCGTTCCTTCGAGTGAGTCTGCCACCAACTCTGCAGTAGTGGAAAATTTAATAATAATGCACTCTTCGGTTGCACAATTTTAGAAGCACATTCGGTAATATGATTAGTGACGTAGTAGGAGCTAACCAAGATTTACATGAACTATCATTCACCAGATCCTCCCAAAACAATTTCAAACATAAGAAAGACTACATTTGATGAGCATCCATTGGTCCATGAGATCTCCTTGTGATAGAGTTCAGTAATCTAGAGCCCTTCATACCACATCACTTGGCGATCCTTCATCAAGTCCTCCTGGAAATTCTACGACCATAGTAAAAGCTTGTGGAGGCTATATGCAAATCAAATATTGTGTTGCCTTACTTCTACCAGATATTTCAGTACTCTGAGGTATACTAAAAACTTCTATTTTAAAATTTTAGAGTGCCCCTAAAACTTCACGAGTGCGGTTGCTACTTGAATAATGCTTATGCATATGAGAAACTTGATCAATAATATACCTAATTTCACCTAATATGGCTATCAAGTATAGAAGAAAAACCTTCATATCTATGAATAGAATATTATATTTTGTTTTGCATGAAAACATTGTTGTTTAACGTAATATAGGTTTTATCAATCACGATAAATAAACGTTTGTTTCAGGTTAAAGCATGGTACACCTCTAACCATGAGGACACAAACTAATGTAAAAACCATATTTATGTAATAGTTGGTTATACAAATAACTATGAAAATACTTGGTCCACATCATTTGGAATCTCTAGAGTCTCTAAATTGAGATGATTAAACAATATGGTTCAAGTCTTTCAAGATACAATAGATAATGAATTATACAATCATACATAATTATATGATGGTCCGTGTTATTGTTGATCTGGGATTACTAGGCACACGTGAAATGAAAATTTCCTAATTTTTTGCTAATGTGTATGGGAATCCCATAATCTCATTGAAGAATCGAGACGCTTGGCATCGGAGAGTCTAACCTTATGTGAATAAAAATATTTACTACCAAACTTGAGTTTTATATAGTAGAGATTAACTCAGGGAGATTCAAATATTAACAACACGCAATGTATAGTTGATAGTGATGACATACCTGACGTAGAGCTAGAGGAAAACAATGATATCCAATATTTCCACTCGGTTAATTTAATTATTATGATCACTTAGGACATTGGCAGACCAAATTTCCTGACCCTACAAGACCATGAAGAATATGTAGGTCATCTTTTAGACTTCTTGATGTTTTCAGGAATTTAATAGAAATACACAAAGTAGCACTCTATGTTCTTCTCCATATGCATTCATCTCGTATACTTTCTTGGTGTTTTTCCCTTCACTCCTTCCAAAGTCACATAATACAAAATATTGAACAATTCAATAATAAAGCTGCTAAGTATATAAGTCTTATCATCAGAAAACACCATTTCTAGTCACTAAGCACCTCCTCTCGTTATATGCATTTTATAGGTAAAGAGTTGCTTGTGTATGAATGCAGCCACCGATCATGCATATTACATTGGAATAAACATAAAAACTGAATCATCTTTTGAATATAACGGCCTTCATAACATGCATCTCTCTCCCTCACTTCTTATCTCTCGCTCTCCCACACACTAAATTATTCATGCATACTCAAGTTGATCTCTATATTGTGGCCAGCAAATAGGAGCATATATTATAATTAATTTAATATTTCCAAAAGAAGGCTCAATACTCTTGTTATGTTGGTCGCTTGGAGCATTTGGAGGGAAAGGAACGAAAGGGTTTTCGATGGAATATTCAAGCCTATGGACATCTTCATCGACCAAATCAAATCAGATGCAAGAATGTGGGCTCTTGCAAGCCATGGTCGATTCCTTTTGCCTTAATTTATGTTTCCTTATTTGATGTATTTTTTTGCGGTTTAGCTCTTCCCTTTATGGTGTGGTGAGTTTTGGTCTGTTTGTTTTGGTCGTTCTAGTTGTTTTAAGATTTATGTACTCTTTCTCACTCCATGGGTCTTTCTTCTAAATATATACATGCAGTTCTCCTGCATGGTTCAAAAAAAAGTTAAACTGATTTTTTTATGAGCTAAATAAAATACAGTTGGTAGATATGGAAAATATCCTTCAAAAAATATTGCTAGCAATTGAAATAGTCAGTTGCTATTTATGATGCAAAACTAAATATATGGTGTCATAACTGCAACAGTGTGAAAAAACTCTGTATGTTCCATATATTAACTATGAATTCTATAACCATTGTTAGAAGACACAAAGAGCAGACACCTTTTTATTTATGGGTAAGGCACCATATTTATTTGTCTTTAGCATTTGATGGCAAAATATACAAAGGCAATAATAGGCGTTCCACACTTTGCAATATACCATGGTGAGAGCACGATTGAAAAGAAATTTTACCAATTCTTACATTTTTTATGATGCGGATAAAATCTATATTATCATGTCTCTCACATGGATTGATCTTTCACGAAAATACAGTTAAATCTATGTACATAGTTTGATTATATTGACCCTCAGGATTCAAATAGTACTATCAATTTATCATATAAGTTTCAGCAGGTTGAATCACCGCGAAAATCTAGTGGACTACTATCATTAATGTAGCTCGTGTTGAGAATCTGTAATCTGAAGAGTTATTTAGAATTGTTAGTGGACTACTATCATCAATGTACCTTGCTATAAGTTGTTCTGACGTGTGATGCTAAGGAAGCCAGCAGCATGGTAGACAATAGTGTATTTATGGATCCAAATATTGTTGAAAAGTTGGAACAGAGCTTAAAATATTCTCAACATGGTGGCTGTAGCACCCGAGGCAAAACCACTACTAGAAAATAAATCGATTGATGTTTTGTTTTGTGCATCATCATGACTGCAGCCTCATATCATCATGCCACGTTGTATTTGAGCATCGTCATGTCATCATGCATTTGTTTGCCTAAAACTATTTTTTAAAAGCCTATCTTTGTTTTCTAAATATTTCCCCTCCTTGATAACCCGGTTGGTCCGGATCTTTTAGTTGTCTAACAAGTATTTACCAAATGTTCTAAAAATAGAATAATATCTTTAAAATGTTTTGTGGGGGCAGCCCAACCAAGCTAGACCCGGCCCAGCCGGCCACTCCTAGGAGCCAAACCCTAGCTACCCCTGGAGACACACCCTGCCGCCAGCCGCCACCACCCCGCACGGTAGCGCACACACATAGCGCGTGCGTCGCACCCGCCCCGACACGCACGTAGTCCCCCACTCCACCCTGGACCCACCCACCCGCTCTGAGCCTCTGACCCTGCGACGCCCACCTTCCTCGGCCAGTTCCTCGCGACCCTCCCCTTCTTGTCACCAACCCCCGACCCAGCGCCCCTCCTGTCACCAGGCAGCGCCGCCGGCCACCTCTTCCTCCGCCTTGGCGACCCCTCTCGCCACCGCGGGCCCGCCTCTGCCTCACCCTATCTCCTTCATCTCGCATGCAGCCAGGGTCCTGAGCCCGCTGCCACCGCAGATGGCCGCCTCCTTGCCGTGCGCGTCCCCGCACCGGCCTCGCCTGCACCTCCTCGCCACGTCGAGCTCGGGACCGCCACCACAGACGCCCGCCGTCCTCGTCCTGTGGCATCTTTCCGGCCGTCACCGGCCAACACCTCTGCGCCTCGTCCCCGCTCGTTCCCACCTCCGGTAGTCATGGTCCATCCCAGGCGTCGCCGCTCCTGGACGTCCTCGCACTAACGCCCACACCTCCGCTCAGACGAGCTCTACCCGGACCCTCTCCGTTCGTCTGCTTGTGATGCTGGACTGGGCCTCTCCGCTCCGTGCCGCCGCGGAGCTCCTCCAACCCCGCCATGGCTATCTTGCTCGTACCCCGTGGGCTCCCTTCCTCTCCCTGTAGCAGCCGTCGCCGTTGCGGCCTGCTCGTCCTCAAGCGACGTCCCCTCCAGAGCTTCCTCGACCGGGACCTCGTCCTCGAAGCCCCGTCCGCTTTCGCTCTTCTCCATGGATGCACGGTACCACCTCCATATGCAGCGCGGTCGCACACCTCCTGTGTCCCAGCAGCGGCAGACGCCATCCCGACGCCCGGTCCGCCTCCTTGATGGCCTCAACGACCCTATCTCGCAGTGCTCTACTTCAGGCCCCCATCTCCAGTAAGCCGTGCGTCCACATTAAAATCCTCAGCTCCTCGTCTCGGGTGTATGTGTGTATGAAGCCTTGTGTGCTTGTGTTTGAAGATGTTCGTACGGTGTGGCGATGATGACTGTGAAGATGGATTAGTGGTAATGTTGCTATGGTACTACTCAGATACAAGACCAGAAGATGAATACGATCCTCCCCAAGATCGACCGATGTCAAGACCCCCGCGTCGAGTATAAGTGCATCTGAAGACCGAACCCCGGAGTCCGAAGATCGAGACCAATCCCGCCGACCCCAAGACCCTGAACCCATGGGCCTCCTTCACAAACGTCAAGTTCTACTTCACGGATCCAATGACCGGAAGGCCGATCCCGGATTTGAAGACCAAACCCCAAGATCTTTGATCCGAGATGTGCGATCCTCTTTTCCGAGCCCGGTTTTATAAAATGTAATATAAACATTGGTGCATATTAAATCGTTCATGCTTGCATACATCGCATCATGTGGTTTGGGGGTACTTTGTCGACTCACCTAATAATTAAATATGGAGACTATACGCGGGATTTTCTAGTCTTATATTGGCTCCATTTAAATTTGTGTAGCGAACCGACGCCATGTCTTGCCTTATTAAGACAACATTTAAATTGTGGGGTACCTAAACAACTTGAACCCTCTAATTAATTGTCGGAACCCTGGTTTCGCTTAATATTGCCTAATTACATCGCACCTTTGCCATGTCATGCATCATATATGCATCATGCCCGATCTTCTGCGGTAGTATTAAATAATGCATCCGGTGTTTCTTTTAGTGTTTCGCTTCTTCACGGATTAGGCCATTGAGTGGATGCAAGTGTCGACCCGATCTTCAGATGAACCTTCGGCAATATTTTCCAGGCAAGCATTCTTCCTCTTTCTACATATTTTGCATTTATAGTCTTTAATTCTTCCTGTTGATCTATTGCTATCCTTGTTATCGATGCTTTAGTCTTCTATACCAGTTATATCCCCTGCATCCTATATTGCCTTGGTCATATCCTATTGCCTATTGTTTGATAGACAATTGGCCTTGCGAGCCGCAGTTGCTTGTTCAGGTCCTGCTTCGTGTCGTTGTCATTCCACCATTGTTGGAAGGTTGACACATGTTTAATGGCGGAGATGATCATGTCTTTCAATATAACTTATCAATTAAAATGTTGGAAATAGATAGAACTAATGTAGAGGGACCGGTGGACAATAGCTAATAATTGGTTTTTAACCGCTCACTTGTGTCCCGTAGGCCTCGAGTACTTGATACCTGTTCCTTGACTATCGCACTGTCCGCATGTGGGACCATGAATCCCCTTAGCCAGAGCTTGATTCATTTCTTATTTCTTGGGGCCACAAACTAGTTTGGGACTTTATTACTATCATGTACTTATGCCATGCTTTACTGCTTTATTTACGATTATGCGTGGAGCACCTGTACTATTTTGGAATTGTGGAATGTTTTCACGGTATCGACAAGCCCAACCATACTTTCGTGTTCCAAGTCATTTACAGCCATCTCGGAGCCGACCAACTTCATTGCGGGTAGCTTAATGGGGTGACCCCTGAAATATTTTATGAATCTTGTGATTGCTTTGTCGTGAAAGCTTCGTTGGGTTTTTATTTGGTTTTTCCGAGGTTGATCATACGTCTGTTTGCTATTTGTGCACCCCTGTAGAGTAAATCTTTTGGAAAGTCGTGTCCGCGGTTATGGACGACATGGAGCACAGTATCTCGATCATAGACAACTATAACTAAAGTGGTGCTATAAATTTGACTTTGGCATGACTAGTAATTAGCTCCACTACAATGGAATGGATAATAAAAGTGCCAACAACTGCTGGAACTGGGTTGTCTCATGCTAATGATATCTGACTAATAAGTATTGCAACTACAATGGAATGGTTAACTAAAACTTCCCGCTACTTATGATATCAGGATGATTCATGTTATCTATACCTAACTAGTAAGTGTTGCAACTATAATGGAATGAATAAAACTGTCAACTATGTGAGTTTCTCGGTCTGACTTCCTCGTTTGGTCTCGAGGGGTAAATGCCAGGATGGGTATGTTTGGTGTTAGTAACATGTTGTTTCCGAATAGGTCTTTCTTATCCCTCTCTAATAGCTGATAGTTGTATTGAGTCTCTATAGGTTGTTTAGTGCATGCTTCACTGCTGCTTCAGTCCACCATACCTATGTAGACGAGAGCTGCCGAATTCTAGACTCGTCGTGTACTAGCCTCAGTACTGACGCTCCCCTTTTTCCTTTGCCCTTTGTCGGCACATCTTTTGCTTTGACATGTATAAGTTCGACGTTGTTAGCAGGGTTACCCTTCTGGCTTGGCCTGGGCAGGGTTATGGACACCATTGTTTATTTTTCAGGGCTCTTAGCCCCATTTGCATCTTATCCGTACTCGGATTTTGTATCATTTTCAAGGTGATTTGGATCTATGCACTATATATCTGTATTCTTAACTCATTGAGTCGTTGTTGTATATATATGTTCAGTGGGTTCCATCATGGACTATTGTGTAATGTTATTACTTTGTTTTCCACCCGCACGCAAGTGCCTGGTGGGCATCTTTGAATCGTTTCTATGCGGGTTTGGCGGGGATCGCTAAAACTTGCATAGGGCCGATTCGAGGGTGTTACAAAGTGGTATCAGAGCTCAGCAGTTGCGATACCCCACTGGTCCAGCCTATAGGATAACCTAGCTAACGGCCGAGGTAGAGTGTCAAAACTATTTTACAAAAATCGGTTGGATAGATCTGATTAGGTATGCTTTTTCTCCTTACCTTTATGATATTCCCCTCTTACCTCTGCGTGCTTTGAATCTGCTCTCTTACCTTTTCTTCGAGTCTAGGTTTTCTCGTGGTTGGGTTTTCGTCGTACCTTCAGGGTTTTCTCTTCCTCCCTTTTATAACAGTGGAGCTACAATCATCTAATATGCATCTCGTTTGTTGTACCCTTTATCCAATCTTTTTAGTTCTTGTACTATTTATCTGTATCTGCACGTTGACGGATATCCGTATCATTGAAAAACATTATGAGAAGGATGAGCATTGGTGAAGTTGGAGTATACCTTGAGCATGTGTTGTTCATGCTAATGGAACCATCATGAAACTAATCATTATGTCTTTTTATATGATTTCTTTTGTATCTTCCTATGGTTTCCAAAGCGACGACATCATCTACATCAGAAGATCCTACATCAATACTTTGTTTCTGAACATCGCTTATGAAGATCTTCAGTCTAATTTCCAGAATGGGTTGCACGCTTTTCTACTTCATGTGTGGAGTAATAGTTTTGGTGCGTGATGGATTGGCCCCATGCCAACTACTCATTCTATTCGCTTTTGTACACTAAAGTAGATTATCTGGCACTTTATCTCTCCTCTCACGGAAGTTAGAGGTGGCCTTATCTTTTGATGCCTTTACCTTCGTCCTTTGTTGTCCGGAGTGTTCTTTCTACGAACATGAGAAACACCCCTTGTTGGTGGTGTCGCCGACTTCAAGATGGAGAAAGAACCCTTGTTAGTGGTGTCGCGAAGATCTATACGAACCGAGAAGATCCAGATCGTCGGCCTTCTTCCCCGTACCATGAGGCCGATCTCGAGGCCAATATCCATTGTTAGTGGTGTCGAATTGTAGCACCCCAGGCAAAACCACAACTAGAAAATTGCTTGGTGTTTTTGTTTTGTGCATCATCATGACTGCATGCTCATGTCATCATGCCACATTGCATTTGAGCATCATCATGTCATCATGCATTTGTTTGCCTAAAACTATTTTCTAAAAGCCTATCTTTGTTTTCTAAATATTTCCCCTCCTTGTTTCAAACTAGAAAACCCGGTTGGTCCGGATCTTTTAGTTGTCTAACAAGTATTTACCAAATGTTTTAAAAATAGAACAAATATCTTTAAAATGTTTTGTGGGGGCAGCCCAACCAGGCTAGACCCGGCCCGGCCAGCCACCCCCAGCAGCCAAACCCTAGCTACCCCTGGAGACACACCCCGCGGCCAGCCGCCACCACCCCACACGACAGCGCATACACATAGCGCATGCGTCACACCCGCCCCGACATGCACGTAGTCTCCCGCTCCACCCTGGACCCACCCATGCACTTTGAGCCTCTGACCCCGCGACGCCCACCTTCCTTGGCCTGTTCCTCGTGACCCTCCCCTTCTCGTCACCAACCCCTGACCCATCGTCCCTCCTGTCGCTAGGTAGCGCTGCCAGCCACCTCTTCCTCCGCCTCGGTGACCCCTCTCGCCACCGCAGGTCCACCTCTGCCTCACCCCATCTCCTTTACCTCGCCAGCAGCCAGGGTCCCAATCCCGCCGCCTCCACAGATGGCCGCCTCCTCGCCGTGCGCATCCCCGCGCTAGCCTCGCCTACACCTCCTCGCCTCGTCGAGCTCAGTACCGTCGCCACGGACGTCCATCGTCCTCATCCTGTGGTGTCTTTTCGGCTGCCACTGGCTAGCACCTCCGCGCCTCGTCCTTGCTCGTTCCCGCCTCCAGTAGTCGCCGTCTATCCCAGGCGTCGTTGCTCCCAGACGTCCTCGCCCTCACGCCCGCGCCTCCGCTTGGAGGAGCTCTGCCTGGACCCTCTCTGTTCGTCTGCTTGCGATGCTGGCCTGGGCTTCTCCACTCCGTGCCGCTGTGGAGCTCCTCCAACCCTGCCATGGCCATCGCGCTCTTGTCCCGTGGGCTTCCTTCCTTCGCCTATAGCAGCCGCCCCTGTTGTGGCATGCTTGTCCTCAAGTGATGTCCCCTCCAGAGCTTCCTCGACCGGGACCTCATCCTCAAAGCCTCGTCTGCTTCCGCTCTTCTCCATGGACGCACGGTACCACCTCCATCTGCAGCATGGTCCCGTGCCTCCTGTGTCCCAGCAGCGGCAGACGCCATCCCGATGCGCGGTCCACCTCCTTGATGGCCTCGACGACCCTGTCTCACCATGCTCTACTTCAGGCTCCCATCTCCAGTAAGCCGCGCGTCCGCATTAACAACCTCAGCTCCTTGTCTCGGGTGTATGCGTGTATGAAGCCTTGTGTGCTAGTATTTGAAGATGTTCGTACAGTGTGGCGATGATGACTGTGAAGATGGATTGGTGGTAATGTTGCTATGCAACTACTCAGATACAATACCAGAAGATGGATACGACCCTCCCCAAGATCGACCGATGTCAAGCCACCTGCATCGAGTATAAGTGCATCCGAAGACCGAACCCTGGAGTCCGAAGATCGAGACCGATCCCGCTGACCCCATGACCCTAAACCTGGAGGCCTCCTTCACGAACGTCAAGTTCTACTTCACGGATCCAATGACCTGAAGGCCGATCTTGATTTGAAGACCGAACCTGAACCCCTCCGAACCCCCAAGATCGTTGATCTGAAATGAGTGATCCTCTTTTCCGAGCCCTATTTTATAAAATGTAATATAAAACTTGGTGCATATTAAATCGTTCATGCTTTCATACATCGCATCATGTGGTCTGGGGGTACTTTGTCGACTCACCTAATAATTAAATATGAAGACTATATGCAGGCTTTTCTAGTCTTATATTGGCTCCATTTAAATTTGTGTAGCGAACCGATGCCATGTTTTGCCTTGTTAAGCCAACATTTAAATTGTGGGGTACCTAAACAACTTGAACCCTCTAATTAATTATCGGGATCCTGGTTCCACTTAATATTGCCTAATTACATCGCACCTTTGCCATGTCATGCATCATATATGCATCATGCCCGATCTTTTGTGGTAGTATTAAATAGTGCATTCGGTGTTTCTTTTAGTGTTTTTCTTCTTCACGGATTAGGCCGTTGAGTGGATGCGAGTGTCTACCCGATCTTCAGATAAACCTTCGGCAATATTTTCTAGGCGAGCATTCTCCCTCTTTCTACCTATTTTGCATTTATAGTCTTTACTTCTTCCTGTTGATCTATTGCTATCCTTGTTATCGATGCTTTAGTCTTCCATACCAGTTATATCCCATGCAACCTATATTTCCTTGGTGACATCCTATTGCATGTTGTTTGATAGATAGTCGGCCTTGGGAGTCGTAGTTGCTTGTTCAGGTGCTGCTTCGCGTCGTTGTCATTCCGAAGTTGTTGGAAGGTTGACACATGTTTAATGGCGGAGATGATCATGGCTTTCAATATAACTTGTCAATTAAAATGCTAGGAATAGATATAACTAATGTAGAGGCACCGGTGGGTAATAGCTAATAATTGGTTTTTAGCCGCTCACTTGTGTCCCGTAGGCTCCGAGTACTTGATACATGTTCCTTGACTATCGCACTATCCGCATGTGGGACCATGAATCCCCTTAGCCAGAGCTTGATTCATTTCTTATTTCTTGGGGCCACAAACTAGTTTGGGGCTTTATTACTATCATGTACTTATGCCATGCTTTACTGCTTTATTTACGATTGTGCGTGGAGCACCTATACTATTTAGGAATTGTGGAATATTTTCACGGTATCGACAAGCCCAGCCACACTTTCGTGTTCCCAGTCGTTTACATCCATTGGAACAAACCTTGGGTCCATCTCGGAGCCGGCCAACTTCGTTGCGGGTAGCTTAATGGGGTGGCCCCCTGAAATATTTTATGAATCTTGTGATTGCTTTGTCGTGAAAGCTTTGTTGGGTTTTTATTAGGTTTTTCCGAGGTTGATCGTACATGTGTTGCTATTTGTGCACCCCTGTAGAGTAAATCTTTCTGAAAGTCGTGCCCGTGGTTATGGACGACATGGAGCACAGTATCTCGATCATAGACAACTATAACTAAAGTAGTGCTATAAATTTGACTTTGGCATGACAAATAATCAGCTCCACTACAATGGAATGAATAATAAAAGTGCCAACAATAGTTGGAACTAGGGTGTCTCATGCTAATGGTATCTAACTAGTAAGTATTGCAACTATAACGGAATGGTTAACTAAAACTGCCCACTGCTTATGATATCAGGATGATTCATGCTATCTATATCTAACTAGTAAGTGCTACAATTGTAATGAATGAATAAAACTGTCAACTGTGTGAGTTTCTCGGTTTGACTTCCTCGTTTGGTCTCGAGGTGGAAATGCCAGGATGGGTATGTTTGGTGTTAGTAACATGTTGGTTCCGAATAGGTGTTTCTTATCCCTCTCTAATAGCCGATAGTTGTATTGAGTCACTATAGGTTGTTTAGTGCATGCTTCGCTGCCGCTTCAGTCCACTATACCTATGTAGGCGAGAGCCGCCGAATTCTAGACTCGTCGTGTACTGGCCTCAGTACTGACGCTCCCCTTTTTCCTTTGCCCTTTGTCGGCACCTCTTTTTCTTTGACAGGTATACGTTCGACGTTGTTAGCAGGGTTACCCTTCCGACTTGGCCTAGGCAGGGTTATGGACACCATTGGTTATTCTTCAGGGCTCTTAGCCCCATTTGCATCTTATCCGTACTCGGATGTTGTATCATTTTCAAGGTGATTTGGATCTTGGCACTGTATATCTGTATTCTTGACTCGTTGAGTAGTTGTTGTATATATGTTCTGTGGGTTCCATCATGGACTATTGGTTATTACTTTTTTTTCACCCGCACGCAAGTGCCTGGTGGGCATCTTTGAATCGTTTCTATGCGGGTTTGGCGAGGATCGCTAAAACTTGCATATGGCCGATTTGAGGGTGTTATAGTGGCTTTCGAGTTGGATGAACTTCAGGCCTCCCATGCATATGCTTAATCGGTTGTCCATGTCCACGGTAGACAGTCAATGCATTTTTTGTTGGAAAGGAGCATATATTAATATCAGGAGATACCAATTACACCCAGCCTCTGCAACAACGCATACCCTATTGGCATTACGGATGCACACAGCCAAAAAAAGAAGAACTGCATAAAAGAAAAGTCTCGCTATAGTGATTAGTTCCTTGAAATCGCGGACCAAACACCACCAAAACAGCACCAGAAATCGAACAACTCCAAAAACGATGCCTCCAAGAAGGGAACATTGCTCAAGCGCCGTCATCGCCCTGATCAAAGACCATAGGTTTTCACACTGGAGAAAGTCCGTACTCACAAAACAATGCTTTTTCAACAAGGTCATTGCCAGGCACAACCAGTCAAGGTCAGACCTTGGGTTTTCACCCTACAGGTTTAGACACTGAATTCCTCCTGTGATATCGCCCCACTTGCCAATTCCGCTGCTCCAAGTCACAAAACACCAAGCCAGAATCGCTACACCACCAGGACTCAAACTTTCATTGTCAGTCTTCAGTTCCCGGCTTCCTTGCCATTCTCCGCGTCTGACTTCACCATGGAATCAAGGCATGTCCCATGATGGCAACAATCCGTAGAGCTTCACAATGCCCCCTCTGAAACCAAACGTCTAGCAAAAAACATGGTTGTGCGACCGAAACACCGTCTGCATCGGTGAACTCTAGGCATGTCGTCCATTTAGAATTCACCGGTGGAGTCTTCCGGAACTCGGTAGTCCACCCAAGATCAATGAAGACCCACGACATGCAGTTCTTCATCACGACGAGAGAGAAATCCAAGGACCACCACCTTTATTCAAAGCTACGCTAGCAGCCCCCACGCCACCGGTCGACAGCGGAGAAGAAGACGAACTCGAGATGCCAAAACATGGGAAGAAAGCCACATGGACGGCAGACACCACACTATATCGAGATCGGATCCAGATCGGGTCCAGGACGGCCCGTCTTGCCTCTAGCGGTGCGCCGCTGCCAGAACAATGTCGTACCGCCGGCGGCCACCGCTGCCCGCGCTCGTCCGCATCTATCCTCCATCTGCTCCTCCACGAGAGATCCATGACCCGCTGAAGCCGTACCCCATCGCCCATGGAGATCAGCCGCACGAGCCCTCTTCTACCCTCTGCCTTCGGCGAGAAGGGTGCCACCACCGTCCCTGGCCTCGGCAACGGCAGTGGCCTGGCGGGATGGAGGTGGAGGGACTAGGTGACAGCGGCCGGGGGCCTCTGGGATCCCTCGAGCGGGGGCCGACCCAGGAGGGGTCCTATTTTCCTGGAGGTTCCCGGGGGGCGACAGTCAATGCATGGCTGTGTAGGAGAAGATTGACCAGAAAATGGATTGCACGTCTCACATAATGAATGTCTCGCGTAGGTGAGTAGCTACACAGAAAGGCAACGAATTTGTTATCCTTGTCTTGAAAGAATAAAGTAAAAGTGCTCTTTAGATATAGGATCGGAATAGATCATGGCACACCTATCTAGTTACAACCGGTGGATTAAGTGAAGGAGAATAGATTGCAAAATACTGATGTCTACGCACTTCTATTCTTGTAGATAGTTGTTGGGCCTCCAAGTGCAGAGGTTTGTAGAATAGCAGCAAGTTTCCCTTAAGTGGATTACCCAAGGTTTATCGAACTTAGGGAGGAAGTGGTCAAAGGTATCCCTCTCAAGCAACCCTGAAATCAAGATACAAGAAGTCTCTTGTGTCCCCAACACATCCAATACACTTGTCAGGTGTATAGGTGCACTAGTTCGGCGAAGAGATAGTGAAATACAAGTGGTATGGATAAGTATAAGTGGTAACGGTGCCAGAAAAGAGCTTGACGGGTAGGAAGAGACTAAAGGCAATATGAAATAAAGATGGAAGCAAGCAAACATGTAACATATCTAGTTGCAAACGGTGTTTCAATGCTTAGAAACAAGGCCTAGGGATCATACTTTCACTAGTGAACACTCTCATATAAATATCTTCTCTTTATGATACTACTCTGAACTACTCTCCGGTTGGACACTCTAATCCATGGTAGGGCTATAACAGCACTCCTCAAAGTTCGCTTTTTCCATCTATATAACCCCATACTGTCACCTTGAGCGCTAGATGGTTCCAACAAACACCAGAATTTCATAGGGACATCCAACTCCAAATATAACTCATAACAAGTATTTGTAATCTCTAGCCTAAGTGCCACCATGGTGTGCACGCTATCACTTTCACACACATGGGAAGAGCCAAAGATCTATTAAAGCACTTGAGTAGCAAGGTAGATCTACTTGATTACAAAGCTCATGATCACTATATGATCATGCATAGAGAGAGAGATGAACACATAGCTACCGGTAGAACCCTTAGCCTCGAGGAAGATCTACTCCCTAATCATCATGGGAATCATAAACGTCGATGGAGATGGTGGTGGAGATCGATGGAGATGGATCCGGGGGCAATTCCCCATCCCAGCAGGGTGCCGGAATAGAGACTTTCTGTCCCCCGAATCTCCCCTTTGGTGGTAGCGGCGCTACGGAACTTTTCGTGGCTGGAGGCTAGATTATTTAGGGTTTTCTCATCGGAAGGCTTCTTATAGGCGAAGGGGCGATGTCAGAGGGTGGACCAGGGGCCCACACCACCTGGTGGCGTGGCCAGGGGGACCCGCACCACCACATGGTGTGGCCAGCCCCTGGCCCCTCTCCGTCTCGTCTTGTGGCTACATGAGTCTTCCGGTAAAATATCGACTTTGGCTTTTGTCCGGTCCAATTCCGAGAATATTCATTTTCTGGATTTTATGGAACCAAAAACAGAAGAAAATAGGCAACTGGCACTGTGGCATCTTGTTAATAGGTTAGTTCTAGAAAATGTGTAAAAGTACTCCAAAGTGTGGACAAAGCATAAGAAAGTAGATATAAAGCAAGCATGGAACATCAAAAATTATAGATACGTTTGCAACGTATCAACATCCCCAAGCTTAACTCCTGCTCGTCCTCGAGTAGGTAAATGATAAAAAGAAAAGAATAATTTTTGAGGTGACATGCACCATCACAATCTTGATCAAGGCATATTGATAGCTGGGATCATAGTACTTTGACATAGCATGAAAGATATAGTTCTAACAATAAGACATAGCGACTATGATGTAGCATGAAAAGATACAAACAATAGATTCATGAATAACAATGCTTTGCAAGACGTAGTCGTACCCTCGAAGACAACGAGGTTTGTTAACGAGTAGGAACTTGTGGGTGATGTAGTCGTACGCTTGCCGATCTCGAGATCGTGTGGAAGTCCTAGTGCCGCAAATCAGCAACGCATCCGTCCTCGCACACACGTTCAAGCCACCGAACAACCTCCACCTCCTTGCTCCAGCGAATCAGCAGAAGCAGCAACTCCTTCCAGACACAAGGCCACCAGGAACATGTATCTTGCTGGTCTCGAGACCATGGGGGAATATCTAGAGGGGGAGAGAGATCCTTCACGAGGAGGTGTACTTTGTGAGGGAGGAGAGGGGGCTTTTTATAGGAGAGGGGGGCTCCTCCCCTCCCATGGCTCGCGGCCAAGGGGGTGCCCCCACCTCTTCCTCATTCATGTGGTGGAAGCTCCACTCACATCAATTCAAGCTCCACCCAAAGTTCCACCCACATGCATTAAATTTCCACCAAATTTAATGCAACTCTCATTTAATAAAACTCTTTTATTTATTTTATTCAGAATTTTGTTAATTACTTTAATTAACAAACATTCACATAAAACCCCTTGCAACATTTCAATATCACATGCAGAACCACTTTCTGCAATTTCACCCAAAACAATTCCGATTTCCATCGAAAAAATTCCAATGCTTTGCAGTTCTTTCGTCTGAAACATCTGTGCTCCAAAATGGTGTTCAGTAACCCTTAAGTGTGTCACCCTATGGTTCGCGAATAATGTAAACATGATTGCGACCCTTCTCAAATCAATAATCAGAAGCGGGACCTAGAGATCCATACCGACTCCTGCACATTCAAGGATGACTTTTGTGATTGTGAGAACCTTTAACGCTAGTAACTTAATCCCTTTGTCTCATGATATAATACATGTCCGATATTCGATCATCCGTATCCAAATACCTAGTTTGATCTTATTACCGACATGCACTCTTTTCTCGTTCCCGTGATATAACATTCTAGTGATCACATCACTTGCTTGCAAGCTATCTTAATGTGATATCACCAAGAGGGCCCAGAGTATATCTATCCATCATCGGGATTGACAAATTCCACTCTTGATCATGAGCCTCAACATAACACCTTCGTAGCACTGAACCCACCTTTATAGTCACCCTGTTACGGTGTGACATTTGATGTTATCAAGATACTCTTCCGGTGTTAGCAATTAACATGATCTCATGGTCTAAGGATAAAGATTACTTCGTATGATGTTATAGCAATATAAACATAATGACTTTGATCGTAATGCTATACTTCAGATGAATATTCATCACATCATTTCACAAATGTTGTGACCTTGTTATTAACAACATCCAATGTCCATGATCAGGAAACCTTGATCATCTTGGTAATCAACAAGCTAGTCTATAAGAGAGGCATAACTAGGAACCCTTTTCGTTTATTAAACACACATGTATTGATGTTTCCTATCAATACAATTATAGCATGCAAAATAAACATCTATCATATACAAGGAATACATAATAACAACTTTGTTATTGCCTCTCAGGGCATATTTCCTTCAGTCTCCCACTTGCACTAGAGACAATAATCTAGTTTACATAGTGATAAATCTAACACCCATGGAGTTCTAGTGTTGATCATGTTTTGCCCTAGGGAGAACTTTAGTCAACGGATCCGCTACATTTAGGTCCATGTGTACTTTACAAATCTTTATATCTCCATCCTTGACATGCTCGCAGATGGAGTGAAACCGGCGTTTAATATGCTTGGAATTTTTGTGAGACCTTGGTTCCTTGGCGTTGGCTATGGCTCCATTGTTATCACAATAGATAACCATTGGGTCCAATGCACTAGGAACCACACCTAGTTCCGTTATGAACTCCTTCATCCAAACCGCTTCCTGTGCCGCTTCTGAAGAAGCAACATATTCTGCATCCGTCGTTGATCCAGCCACCACCAGTTGTTTGGAACTCCTCCAACTAACTATTGCTCCGTTCAAAAGAAATACGTATCTAGATTGAGACTTAGAGTCATCCGGATCGGTGTCAAAACTAGCATCGACATAACACTTAGCGACTAGCTCTTCTTCACCTCCGTATACAAGAAACATATCCTTAGTTCTTCTTAAGTACTTAAGGATATTCTTGACCCCTATCCAGTGTTCCAAACCTGGATCAGATTGGTACCTACTAGTCAAACTAATAGCATGTGCCACATCCAGTCTTGTACATAGCATGGCGTACATTATAGAGCCTATGGTTGAGGCATAGGGGATTTTATCCATTATCTCTCTTTCTTCCGTTGTAGCCGGACTTTGAGTCTTACTCAAAGTCTTGCCTTGCAACATAGGTAAGAACCCCTTCTTACTTCTGTCCATATTAAACTTCTTTAATATCTTATCAAGGTATGTACTTTGTGATAGCCCAATTAGGCGCCTTGATCTATCTCTATAGATTTTAATGCCTAATATATATGAAGCTTCACCAAGGTCTTTCATCAAAAATTTGCTGTTTAGATAACTTTTAACACTATTTAAAAGATCTATATCATTTCCAATCAATAATATGTCATCCATATATAATATCAGAAATGCCACATTGCTCCCACTCACTTTCTTGTAAATACAAGCCTCTCCATAAGTTTGGACAAATCCAAACTCTTTGATCACCTCATCAAAGCGGAGATTCCAACTCTGGGATGCTTGCTTCAGTCCATAGATGGATCGCTGAAGTTTGCATACCTTATCAGCATCCTTAGGATCGACAAAACCCTTAGGTTGTATCATATACAACTCTTCTTTAATATTACCATTGAGGAACGTGGTTTTTACATCCATCTGCCATATTTCATAATCGAAATATGCAGCAATTGCTAACATAATCCTAACCGACTTAAGCATCGCTATGGGAGAGAATGTCTCATCGTAGTCAAATCCTTGAATTTGTCGAAACCCCTTTGCGACAAGTCGAGCTTTATAGATGGTCACATTACCATCAGCATCAGTTTTTCTTTTGAAAATCCATTTATTCTCAACGGCCTTTCGATCGTGAGGTAAGTCCACCAAGGTCCAAACCTGGTTTTCATACATGGATTCCATCTCGGATTTCATGGCTTCTAGCCATTTGTTGGAATCTGGGCTCATCATTGCTTCTTCATACGTCACAGGGTCCTCTATTTCATCAATCATGAAATTCATAACAGGATTGTCGTACAGTTCAGGAGCTGCACGTGTCTTGCTTGACCTACAAGGTTTGGTAGTGTCCTCTTTCAGAGTTTCATGATCATTATCATTAGCTCTCTCTTCATTAGGTGAAGTCAACTCCAAAACAACTTCCGGTGCTGCGCTACTCGCCATTTCATGAAGAGAAGATTCAACAACCTCCCGACTACACACCTTTCGCGAGAAACCCCTTCTCGAGAAAGGATCCATTCTTGGCAACAAAAACCTTGCCCTCGGATCTGTGATAGAAGGTATACCCAATTGTTTCCTTGGGGTATCCTATGAAGACGTATTTTTCCGATTTGAGTTCGAGTTTATCCGGCTGAAGTTTCTTCACATAAACATCGCATCCCCAAACTTTGAGAAATGACAGCTTAGGTTTGTCTCCAAACCATAATTCATACGGTCTAGTTTCAACGGATTTAGATGGTGCCCGATTTAAAGTGAATGCAGCGGTTTCCAGTGCATAACCCTAAATTGACAGTGGCAAGTCAGTCAGAGACATCATAGATCGAACCATATCTAATAAAGTATGATTACGATGTTCCGACACACCATTACGTTGTGGTGTTCCGGCAGGGGTGAGTTGTGAAACTATTCCATAGTCTTTCATATGTGTGCTAAACTCGTAACTAAGATACTCTCCTCCATAGTCAGACCACAGAAATTTGATCTTTCTGTTATGATGATTTTCCACTTCATTCTGAAATTCCTTGAACTTTTCAAAGGTTTCAGACTTATGTTTCATCAAATAGATATACCCGTATCTACTTAAATCATCCATGAAAGTAACAAAATAACGATATCCACCTCGCGCCGACACACTCATTGGTCCACACACATCAGTATGTATGATTTCCAATAAATCTGTCGCCCGTTCCATTGAACCGGAAAACGGCGTTCTAGTCATCTTGCCCATAAGGCATGGCTCACATGTATCAAATGATTCAAAATCAAGTGATTCTAAAAGTCCATCAGAATGGAGTTTCTTCATGCGTTTAACGCCAATATGACCTAGACGGCAGTGCCACATATATGCAGATATATCATTATCAAGTTTAACCCTTTTAGCATCAACATAATGAATATGCATAATACTACTGTCGAGATCCAACAGAAATAAACCATTCAACATAGGTGCATGACCATAAAAGATATCATTCATATAAATCGAACAACCATTGTTTTCAAATTTAAAGGAATAACCACTTTGCATCAAACACGATCCGGATACAATGTTCATGCTCAGTGCAGGCACAAAATAACAATTATTTAGATTTATCACTAATCCCGACGGCATATGGAGAGGCAACATTCCGCCGGCGATCACATCAACTCTTGATCCATTGTCGACCCGCATCGTGACCTCATCCCTTGCTAGCTGTTGCTTGTTCCGCAGCCCCTGAATTGAGTTACATATATTAGCAACCGATTCCGTATCAAATACCTAGGTACTACTGTGAGTACTAGTCAATTACACATCAATAACATGTATATCACATATACCTTTGTTTTCCTTTCCAGCCTTCTTGTCCGCCAAATACTTGGGGCAGTTGTGCTTCCAATGGCCAGTCCTCTTGCAATAGTAACACTCGGTATCAGACTTAGGGCCAGCTCGGGATTTCTTTCCGGCGCGGCAACAGATTTGCCGCCCTTCTTTCCCTTCTGCTTGCCTTTCTTGTCCTTCTTGAAACCGGTGGTCTTATTGATCATCAACACTTTATGTTCTTTCCTAATCTCCACTTCTACAGTCTTAAGCATTGACAGAAGCTCGGGAAGAGACTTCTTCATGCCCTACATGTTATACTTCATCACGAAGCTCTTGTAGCTAGGTGGCAGAGATTGGAGAACATGATGTATTCCTAGGTCAATGGGAATCGATATTCCCAAGGACACAAGCTTATCAGCGTACCCAGACATTTTGAGTACGTGCTCACTAACGGAGATGTTCTCCTCCATCATGCAGCTAAAGAACTTTTCAGAAGCATTATAACTCTCTACGGCAGCATGGGTATCAAAAATCATTTTTAATTCTCCCATGGTATCAAAGGCATTGCCATTTTCGAAACGCTTTTGAAGTTCTGGCTCTAGCCCATAGAGTATGCTGCAATGAACTTAGTTGTGATCCTCCTGACAAGTTATATAGACATTCTTTTCCTTGTCAGGGGCATCAAGAGCTGGTGAGAGGCCTAGTGGCGCCTCTAGCACATATTGCTTTTGTGCAGAAGTGAGGAGAATCCTCAAATTCATAGCCTAGTTGGTGAAGTTGCTACCATTCACAGCAAGTTTCTCTTTCTCCATGAACACATTGAAATTAAAAGCTGGTGGTGCCACCTACAACAGAATTTGTAAAGTTTATTTTGACTAAGTTTATGATAGATCGAGTTCAACTAATCCAAATTACTAATGAACTCCCACTCAAAAACGACATCCCTCGTGTCTTTTTGGTGATTACATGAACCAAATCCACTACACCAAGTCTGATCATCATGTGAGTCGGTGTAGCTTCAAAGGCGAGCATCTATATGGGCATCATATCAACTATATGACTCATGCTTAACCTTTTGGTCCGTGTTCTGAGGCCATGTCTGTACATGCTAGGCTCGCCAAGTAAGAACCTTAGTATCCGCGTATGTAAAAATGTCTTACACCCATTGTATGAAAGCGCGGAGTCAAGTACACCCGATCATCACGTGATGTCTCGAAACATGATCTATAGAACGGTGCATATTGAAGGAAGAACACATTTTATCTTGGTATCTAAATGAGGGATCATCTTACAATGCTACTAAAAGCCCAAACTAGCAATATAAGATGCTAACATCTAATGTGTAAAGTGAGATGATATGGTCCATGCATTTGATCACCATCATATGCATCGTGGTATGATCTCTATCATTTCTTTGTGTGTAAGGCCAAGGTCTATGGAACTTACACGTTAAGTGTGTTGTAAGAGTATCTACCATACATCTACTTACAATATTACCATATCAATACACTAGCCCAACAACAATCTAAACTAGACGCCTCTAATTTATCCATTGCAAGTTTTACATGGCTTAGGGCTTTCAGAGATAGAACCGGTCTTACCTACGAAAATTGAACCACAACGAGGATAACCAAGTTATTAGCAACTCGTTGTAAATCAGATATTGACTATAGTAGGAGATACAGACACCCGCCAGCCACTTATGCAAAACTAGTTGCATGTCAGTCGTGGAACCGGTCTCATGTACGATGATATGTAAGGTTGGTCCGGGCCGCTTCATCCCACTATGCCACCAATATCCAAAATACATGAAAGAAGCAATAACATGATCATCATCGCCCACATATAAACATACATTTACTACCCATGCAAAGCACCTACGCATACATCAGGCTCTAATACCACTATTGGGTTCGCAGCATAGAAAACAAAAAAATTCCTACAATGAGAACTGTACGCCAAGATCTATCTACTAGATACAGAGCAACGGGTGGATATACATCCATAGAAAACTTACCCTCGAAGACAACGAGCTTTGTTAATGAGTAGGAACTCGTGGGTGATGTAGTCGTAAGCTTGCCGATCTCAAGATCGTGTGGAAGTCCTAGTGCCGCAAATCAGCAACGCATCCGTCCTCGCACACACGTTCAAGCCACCGAACAACCTCCACCTCCTCGCTTCAGCGAATCAGCGGAAGCAGCAACTCCTTCCAGACGCAAGGCCACCGGGAACATGTCTCTCGCTAATCCAAGACCATGGGGGAATATCTAGAGGGGGAGAGAGATCCTTCACGAGGAGGTGTACTTTGTGAGGGAGGAGAGGGGGGCTCCTCCCCTCCCATGGCCGGCGGCCAAGGGGGGTGCCCCCACCTCTTCCTCATTCATGTGGTGGAAGCTCCACTCACATCAATTCAAGCTCCACCCAAAGTTCCACTCACATGCATTAAATTTCCACCAAATTTAATGCAACTCTCATTTAATAAAACTCTTTTATTTATTTTATTCAGAATTTTGTTAATTACTTTAATTAACAAACATTCACATAAAACCCCTTGCAACATTTCAATATCACATGCAGAACCACTTTGTGCAATTTCACCCGAAACAATTCCGGTTTCCATCGAAAAAATTCCAGCGCTTTGCAGTTCTTTCGTCTGAAACATATGTGCTCCAAAATGGTGTTCGGTAACCCTTAAGTGTGTCACTCTACAGTTCGCGAATAATGCAGACATGATTGAGACCCTTCTCAAATCAATAATCAGAAGCGGGACCTAGAGATCCATACCGACTCCTGCACATTCAAGGATGACTTTTGTGATTGTGAGAACCTTTAACGCTAGTAACTTAATCCCTTTGTCTCATGATATAATACATGTCCGATATTCGATCATCCGTATTCAAATACCTAGTTTGATCTTATTACCGACATGCACTCTTTTCTCGTTCCCGTGATATAACATTCTAGTGATCACATCACTTGCTTGCAAGCTATATTAATGTGATATCACCGAGAGGACCTAGAGTATATCTATCCGTCATCGGGATTAACAAATTCCACTCTTGATCATAAGCCTCAACATAACACCTTCGTAGCACTGAACCCACCTTTATAGTCACCCTGTTACGGTGTGACGTTTGATGTTATCAAGATACTCTTCAGGTGTTAGCAATTAACATGATCTCATGGTATATGGATAAAGATTACTTTGTAAGATGTTATAGAAATATAAACATAATGACTTTGATCATAATGCTATACTTTGTGACGAGGGTTTAACTCATCGATACCCATTGTTATGGACTTGGGTTTTGGAGAAGGAGGGAGTGCTGGAGACATCTATCGGCTAGCAAACAAGCACACGGGGGACAAAGGATTTACCCAGGTTCAGGCCTCGTAGAGGTCCCTACTCCTGCTTGTCTGCTCGTGGAATTATTGAAGGAGTCGAAAGTTACAATGGTGCGCAGATGCAATCTGGCGAGAGTTGTGGAAACTAGGGTTGCGTGTATCCTCCTCGCCGCCCCCTCCTAGCCTTTATATAGATAGGCTAGGTCTCGGGTAGCAGGTCGAGTCGGTTACAAGTTAGGGTTCTCCCCTTCAAACTTTCTAGCTTTAGCTTCTTCTTGCCTCTCAAGCAATCGAGAGTCCGTAGGTCACTCGAGTCCTTTCGTCTGGGCCTTGGCGACACCGTAGGCCTATACGTATTTAGACCATATATACCAAGCTCGAGTACCTGTAGGGTATACCCATGTCAGTAGCCCCCGAGTATCCAGTGGAATCGCAGATTCGACTGGGTACTTTTTGAAGTCTTTGAGTGCTTGAATGAGTATGTTTTCCGACTGCTTTCATTTATGTCATAGGGATTGTTGATATACGTGCCTGATATAGCCGAAGTATCGGTATCAGTTAACCACCTTAGGGTGAAACAACGCAATCTACTCGAACTCGAGTCCCCGGACTCGAATCCGGAAAAGTGCTGGCGTAATTCGACTCTGGCCGCGGAGGTCTTACAGGAGTCGAATTCTAGTTATATGGGTGTAAGCACTTAACGCGTCCGTCAAGGCATGTTCATCGTGCCTGTAGGCACGGATATGTTTCTGGTAGTGCGCAGTTAAATGCGTTGCCAGGCCTTTATTCAGGTCTTACCTTCACGCTGTAAGCGCGACATCCGAATTTTATCATCGCGGAGATGATTCGGGCAACCCAGGAGACGTAATCTCTTTGTAGGGAAAATATGAGGCGGTGTTGCCATGATCCGCGAGTGCTGATGTAATCGACAGCTTTTGTGCAAATAATCATAGGGTGCGCGACCAGCGCTCCCTATGGGAGTAGCCCCCGAGTGCCTGGTTGAGTCGAAGACTCAGGCAGGGACTAAAGAAATTTTGCGACTGCTGTCATTTTTGTTTGTCTGAGTCAAAAACTTGGGTTATGACTGCTGCCGTCTTTTGCTTGCTTTTTTCAGTCGAAAATGTTTCCAGCGCTCCCTATGGGAGTAACCCACATCCATAGTCGAATCGTATTTCGAGTGGCTAGGTTTGATTGCGATTGCTTATATCCCTGTATTAAAAAAAATCATAGGGTGCGCGGCCAGCGCTCCCTATGGGAGTAGCCCCCGAGTGCTTGGTGGAGTCGAAGACTCTAGCAAGGACTAAAGTAGTCGTAGTTTTCCGCTGCGTAGCTGTTGATGACGTCAGTGCTGACGCTTTCATGACCTCAGTTGTCCGCGTGAGCGGCTTTGACGGGACGTGACGAGCGGTGGGTCCCACTTTCTGACCTTGATTTGACTGGGCGTGCGTAATCTTATTATTAACTGTGCCTCCTCGATTTCCGCGCAGTGGAGGGATGGTTCGCGCTTCCTCTTCCCCACGTGTCGCGCGCGATATGTGCCACGCGTCCAATAGGGTTTTGCGAGCCGTTGGATTGCATCTCTTAGGGGTTAAGTAGCGATGCTACGGCGGTAAATTTCCATCTGCGCCCTTTTCTTCCTTGCTGCCATCGCCATTGCCGCTTCTCCTCTGCTTTTCTCCTGCGCTCATCTCCTCCTCAGCTCTGGACCATCTCCGCTCGTTTCCAAGTTATTTTCTGCGTTCTCATCGCCACCGCGCAATGGGAAAGAAGAAAGGAGGTGCTGCCGCTGAATCCGCCGCCACCGCTGTTGCGGCGAAGAAGAGGGGTGGCTCCGCTGCTGCGGGCACCAGTGCCGCCGCTGGCGGGAAAAAGAAGGTCGCGGGCACCCGCGTGACCAATGGCGCTTGGCGCCCTTCAATCATCAAGGCGTCCGATCTCCGTCTTCTTCGCCAAGATGGAGTTATTTCCGCAGCAGTCGCCGACACGCGCGTCCCTAGCGGTGAGACCATTCCTGTGCCTCCCGCTGGGTTTCGAGTGATGTTTCTTGCTTTCATCATTCGCGGCCTTTCTTTGCCTATCCACCCCTTTCTTAGGGGTCTCCTCTATTCCTACGGGCTCCAGCTCCATCAGCTGTCCCCAAATTCAATTCTTCACATATCTTGTTTTATCACCCTTTGCGAGTGCTGGCTCAGAATCGAGCCGCACTTTGGCTTTTTCAAACGCTTATTTAAGCTAAAGCGTCAGTCCGCATCTGGCTCTTTAGTTTACGACGTAGGTGGTTGTGGTATCCATGTCGACCCATCCGCCACCTATTTCAACATCAAACTCGCCAAGTCTGTCCAGGGATGGAGGGACAGATGGTTTTATGTTCGTGACCAAAAGGCTCAGGACGAGCATTTTGGACTCGCGCCTTTCGACCCCGCGACTCCCTGCAAGAAGATGCGTTCTTGGAAGAACGTGATCATGCCTTCTGAACTCGCGGAGACAGATGTGTTATATCAACACGTCTATGACCTCGAGAGTCGCATAGGCGCAGAAGAGGGAGGTTGCGCCCATGTCAGGACTTGGTTGCGTTGTCGCGTCCAGCCTCTCCAGGCTAGGGTCCATCCCATGTTTCAATGGGGTGGCGCTGATGATGTCACTCGTGTGTCTGCTGATGGCATGTTCGCGAGTGAGGTAGATAAGAGGGTGCGACTGGTCACGAAGTACACCTTCAAGGATGTGCTTCCGAATGAGCCAGTCGTTCCTCCCTTCGATGCTTCGAATCCTCCTCCCGAGGTACAGTCGTGCTACGCAGTAGCTTATGTTTGCGATTGCTTTTCTGTTGCTTACTTGCTCCTTTTTGCTGTTTGTATGCAGGATTGGGTGGTGTCGCCTTGCATGCCACCTCTCCCTGAGGGCATTATTCCTCGCGAAGCTTTTGAAGAAGATGACTCTGAGTCGACCATCCCTTCTGATGTGGAAGAGGAAGCCCCTGAGTCTGGGAGCCCGGATACTCGCAAGCGTTCGCGCAACGAGGACTCCGATGCGTCGACTCCTTCAACTCCAGAAGGCACAGTTGTTGGCGCGGAGTCACCAATTCCCGCCGTCCCTGTGAGGGCTGTAGCACCATCTTCTCGCAAGAAGATGCGATTGCCCAAGGAGTCTTCGTCGGAGTCAGCGGAGGCCATGTTTGATCTTGACAAGTTTGACTGGTAAGTTTAAGAGGTCATTCATTCTTTTCTGTTTTCTATTTGTTGGCTGTGCCCTAGAGTTTTGCCTTTTCTTAATGCAAACTTGGTCTTGCAGTCAAGAGGTGTCGTCATCTTCTAGCGACGTTGAGTTTTTGAAGGAATCAGGAGTCGCGACCTCAAGGGCCAAGGTAGAAATCGAGCGCGCTCCATCTCCTCCGACGGCGGCCCACTCCGGGCATAATTCTTCGAGCTCTCCTCACAGAGGGGAGCATCGAATAGTTGCTCGGATGACAGCTCAACAGAGTTCTTCGGAGTCGCTAGAGGACCATGTGAGTATATCTTTCCTTCTTTTGTATTTTGGCAGTCAACGCCTTCTGTTGCCCTCTCTGATTCCTTGATTGGTGCAACAGCTCCTTGTAAAGGAGGCCACGCGAGTGGCGGAGCAGGTGATGGCGATGGGTCGTCAGCATGCGATGCTGGAGACGCATCACTGCGTGGTCGAAAGTGAGTGCTTCCACGCTTGTTCCTTTCATCTTCTCTCTGTTTTGGTATGTTCGACTGATAGCCAATTATTTTGACTACCATGTAGCTAAGCATAACGCCCTTCTGCGCAATGTCGCATCCTTGGAGAAGACATTGGCCGCAGCTGTCAAGGGGTGCGATGAGGCAATCGTGGCTCGTGATGATGCCCGAAAGCGCGAAGAGGATCTGCGCGCCTCTTTTGCGGCCAGGGAGAAGTTGCTCGAGGAGCAACTATTCTCAGTCGCCAAGGCCCTCTCAGGTACCTTTTACTGGTGGATTTTTGATTGATGCTTTTCTCTGCTTCTGGAGTTTTGCCGGTGGCACTAGAAATTTGATCCATTTTTTTTGGTGTAGATGCTGGCGACTTGAGTTTTGACCCGCAGGCCCTTCGTCGTGATGACGCGCTGGCCGGCACGGTGTCCGCGGTCGAAGATCGAAGCGCCGCCATCCAGGATACATTATCCAAGGCCAAAGTCGCCCTTAGTCGCCTCCGGGAGGAGTTGATGCCAAAGGCGGAACAGGTCGATACTATGGACGAGCTGGTGGAGTCGCTTGCCGGGGGTGTGCCTTCTACCTACAAGAACTCCCTCCGGGCAGCTGGTGCAACGATGTCACTCGCCATGGTGCAGGCCCACGGAGTCGAGATAGATCCCTCTGCAGTGTCGAAGACAATGCCTGTTGGCGCGGATGGTCAGCAGGTAGTTTTCGCTCCCTTTGCGACTGCCTGTGCCAAATACGGCCATTCTTTGATTAATACCGTTGCCAAGTATTCGGAGGAGCTCCAGCACGCTAAGAAGGCGGCGAAAGCTTCGGCTTCAGGGGCAGGCGGAAAATCAGTGGCATCTGATACTGCCACGGACTTGATGAAGCCTCCGAAGGCGTCGAAGTCAAAGAAGCCAGCTGCTCTGTAGTTAGCTTGTGTAGTAGATGATGAATTGTCCTTTTGCTCTAAGAACATGCCTGCTGGCGAGTGTGCTTGTGAATATTTTTTTATGCTTATCCTGAATGCATCTGCTATCCCTGCCTTTGTGTTAGTTTGGTCGCCTTATTTGCTTCTGTCTTGATCTGTGGTAGGGCACATCGAGTGGTCCCGTAGGGGGAAATCAGGATCCATCATCTCTTGATGAGACAGTGGTACTGCCGCGCTCCAGGGTAGAGGAGCTGTCTTTGCTGTCGCGACTTCATGACCGCGTGAAGCAGCTGGAGCGTGAGTTTCCCTTGATCCGCGATAACGCAGATGTGTGGAAGTCAAAGGCGGAAAAAGCCGCCGCCTGCGAGCAGTATCTGCTTGGCGAGGTGACGCAGCTGGCCGACCAGTTTAAGTGTTAGTTTGCTCGTCCTCATCTTTTTCCGTTGTAGATAGTTGCAGTGGTACGTTGTACTCATGCTGTTGGTGCTGCTTCGTGTAGTTGTTAGCGCACACCGTCCGCAGGAGGAGAGGGATAGGATTGCCATCCGCCTTCATGGTCTCACCCAGGAGCAACTCCAAGAGAGTGGATACTTCTGGGTGGATCATGATCGTGCGACTGCATTGGCGACCCTGCAGGATCGCGCTTCGCGAGTGCTGCTCTTCCTGAAGAAGTCACAGTCATGTTTGAAGAATATCTACCGAGCGATGTTCCCGTTGGATGACACGCCGTCAAGCCTGTTGGCTCTCCTGGCCAAATTTCAAGATATGTTTGCGGTTCGCGAGTGCGTGAGGCAGCAGTTGGTGGCTGGTGCCAAGGCTGCCCTCTCGATGGTGCGATTGCACAGGCTTAACGTGGATGTCGCCGTCGTAGCTTCCGGTCTGCCAGCACCGCCAGCGGGATCTGCTTGGAATATGGTGCCGCACTATCAAGCGGTGGACCGCCCAGCAGAGGAGATTGTCGACTTCTTCGAGGAGCAAACCAATGTTCTTCTGTTGCAGTAGTAACCAGATTTGTATCCTGCACATAAGTGTATTTGTGTTGTAAAGTTCATATATATATTTGTATGTAATTTATTGTTGAACACGTACAAATAGCTTTTGTAAGCGTAAGGTGCGTTGCACTATGCGATTCCTTTTTGTTAGCCTGGCCATCCCTTTTATCAACCTGCCAGGTGCGTTGCAGCTAGGTTGAATTTGCGTTAAGGGGTTCGATTGATGTGCCAGCTACTCAGGATGTCGCGTTTATTAGTTCGAAGAACAAACGTGTGTAGGGTGGCGTAGCCCCCGAGTACAATAGTAACAGAAGTGAAAAGAAAAAAACACAGAGTTTTGGGGCACTTAGCTTTTATTATTTGGAGAACAGTACGAGGTACAATGTGTGGCTGAGTAGCCGTGGCTGGATAGCCTTATTTGCAATGTAAAAGTAAAACAACTAGGGGTAGAAGCGTCGCAGTTGTGCGACGTTCCAAGGATTGGAGTATGCGACTCCTGTTTCTAGGTCTTGAAGGCGATAGGCGCCACCTGGGATTACTTCTGTAACCAAGTATGGTCCTTCCCAGGGGGACTCGAGCTTGAGATGCCCCTGCTGCTTCAGTCGCAGGACCATGTCACCTTTGACGAAGGATCTGGGGCGAAGCCTTCTACTGTGGTAGTTGCGCAGGTTCTGCTGGTAGATCGTGGACCTTTCTGCGGCGATTTCTCTCGCCTCGTCGAGGAGGTCGACGGAGTCTTCGAGTGCAAGAGATGACTCTTGTTCGCTGTAAGCGACTATGCGCGGCGCCTTGTACCTTACTTCGGCGGGTAGTACCGCTTCTGCCCCGTGCACCATAAAGAATGGCGTGTAGCCTGTGGTGCTGTTTGGAGTTGTTCGTAGGCTCCAGAGTACGGATTGGAGCTCGTCTGGCCAGCAACCCGCAGCTTGTTCGAGTGGTCGCTTCTTGATGCCGCTGCAGACGAGCCCGTTTGCTTTTTCTACCTGACCGTTGGTCTGTGGATGAGCGACTGAGGCATAGCTGATGTTGATCCCCAGGTTTTCACAGAATTCTTGGAACTCCTTGGATGTGAAGTTCGTCCCGTTGTCAGTGATGATGCTGTGCGGCACGCCGAAGCGGTAGACGATGGACTCGAAGAACTTGACCGCATTGTGACCCGATTGCTTGGTCACCGGCATGGCTTCGATCCACTTGGTGAATTTGTCGACTGCGACTAAAAGATAGACGTAGCCTCCTTGCGAGGACCTTGGGAGCTTGCCTACCATGTCAAGCCCCCATTGTGCGAAGGGCCAGGCCAATGGGATAGGTCTTAATTCCGCGCCTGGAGCGTGTGGTTTGTCCGCGAATCGCTGACAAGCGTTGCACTTTTGGACTATGTCCTTGGCGTCGCGCATGGTTGTGGGCCAGTAAAATCCAGCTCGTAGAGCTTTGGCAACGAGGGCGCGACTACCGGCGTGGTGTCCGCAGGTTCCTTCATGTATGTCGAGGAGGACTGCTTTTCCATCGGCCAGGGAGACGCATCGTTGTAACACGCCTGTGATACTGCATTTATATAGTTCGCCGTTGATAACGGCGAATGCCTTGGAGCGTCGTGCGATGTGCCGTGCGTCCGTCGGGTCATCCGGTAGGCGCTTGCTGAGGAGATATGTAATGTACGGCTGCGTCCAGGATTGTTCGATCATCATGACGCTCATTGGCCCTTCGAGTCCTGTGTCTGGCTCCAAATTTTCGAGTGCCATTTGCTCATTGGGTGGCGTAGCCCCGAGTCTGTTGCTGCGCTTGTTTTCTTCTCTGCGGCCTTTGGCTTGATGGAGCGTTCACAAATGCGCTCGAGAAATACCGCAGGTGGTATGGGGGCGCAGGTAGAGCCTATGTTGGCGAGTGCGTCCGCCTCCTCGTTGCTTTCGCGACCTATATGTCGCAACTCGCAACCGTCGAAGTCTTCCTCGAGTGTATCGTAGAGGTCGCGGTATGCAATCATGTTGTCATTGAGTGCGTCGCACTCGTGCATTGTTTGGTTGATGACCAGCTTGGAATCGCCATATATGATGAGCCTCTTTGCGCCGCAGGCTTTTGCCATCCTCATCCCGTGCAATAGGGCCTCGTATTCAGCCTCGTTGTTTGAGGCTGTGAACTGCATTTGCAGGATGTATTTCAGCTTGTCTCCTTGAGGTGACGTCAATATGATACCTGCTCCTGCTCCGTCTTTCCATTTGGATCCATCGAAGTGCATTGTCCAGAGGTAGGACATATCTGGTTTGTCCGGGAGTTGGTTTTCCATCCAATGCATGAGAAAGTCAGGGAGAACTTGCGACTTGATTGCGTCGCGCTTTTCGTATGTGATGTCTCGTGGAGACAGTTCGATTCCCCAAAGCGCGACTCGTCCCGTGGCGTCAAGGTTATTGAGGATATGTCCCAATGGGGCGTCGCTGACTACCACGATTGGGTGTTCCTGGAAGTAATGGCGCAGTCGCCGGGCGATCATGAAGACGCCGTACACCAGCTTCTGGTAGTGCGGGTACCACTGTTTTGTTGGCGTGAGAACCTCACTGAGGTAGTATACCGGGCGTTGTATGCCATGGACCTTGTTTTCCTCGGCCCACTCGACGACGAGCACTGTACTAACCACTTGGTTGGTAGCGGAGATGTATAGCACTAGTGGCTCCCTTTCTCGGGGAGTCACCAGTACTGGCGAGGTGGATAACAGGCGCTTGAGGTCTTCGAATGCTTCTTGCGCTTCCTTGGTCCACTCGAATTTGTCAGCTTTGCGGAGGAGCTGATAGAAGGGCAGTGCCTTTTCCCCCATTCGACTGATAAATCGACTGAGGGCCGCGATTCGTCCGGCTAGTTGCTGGACGCCTCTTATGTTCTTTGGCTTCTCCATGGCCAGTATGGCCTTTATCTTTTTCGGTTTTGCCTCAATCCCTCTCGCGGAGATGAGATACCCGAGTAGCTGCCCAGATGGTACACCAAAGGCGCATTTGTCTGGATTGAGCTTAATCCGGTAATGATCGAGGTTGGCGAATGTTTCGCGTAAGTCGTCGATTAGAGAGGCTTCCTCCTTGGTTTTGATTACTATGTCGTCGACATGGACTTGGATGTTGTGACCCAATTGCTCCTTGAGGCAAGCCTGCATGCACCGCTGGTAGGTGGCTCCCGTGTTTTTTAGCCCGAAGGGCATTGTGTTGTAACAGAACACACCGAAGGGCGTTGTAAACGCGGTCTTCTCTTGGTCTTCCTCCTTCATTCAAATTTGGTTATAGCCTGAGTAGGCATCGAGGAAGCAGATCCGTAGGCATGGAGTCGATGATTTGATCAATCCGTGGTAGCGGGAAGTGATCTTTTGGGCAGTGCTTGTTTAAAGAAGTGAAGTCCACGCACATCCGTAGGATATCCGTGTCCTTTTTTTTGGCACCAACACCGTATTGGTGAGCCAAGTGCTTTCCTTGATCTCGCGTATGAATTTGGCCTCGAGGAGTCTGTTGATCTCCATGCCGACTGCCTGCGCTCGTGGCTCAGACAGTTGCCTGATTGTTTGCTTGACTGGCCTTGCGTCGGGGTTGACGTTGAGTGCGTGCTCGGCGAATTCCCTGGGAACTCCTGGCATGTCCGCAGGACACCAGGCAAAAATTTCCCAGTGCTCACGGAGGAATTCGACGAGCGCGAGTTCCTATGCGGGACTCAAGTTGTTGGCGATGAGGGCCGTTTTGGCGGGATCTGTCGGATGGACCTGCACCTTCTTTGTGTGCACAGATGAGTCAAAGGAGAGATCAGGTGAGCTTGGCCTGCTCGGGGGAGGCAGGCTGTTGTCTGTCGTTTCCTTCAATCGCGCGAGCTCTTCCTGCATGCCGAAGGACTGGGAGATTCTGTTGAATTCCCTGTCGCAGCTGTCAGATCACTCAAAGCTTCCGTTGATCGTGATGACACCGTTGGGACCTGGCATTTTCATCTGCAGGTAGGCGTAGTGGGGTACCGCCATGAACCTAGCGAATGCGACGCGTCCGAGGATGCAGTGGTATTGTGAGGGCCAGTCGACGACCTAAAAATCGATGCGCTCGCACCGGAAGTTCCTTGGCTTGCCGAATATGACGTCGAGGTTGATTTGCCTAGGGGGTATACGCCTTTCCCTGGGACGATGCCGTGGAATGTTGTGTCCGATGCCTCCAAGCAAGTTAGAGGGATCCTCATTGCTCGCAAGGTACTCGCGAATATGAGGTTGATGCCGCTTCCGCCGTCCATGAAGACGGGACTCATGTCGAAGCCTCCAATTTGCACTTCGAGTACGAGGGGGCAATGGCCTGGGCGAGGTACTTGAGGCGGGTGGTCTCTTTTATCGAAGGTGATGCATGACTCACTGGCACTGAGGTACTCAGTGGTGGATGGTGGTGAGTGCGTGGCCAAGTTGACTTGGCGAGTGATGGCTTTCTGCACCCTGTTGGAGGGGCGTCCCTTTTGGATCATCATGGTACCCATGGCCCGTGGGTACGGTTCTCCTCCGTGGTGTTGGTCCGATGCAGCTCCGTTCGGTGGTGGCCCCGGTGGAGGTGGCGGTGCGCCATGTGCCACGGCGCCTGGAGCGGCCCCGTAGCCTCTTTCAACTGCGTTACGGTTCATCCGAACCAATCCCTCGTGTAGTTTGAGGAACTCGCGGCAGTCCTTGAGAAGGTGGCTGGACTTTCTCTTGCCGTCATGCTTGTCGATGTAGAAGTGTACCATGCATGGTCCAGACAATTTTTCCTTGATGGAGGTCGCGGGTGCCTCGTCGCGAGTGCGGTGTTGCCATACTTACATTGTTTTCCCAGAGTCGCGGTATCCACCGCTGCGGTATCCCCTATTGCGGTTGTCGTCGCGTCTATCGGCGTAGCCGGCTGTGACCATGTTGACGTCGTCACGGTCGTCGTAGATGCGCATGCGGCGTTTGCCTCGGCGGTCGCGCCTACGTTCGAGTTCTGCCTCCTCGTCGGAGTGAGCGCGGTTCTTCACCGAATCCTCTCCATCAGCCCACCGATTCGCGATCTCCATCAGATGGTCGATGGTCTGGGGCTTTGAGCGGCCCAGCTCCTCCCTGAGCTCTAGACGACGGACGCCACCGTTGAATGCGTCGATCGCGTGGTCTTCCGAGATGTTTTCCGCGGAGTTCTTGATGATGGACCACCTTCGTATGTATGAGCACGGCGATTCGCCAGATCTTTGCTGGCAGCATCTCAGTTCTTCGATTGATGCAGGCCGTTTGTATGTGCCTTTAAAGTTGCGCACGAAGCTGTAGACCAGCTCATCCCAACTGCGAATGGATCCGCGTGGGAGGCTATTGAGCCATGCTCGGGCGACGCCCTGCAGCTGTAGCTGCAAGCATTGCATGGCAGTACTTCGACTGCCGCCGTGGAGCCTGACGGAGGAGATGTGATCTTCTAGCCAGATTTTAGGGTCCCGTAGACCGTCGAACTTTGGATTTTCTGACGGAAGTTTAAACCCCTTAGGCATTCGCTTCTGCCTAATGGATCTGCTGAAGCATCTGGCGCCGCAGAGTTCCCTGTCTTCCTCTTCGGAGTCAGTCGACCGAGCACGTCGTGCTCTTGACTTGTCGATCTTGCATTGTGTAAGGTCGTTGCGCGCATCATAGTCGCGATCGTGTCGCCATGAACGAAGGCGTCGAGACAGGTTGTGACTGTCATCGCTGGATGAGGGTGAGGAGTAGCGTTTTGCTAGTGCTTTGCCCTTTTTGGGGTCTGGTACCGGCTCCTTGTCGAGGGCGGCCTTGATTAGCTCCAAACCTGCGATCGTAGATCGGTGCATGGCGGTTCGGGGATCTCCAGCCGGTGGCTGGTTGTTGAGGAGGTACATGGTGGCTGCTGTCACCACGGCCTGCGGCGTTCTGGGGACCACGTTGCCTCTCGTGTCGACTGTCATAGAGCCGAAGTCGAGGACTTTCACGGCGTCTATGCGCTCTTGTTCGGTGAGGTGAGCCATTTGCGACTGCCTCTTCTTGGCGATGTACTCGTTGCCTCGTGAAGAGGATCCTCCGTAGGAGGAGAGCCCAGCGCGACGAAGGCTCGACTCGTCCGCCGCCTTTTTACGCGCCTCAAGTTGCGTGATTGCTTGTTTTTGGCACGTGAACTCCTCTTTTAGGAGCCAGTGGTAGCCCATCAGTAGTTCCTGTGGGGACCCGAGGGGTAACGGTGTGCCTCGCGGCAGCGCTCCCACTCCTGCTCGTTTAGCTTGATTACGACGCGTTCGCCGGTTTGCTCGTTGATTATACTGGGAGGTTCGACTGCTCCCCCGTTGGCGCCGTTACCGTCGTTGATAATGGCGTTGCCGCGATTGGCGGAGGTGTCGCCTGCGTTAATGACGGCGCACATGAAGTGATTGGGGAAGCTGCTGCTTCCACAACTTTCAGATTCAGAACCGTAGGTTCCATCTTCTGTGGCCAGATCGCCCAGATCGGAGTCGCGACTGCTGTCGCTGATCGTGTTCCCGACTGCCATCGGAGCATTGAGTTCACTGAGGGTGCCGATTGATGAGGGAACCATGATGCTGGGGGAATCGCCGGTGTCGTCGGTTGATCAGGCATGCGAAGCGTGCCCATCTGACCAACTTGGAAGCGCAGGTTCCCAATCGCCAGGCTGATTCCGTCGCCCACGGATTCGAAGGCTGGGCGGGTGGCTGGCGTGTGGACGGTGAAGTCGAAGGCGCCGAAGAGCTGGCGAATCTCCGCTATTGCGGAGTTGTAGATCGCGGTTGATGGGGCCGAAGAAGCCGCAACATCAGCACTCCCAATTCCCATAGACGGCGCCAATTGACGAGGGTTTAACTCATCAATACCCATTGTTATGGACTTGGGTTTTGGAGAAGGAGGGAGTGCTGGAGACATCTATCGGCTAGCAAACAACCACACAGGGGACAAAGGATTTACCCAGGTTCAGGCCTCGTAGAGGTCCCTACTCCTGCTTGTCTGCTCATGGAATTATTGAAGGAGTCGAAAGTTACAATGGTGCGCAGATGCAATCTGGCGAGAGTTGTGGAAACTAGGGTTGCGTGTATCCTCCTCGCCGCCCCCTCCTAGCCTTTATATAGATAGGCTAGGTCGAGTCGGTTACAAGTTAGGGTTCCCCTTCAAACTTTCTATCTTTAGCTTCTTCTTGCCTCTCAAGCAATCGAGAGTCCGTAGGTCACTCGAGTCCTTTCGTTTGGGCCTTGGCGACACCGTAGGCCTATACGTATTTAGACCGTATATACCAAGCTCGAGTACCTGTAGGGTATACCCATGTCACTTTGGATGAATGTTCATCACATCATTTCACAAATGTTGTGACCTTGTTATTAACAACATCCAATGTCCATGATCAGGAAACCTTGATCATCTTGTTAATAAACAAGCTAGTCTATAAGAGAGGCATAACTAGGAACCCTTTTTATTTATTAAACACACATGTATTGATGTTTCCTATCAATACAATTATAGCATCCAAAATAAACATCTATCATATACAAGGAATACATAATAACAACTTTATTATTGCCTCTCAGGGCATATTTCCTTCAATTAGACCAGCCGCCCAGGCGTTTCTCTAACACACATACATAACTCCATCGACTTACAAGCTCACCTTTCATTTCACACCGACGACATCCATAGACAAAAGCGAATGATATCAACTAGGTACAATGTACAAGTGCAATGTTGAAAGTGTTCCCCATGACAACATGGTTCTGCTAATCCCCAACGTATAAGTGCAAGCATATACAACATATATGAGACAATGGTTCAAGTTTATTAGGGGCAAGAAAAGTAAAGTGTGCCATCAAGTTCGTGAGAGCTTTAATCACTAGTTTTCTCATAACAAGTTTAATTCGGAGGGTACATAAAAACATAAATATACTTGGAATAGCAAATGCTAATAGGTCGGTATGGTGGACTCTTTGGAATAACTTGGTTTTATTTGGAGTTGGATGCATGAGTGGAACTCACACTTGGTTATGGAGGCTAGCAAAAGACTGGGAGCGACCAACTAAGAGAGAAATAATGGCCATAATCATGCAAAGCGACAAAACATCGTTGATTAAAGCATAAAGTGATATTACAAGTCGAAAACTAAAGGATCATAGAGGCTAGGTGGCTTGGGATAGTCATAACATGGTGTAAGCATGCGCCAAGTTAACCCAAATAAAGCATCAAAGGAGAATACCACAATACTATGCTTTAATATGCTAAAACAACGCATGATTCTTTCAAGGCACATTAAGCAATCTCAATTGTTTATAACATGTCATGCTACAACAAAAATCACTAAGCATAGAGCCAAAACAATATCAAGCATGACATGACAAAGCATAGGCCACAGTCAAAAACAAGCTCCTTTTACCACTTAAGCATGAACGTTTCCTACTCTTTTCCAATCCAAACCAAACTTATTTGAAAACTAATGTATGAATGAGGGGGGTCCAACCAATTTATTCAAGCAAACTAAGCAAACCAAGCAAACGAAAACAAAAAACAAAAACAAAAACGAAGATGCTCCAAGAACAACACAACTATGCATGAAACAATAAAAATAAAGTGTTTGGAAGAAACCTGAGATTTTTTTATTGATGAAGAAGGGGATGCCTTGGGAATCCCCAAGCTTTGATGCTTGTACTTCTTGGATATTTCTTGGGTGACATGGGTGGCATCCCCAAGCTTGAGCTTTTGTCCATACTTCATCTTATCACATTACTCTTCCCTACACTCAAAAATTTCCTTCATACAAAACTTCACACAATCTTCATTAGCAACATTATTGTATTCAAGATAATAAGTCTTTTGGTTCAGTTTCAACACAAGTAAAACTTCCATTAAAACACAAGCTACTGTAGCACTTCCTTTAAAAAGTTCAAATGATCAAAGAGAACTCAAAGAGAAAGAGATTGAGAGGCAAATGCAAATAATGGCAGAAATTTGTCAAAACAGACCAGCAGGTAAAAACTAATTTTTTCGAAGACCTTCTATTGCTCAAATCGAAAAGTGTTGAACTAACGAAAGTTGATAACAACCTGGGGCAGAATCACAAAAAATTATAGCTCAAACCGACATACCGATATTTTTCATGATTTTTTAGAATGGAGCACAAAAATCTGTTCCGGGACAGCACTTCCCCAAATTTTACAATGAAGCACAAAAATCTGTTTCGGGACAACACTTCCCCAAAATCAAAATAAAAAAAGATAATAAAAGGTTATTACAGAAGTAATAACTTCCAAGACTCAAGAAAACTATTGGGTTATCTCCCATGAAGTACTTTTCTTTAATGCCTTTAAGTTAGGCATGATAGTTTGAGAAGATGCTCACATAAGAAATATGAATTGAAGTAAAAGAGAGCATCAAGAAGCAAATTCAAAGAACATTTAAGTCCAACCCACTTCCTATGCATAGGAATCTTGTAAAGAAACAAGTCATGAAAGCACAAATCAACAAGCATAGTAAAGCAAAACAAGTGCAACTTTAAGACTTTCAATATAAAGAGGGGAAACTTAATATTATTGAGATGCATAAAACCATGTTTCCCTCTCTCATAATAACTTTTAGTAGCATCATGAATAAAATTAACAATATAACTATCACATAAAACATTCTTATCATGAGCCACATGCATAAAATAATTATTACTCTCTCCATAAGCATAGTCATTCTTATTAATCATAGTGGGAGCAAATTCAACAAAATAGCTATCATTATTATTCTCATCACCATAATCATCAAATATAGGAGGCCTATGTAATCATAATTAATTTTCTCTTCAATGCTAGGTGGACTGAAAATATCATACTCATCATCGTAATCATCATATATTGGAGGCATGGTATCATCAAAGTAAATTTTCTCCTCTATGCTTGGGGGACTAAAAATATCATGATCATCAAAACTAGCTTCCCCAAGCTTAGACTTTTCCATAGCATTAGCAATAATGGTGTTCAAAGAATTCATACTAATAACATTTCTATTAGCATGCAAATAAAGTTCCATAGGTTTTTTAATTTTCTCTTCAAACACTTCATGTCCTAACTCAAGATAAATACTATAAAGCTCTCTAATTTTGTTGTTGTTTTCCATGAAGCCTAACTAGTGAAAATAAAAACAAGAAACAAAAAGATATAATTGCAGAATCTAAAAAAAATAACTTCGAGCACTCACACACCAGCAACAGTACTAAAGGATAGCTTAGTAGCCAGAGGATGTGGCTACCTTTTACCTTACCTCCCCGGCAATGGCGCCAGAAAATAGCTTGATGTCTACGCACTTCTATTCTTGTAGACAGTTGTTGGGCCTCCAAGTGCAGAGGTTTGTAGAACAATAGCAAGTTTCCCTTAAACGGATTACCCAAGGTTTATCGAACTCAGGAAGGAAGTGGTCAAAGGTATCCCTCTCAAGCAACCCTGCAATCAAGATACAAGGTGTCCCCAACACACCCAATACACTTGTCAGGTGTATATGTGCACTAGTTCGGCAAAGAGATAGTGAACTACAAGTGGTATGGATAAGTATAAGTGGTAACGGTGCCAGAAAAGAGCTTGACGGGTAGGAAGAGACTAAAGGCAATCTGAAATAAAGATGGAAGCAAGCAAACATGTAACAGATCTAGTTGCAAACAGTTTTTCAATGCTTAGAAACAAGGCCTAGGGATCATACTTTCACTAGTGAACACTCTCATATAAATATTTTCTCTTTATGATACTATTCTGAACTACTCTCTGGTTGGACATTCTAATCCATGGTAGGGCTATAACAACACTCCTCAAAGTTCGCTTTTCCCATCTAGATAACCCCACACTGTCACCTTGAGCGCTAGATGGTTCCAACAAACACCACAATTTCATAGGGACATCCAACTCCAAATATAACTCATAACAAATATTTGTAATCTCTAGCCTAAGTGCCACCATGGTGTGCACGCTGTCACTTTCACACACATGGGGAGAGCCAAAGATCTATTAAAGCACTTGAGTAGCAAGGTAGATCTACTTGATTACAAAGCTCATGATCACTATATGATCATACATAGAGAGAGAGAGATGAACACATAGCTTCCGGTAGAATCCTTAGCCTTGAGGAAGATATACTCCCTCATCATCATGGGAATGAGCAACGGTGATGGAGATGGTGGTGGAGATCGATGGAGATGGATCTGAGGGCAATTCCCCGTCCTGGCAGGGTGCTGGAATAGAGACTTTTTGTCCCTCGAATCTCTCCTTCGGTGGCGGCGGCGCTACGGAACTTTTCGTGGCTAGAGGCTGGATTATTTAGGATTTTCTCATCGGGAGGCTTCTTATAGGCGAAGGGGCGATGTCAGAGGGTGAACCAGGGGCCCACACCACCTGGTGGCGCGGCCAGGGGGACCCACGCCACCACATGGTGTGGCTAGCCCCTGGCCCCTCTCCGTCTCGTCTTATGGCTCCGTGAGTCTTCCGGAAAAATATCGACTTTGGCTTTTGTCCGGTCCAATTCTGAGAATATTCATTTTCTGACTTTTCTGGAACCAAAAAACAGAAGAAAACATGCAACTAGCACTGTTGCATCTTGTTAATATGTTAGTTCCAAAAAATGTGTAAAAGTATTTCAAAGTGTGGACAAAGCATAAGAAAGTAGATATAAAACAAGAATGAAACATAAAAAATTATAGATACATTTACCATGTTAGGACTCGGTAATTGGAATTTGTCAGCAGCATACTCGCTGCAATCGATGTGCGTTGTCTTTGGCGTTGGCGGTTGACAGGCGTGTGATGTTGTGCAAGCCACCCATGCATCGCATGACCGGTATCATTAAAAGAACATGGAACATCTCAGACCTAGCATCACATATTCACATGGATGATGGCAGGTGATTGGAAGCAACCTTGATGCTGGATACGAACAAATCATGATACCAAAATCTACAAGGCTATAACTAACGGAAGATAGAATGGAGAAGCACATGTACCTTATTGGGACTCAAGGCGTTGGGAGCATCATTGCCGTGATACTATGATAATTGGGCGCATTATCAGCATGGCGCAATAGGATGGATCAGAGGAGACATCGGAGTACAGCTCGATGCCATGACTGAGCCATCCATGCAAAGTTGCGTTCTCGCCTACATGCCTAAATCTTCCATCATCGTATCAGTATATCACCAGAACATAAAAAGACATGTATAGCTAACACTTAAATCCAACTTTCTTCCACCGGAAAAAAACCCTATGATGCATGAGCACAGCGCCGCCATCGACAAGTCAATCAGCTAGTTATTCCCCGGTCGGATTATGCTGACTAGCTGAATGCCCGTGCGTTGCTACGGCCTCTTAAGTGTTGTTTCTCATCACACATGTACATATGAAATCCACATAAATAGTACCTCCAAAAAATCCACATAAATAGTAACATAACTTTCCAAACGCATTAAATTTCTGACTTCGCATAGTGCATCATCAAATGCATATGCATGCACTTATATTTCACCAACAAATGAATCAATGTTGACATGCATCGAGCTTAATTCTAGGCCAGGTTCGATGAGATTCAGCTTCTTCTCTATTTCTCCCTCCATGTTAGTTAGGGTCATCTTAGTCATCTCTTATTTTCTTTTTGAACACATATCATCACCATGCTGGGCATTCCTATTTTCTCTACAAGAACAATATTAGTAAGTAAAACACGGACTCTTTGAAGAAACATGTAACAAGAGACCGTCGCGGTCCTGTTCCATGAAGAGAGCGATTTGACATGGTGGATAATTATTTGTTATAGGGCATTGTGGACAATTCTATTGTACCATTGTCGCCTATTTCAAAAACATCCTTGTAGGCTGCAAACGACAAAAACGAAAAACACATCTTTGATATGGTAGTCAAACGTTGCATCTGTGCACTCCTAAAAATAAGCAAAATATATCACACATTAAACCAAAAACATCTTTGCAGTTTTCACTCCTTAAATGGTGTCACTTAGTATCTCATTACCACAAGTTAGGGGGCGTAGTACTGATTGGCAGTTGAAATGCCACTCGCTCGGAGAAAAAAATATTGGCAGGTAACAAGGATATGTGGGGAAGTTTTGCAATTCTGGAAGAAATGGAAATTCTATACTGACATATGGATAACGCATTGCCTAAACTTTTAATCTTTAAAATGTCCTTCACTAATAAAATATGCCTGGGAAGCTTGACACTAGTCTTAGAAAAAAACTGTGCTTTCGCACATACCGATGCCAATAACATGACCAGCTGCTGGCGACACTAAATAACAAAAGAAAGTACTTCCAATTAAGATACTTCCTCGGATTCATATTAATGTTCTCAACATTGTCAGATATAAATACATCTACTCTAAATATTTAACCAGATATATACGAATTTAGATAAATTTGAGGTCATTAATATAGACTGGAGGGAGTAAGTGAATTCAATCAGAGCATGTGAATATTTCAGCAATTGCTTCAAGGATTCATCAGCGCTTACTCAATTCTACTGAATTTGCAGTATCTGGTATGTTTTGTTCCTCTTTTGACTATTATACAAATTAAAGAATTAAGCTTTGTATACCGTTGATAGATTAATGAGAGACTAAAACAAGACCGACCATGCAATCAAGGTCAAAACAGCTGGCGACACATCACATTTTCGAACCTACACCAATTAGTGTTACGTCTCACGGTCGACCCTCATCGAACTGCAGGAGGAACGGATCGGATGGCCATCTCTAGGGAGCCTGCCGCGGAGGAACGGATCGGATGGCCATCTCTAGGGAGCCTGCCGCTAAAGACCATAGCATCCGGCTAATCTGTGAGCCCGATGTGGATTGTGGATTGCGGGTCACTAACGCCCTCCTCGGGCTTGAGTTCAGTGCTTTTCCGATTTTCCGAGACTCGGTACGTACAGTCATCTTCTAAAGTTTCAGTGTTTCTTCTCGAAGTGCAGTTCAGTCGCCGTTGCTGGATGGAGCGATGGGGATAGAGATGGCCCTCACCTCGCCACAGAACTGACTCCTCACCTAGATCCTCTGAATTGCATACGTGATACTCGCTCGTCGGAAAAAATCAAGCGAGACGGCGCCTCCCGGACCAATTCGTCGCGACCAGGCGTCCAAGCCCTCCCCTCTTCTTTCCATGTCAATTCCCGGTCGAGGCCGGCTCGATTACCACAACGGACACCTCCATTGTCCTATAGACCATGTACGGCGAGGGAGATGACCTCATCTGCCTTGAGACCGCTCTAGATGGCGAGGAAGCTTCTCCACCTCCACGGCCTTGGAACTGCTCTGGACGGTGACCTTGACGGAGCTCCCGTCGGCTATCTTGGTCTGCGGCGCCCGACGGAGAGGCCGCAAGGGGCTTGATCGGCTTCTACCGTGGTGTAGACTCGGTAGGTGAATATTTATCTGAGGACAGTAGCAATCGAGTTCGAGCAGGACTCGACTGCAGCGTGTCCAGGATGGTTAGTTTGAGGACATTATCGTTTATCGATCGAGTTCAAGACAGACTCTGCTGCCGCATCTAGCCTGCACACGACGATCATGACGGACAAAAAAAGGAACGACAACACACACAAACGGAGAAAAGTGGAACGTCAGACGAAAACCACCTTAACACTTTTTATATAGTAGAGATTAGTTGTATTATTGCATTCTCCTATCAAAATTCAGTGTAATAATTAACGGATTTGCTAGTTCTGAGGCGACCGAGAACTTTCACCTACCTCGTGATTCGTGCAAAGTGAAAGTTACACATGAGTTACAACTAGGGCAACTGAGAATTAGTACAAATCTTATGAGTTGCAACTAGGTTACAACTGAAAATTAGCACAAATATTAGAATGACATCAGCGACTTAGACATAAGAAGTTCTCAGGCGCCTGAGATCTAGGCACTTCCAATAATTAACTACTTTATTTTATTACCTTTGCACACTCTTCGTTATGTCTTTCATGTTTATACATAATGCACGTCAAATTAAACTTTATAAAAGCGAAAGTCACACACTATTTCACAAATGATAAGATCAAAATTTATTCGATAAAGAAACTATATTCCACATCGTACACATAGAAATCATGCGCTGCTTGCCACGGAAATAAATATTTCAAGGAGCAAATACCTCGTGATCGTGTGATGCTTTGAGTTGATTAGTAGTTATATTTTGACGTAGCACACCCTTTTACAAACAGTATTCTAAAGCACATCTGAAAATCACATATCCTGTCGTTTGGGAAATGAATATATGGATTCATTTCATTTATATTATGATTCCAAAAACATCCACATGTTTAGTTGCCACCGAAATTTGCAAATGACGGGTCTAAGATAGGAATTGGATTTACATATGAGGATATTTCGATGGATTTGTCAAATGAAATGACAACCCAATTCCATTCAACCTAACAGCATAGGGATAGAATTGAAAAATGAATTTCAGAATTCCGGACCCAAATGATGGATACCAACAACCTTCTCTCACCACTGCATACTCTCTCTCTCTCTCAATTCCCTAGCAGGAACACCAAATTGGCTCGATGAAGCCATCCACGTCACCAGCTGCTCAGCGACCCACAAATATATATAATTGCAGTAGGCCCAACCCCATCGTCTGCTTCCTCCTTTCCCCGAGCGTCGGCGCCCCTTGTTCCTCGAGCTCCACCACCAGCATGGGATCCCGTCGCCACTGCTCGTCGTCCATGTCGAGCGCCGCCGCATCAAGCTCTCACGGGCCTGCGAACGCCGCCGCCCATCCATCTGTGTCGCATGTGCGAACATCTCTTCCTCCCTGCGCCGACATGTTCCACCCAGCCCCTGCAAGCTCTGCTCGCCACGACCACCTCCTTCACCCGCTGACCCGCTTCCCTCACTCCTTTGGAGGTCTCCCGTTGCTACCTCCTATCTCACGCGGACCAGTTCTGCTCGGGGGGAGGGGTCTATAGAGTTTAGGCTTCTCAATGTCCAGCCGCCTGAGCTCGCGAGCCTCGTCCCGGTGCAAAAGGACGAAGGGCAGGGGAGGCCGGTGTCCGTCCGCCGGTGGAGGAGGAGGCAGGGCCGCAGCGGGAGGCGATACGGCAGACTTTTCTTGAATGAACCGTCCAGTTTGACTTAGGCGGTGGCACTGGCCTTAATTTCTCCAGACTCACAGGGGTAAAAGCGTCCAAACAGGTGGCAGACGGAAAATCAGGGAGACTCCTCAATCCATCTACTAACTAGCTGAATGCCCGTGTGTTGCTACTGTCTATTAATTTTTTGAAAAGGTTTAAATTCTGCTTAATATCTAGAACAATTCAATATATCAAAGCTGCAAACACAATCACATTGCAGAAAAAATCTCCGACAATTTTACAGTCAGTGATGCAAGGAAAAGAGGTCCACAAACTTGAATAAACACATGAAACAATTTTTTAATCCGTAAGCCCTTTACATCTTGCATCAACATATTTGCTATGTGAAGTCTACTTAAGCATCTCGGCGGAAGGAAATAATACTCCCTCCGGTCCAAATTATTGTTCTCAGATTTGTCTAGATTTAAATTATATCTAGTCAGTTTTAGTGTTAGATACATCCGAATTTAAATAAATCCAAGAACAATAATTTGAATCGGAGCTAGTAGCAACTTCAGCAAATTGCAAGAATTCATAGGAATTTTGTGGTCCCCATGGAGGAAACAATGATCGTGGTGTGGCAGTAGTAGTAGCAGTTGGCCAGCAGGTTTCAATAGAGAAGTGCACTCAGCTTGTCATTCTTATTTTATAATAATCAAAATGATGTCTCGTTTATGTATCACATTTAGGTTCTTTTTCGGGGGACATTGCTCTGAGACATTGCAATAGATCTTGTCTGATGATTGATGAACGTGCCCCAAATGCTTTCAGCGTGTATATAGAAGCAAAACATCAACTTTAATTGGATAATTCTATCCCGAATTCACAGTTCCGAAAAGACAGCTCGTGTGTGATAGCTAAAACAAGTTAAGTACTATGTGATGCATCGCATCTGGAAGCAGATATTTTGAGGCCGTACTGGAGAAATACACATTAAATGGGACTTTTTTCCGGCTATGTTAACATATTGATCTACCTATGTTAACCTATTGATCTACCTAGACACGACACGGTCACACATAATTGCAGCTATGTCAATCGCACAATGATAGTAACTTTATTATTCTCTCCGACCAAATTGTTTGACTCAAATTTATCAAGATATGGATGTATCTCATATTAAATCATGAATTTAGACAAATCTAAGTGAACTAATTTGGGTCGGGAGAAGTACTACTAATTCACCACTATCGAAGAATTGGTTAAACACTTGGATGAATTAAGGAACTTATGCTTAATCATTCACAATGCAAACTGATATTACAGAGAGAATAATCATTCATATCTAACCTTGGGGTACATCCAGAGATAAGGGATTTTGGACAGGAATTAAGAGGTCAGGGACAGTGGATGCTCATGGATATCAAGGCCGAGGTGAGAGGCTGAAGAGCCACTGCTCAAACCCACATTGCGTACATTGCATCCATTGATTGAACCGAGTTAGAGATTAAAGGGCACTTCGCCAATATGTAATTCAGGGGAGTGATTTTGTGGAGAACGGTCAGAAGGAGACCGCTCTCTGGTTCCCTGGAGGCTTAGCCGAACGGAGGAGCAACCTTTACCCTTGGATCTATGAAGAACTAAGTTTTGACGGTACATGATCACCTGCCTCTTGATAACCTCTAGATCTTCAGAGCTGTCAGCTGGCTCTGGCCATATGCATATCCACGGGCCTGGTTTGACTGCATTGTTAGTATAGAGTTACTTGTCCCGTAATCTAAAATAAAACGTTGTCGGGAACTCTTCGATGTATGAAATTTTCAGTAGTGACCTAAAATTACTAATGAATATGCAATTTTAGCATAACATATGATGGTTGGAAATTATGATATATTCCCTTAATTCAAAAGCTTGAATTCTCCTACAGCAACCAGAATTCAGAACTCACAAGTTTCTGAAACTCCGGCAGGGCGCACAGTTTCTAGCAGTAAATCGGTGTGTGGACGTGTCCTATGCCCTATCTCTGAATCTTCTTCAGGGACGTGTGGCTCCAAATACTGCAGCTTTGCAAACCCGAGACCCCCAAATTACCATGTCGCAACAGCATATATGGTGCTAACTCCGATCCCCACCCCTAGTCGAAGAAAAAGCTCGTTGTTGCCATGGCACCAATGTCCGCCTCCATGTACTCTCATGCGCTTCAACTCGCTCGCACTCGCATTTGTGTGCCATGGTGCGCTGAAGGTCGCGGCCTCCGCGTCGTTGTCGCCGGAGGAGACCGAGGGCATCGTCATCGTGGGCGCGAGGCGAGCATCAAGGGTCTGGCCACGATGTTGTGCCTGCGGCGACTCAGATCTGGCCGAGGCAGTGCGAGTCGGGGACACGCTCCAGGCCCTCGATTTCTGCTGGCGTGACCGGCAGGTGCCTGTGTCTCCGCGCGATGGACTCGAGAAGTGGTGACGCGGCGCCGTCGACACGCGGGCATGCACGATATGGAGATGAGGCGCGCGGCCGGGACAGGGGCGGCCGTCTCCCCTCGGTCAACGCTGCTAAGAGGAGGCGGAAGGGGTCAAGCGTAGGAACTGTTCGGTTTGTGATTTGTGACTCAGCGGTGACATTGCATGTAATATCAACGAATAGTTAGGGGCAAAACCGGAAAGGAAATATCGGACGGAAATTTTTGTACCAGAAGCCTACGCTAAGACAAATTATCTATCTATCTACTATTATAATAATAATAATAATAATAATAATAATAATAAAGCGGGACGCTTCTGTCAACCAGTCTTTTTTAGAACGATTTTACCCTTCCACCAAACATCAAATTACCCACCACTGCCATCCATAAGTACCTACCGGTTTCTTTTCTTTTGTTTCCTCCGTTGGTAAACTCCGACGCAAGCACGCGAGCGGTTACGGCCAGAGAGAAAGACATGGGTTGGCGGCGCGCAGGGGTGGTGAGTCGGAGGAGCGTCAGGGTTGGTCGTTTTGGCGGCGGAGCACCATGAGTGTGAGGAGCGGACCGGGTTGGGGTAGGATCCGTCAGGGGTGCTGGGGCCTGAGGCCATCGAGGTCCTGGCGCGGTGGCGTCAAGTAGCAGCAGAGAGGGACTCGCGCGGCGACCAGAGACCGAGGCGAGGTGCAGCGGCGATGGAAGAGCAAGACGGCGGGGATGGGGAGAGCAGCAGCAGGGAGGGGCGCGTGGCGACCGGAGAGAGACCGAGGCGAGGTGCATCGGCGATGGAAGATCAAGCCCGCGGGGATGGGGATCTTGCACTGGCGGCGGGGAGAGAATGGGAGAGAATAGATCTCGAGGGGGAAAAGGGAGAGGCGGCGCTCACAGGACTACATGAGGACGGAGGGACGGGGGTCGGGAGCGCTCGATGCTCGCTCGGATGGGGATCAATGGGAGGTAGGTAGAGAGGGGCCCGAGCGTGATGGAGAAAGGGAGGTGAGGGGCTAAGTGCAAAAGGCCAGAGGCTAGCGGGGTGCTCATGTGTGTTGTGTGAGATCCGGTGGTTAGGGTGAGGAGGTTCTTTGCGCTGTTTCTTTTTCCGGGGGAGTCAGCGTCAGCTGAACTAGGATCGATTTTCTCCTTTCGGCTGGTTGATCTACAGTTCCTAAGCCAACCAGAAATCTAAGGACACACCAACAGATCAAGAGGATTCGGTTTCAGATTTGATCTTCAGATGCGATATTTGATATAGTTTTTCTACTGAATTTGAAGGTGAATTTTCAGTTTGGAGGAAGAAGATAAGCTACGAGATGGTGTGGGGACGATCTAGGAGTGTGACATTTCCATCATATACGGTTGATTCAATCACTGCAAGGTTCAAGAGAAAATTGTGGTTTCTACAGTACAACATATATACGTCTCCTGCAAATACGACTCGTCTTTCCTTCACGAATCTTATTAAGAAAGCAACAGCTCTTGGTGCTGCCTCTATTTTTCTGTCGCCATTCTCCGTGTAATCTGTATCTTCACTTTCCTGCTGATTTGCAGCCGCTCTCCCACATATTGCATGTGCATGCATGTCTTTACCTGCCGCCTAGCATTGTCGCCGGCTCTTTCCTGAACTCTTTGATGATGCGTTTGATTCAAGTCTTCTCGCTCAACTTCCTGCAGGCAGCAGATAAGTCTTGGAGTAGCAAGATGATGCGGCGTGACGAGGCTTGAATGTCGATGTGGAGGCATAAAAGGATATCCTTGCTGAGCTGACTGATGCTAGCATGTAATCTACCGTTTTCTTACTTATTTTTTTCAGACCGCCGAGGACTTCTACATCTGTTTTGCAAATATGTCAGGTAGAGTGATTCCGATAAGCTTTTTAGTTGTATTAAACTATAGCATTGGCGACCACATTATATGGATCTTATCCAAGTTTTTGTCCATTTTCATGTCACATTTTCGTCTCTAAAATGGCCAACACTGTTTTTTATGCAGAACAATAGGTTGATAGCTTGATTGTAGTGGGGCATTCTACACCATAGGCGATGTGATGCTTGACCTGGTCATGTCAGATATGAATGTTGCCCATGCCTCTGCCATGGAGTTAGTATAACCATTCAAAATAAAATCAATACTATTGAAAACATAGTGAAATATACTTTCATGTCATATATTGATATTGTAGATATTGATATTTTATATGACATACTTGCTTAAAGATTATAAAAATTGACTTTAACTTAGTCAAATGTGCGGAGTAATATGGAACAGAGAGAGTAGCTGATGCATTCCTAGGTGCTGGATTACATGTAAGTATAAGTATGAATTCAACGGTTCTCAAAATTTTAGGTAGAGAAAATCTTATATTTATGGAAGTAGACGAGTACGAATAGATGTCGTTTCACAAAAAAGAAAAAACCTATTTTAATGATTATGACTATATATGCATCAATGATCTTCTTTCAAGGAAAGAATATTTTTTCAAAAATACGTATGTCTTTAAATAACCCGTAGCAACGCACGGGCACATGTGCTAGTACCTAATAATAAAAGAAGGAGTGTTTCCTTCTTGGTCCGTCTCTTTACGCTTTCGTCCAACCGTCTATGCGCCTTCCTAAGTCGCAGCGTTATGTCGATCGTCTATCCGTTAAGTTCATAATAATTTTGTATCCTGACCGGACCGGTCGTACGTGAGGAGATTTTAGACACCAAAACGCCTCCTTCCTCCCACCCATACATATAGAGCCAGGGAACAAACCCATACATACAGCTCCAGGGAACAAACTTGGGCAGGCCGCCTCCTCCCGAAATCAGATGAGATCACTTCGAACCAATCCGTTCCCCCAACACCTCGATTATACCAGCGTATAGAAAACCCTAGCCTAGCAATCGACGAGACGAACGAACTACACAGGCCACGCTAGCTTTCCTGCCTCCATGACGTCCAGCGGTGCCCCGTCGAGTTGCTTGGCGGAGTCGCACTCTTGAAGGTCGCCACCAGCAACCGGTCGCGATATCGATCCGGAGCAGATCCTACCCGCTGGTTGATGCGCAAAGGAACAACAGGAGGTTCCTCATCTAATGGCGCGCTTGCGCGGGACAGGCGCCGCAGGTGAAGTCGTCTATTGACCGCTAGACAGGAGCCGGAGTGTCCGCTGTCGGTCGATCGCCGCTAACTAGGGATCAGGTTCATGATCAAGTGCGTCTCAGTGATGATCTATATCAACTTCTCGGGCATTGGACAGGATCGACCAGCACTCTACATGTGACCTTCTTCATCAGTCAGGTCGTGCATCAGTCAGGTCATCCTGTTTGCAATTAAGGTGATGAGTCAATCTCTCATCTCCTACTCCTGTGGCCTTTCTTAATGGTGGCGTGACGTCAAGGCATCAGTCAAGAAGGTGATCTCACTGGTGCAAGCCAAGAAGTTCCTCAAGTTCACGGCACCTGGTGGCACGCGCGAGCTTTGCCTCTGTTGGTGCTGGTCGCGGCGTTCGAGGGCATGCACACCAATGCTAGAGCAGCAGCGGGTCACACTAGGTGACCAGACCTCACCATTCATGCTTTTTCTCATGACTAAGATCTCAATTCTCCTCGGAACTGGGAAGACTCTTTCAACTTGTTGCAAAATAAAAATCGATTGTTGATGATCTTCTAAGCTTGTGTTGAAGAGAAATCAACCAAAGGAAGTGGTGCTTATAAGTAAGACACGAACATGGTTGAGGATCATCAGATGGTTTTACTTGACAAGTAGATGGGTGTTTGCTTCACTTAGTAGTGATACAAATATGAGGTTTGTGTTGAAGCATTTTAATCTTTGATTTTAGAAGCCCATATCCCATCCTCCTCTTCCTATCAATAATTGCTTACTCTATAATTTCAGTAAAACCGATGGTTGAGATGATGTTGGACTAATAGAGGATCTTCACTGGTAGAGATTCGTTGCATGGTTTGACGAAATAGCTCACGATTATTGGGCTACCGAGTTGTTTTACATTAAGTTGTGATGAGCTTTTAGACTTTAAACATTCCGGATTCATGTGATATGCGAAAAGTTATGGCTATTTTATTCCCCATAACAAATAATTACTCGTATTGTAATCAGTAGTACAATATTATGTCTATAGTATGCCTATGAATTACTTCGCTTGAGTGGGCCATCTTCGAGAATGCGAGTATAGATGAAATAGTAGTCAGAGGGATGTACCGCCAACAGCTCCACTTTGTATCCTTGGCCAAATGTAATGTTGTGAAAATAAGTTTTAGTCGTCCCTAAGGTCATATTTCTTCATGCTCGTGCGGAAATTGTTCCCTCAAATTAATGAACTTATCCTATTACTTAAGTAGATATTATCTTTAGTTTAGTTTGTAACTATAGCTACTCTGAGGAAATAACTAGGTGTCAATTACTTAGATGCCATATACCATATGTTTTTGGTTGGTATTTATAATTGGACCAATACCAGTTTGTACTTTCTGAAACATCTTACAGCTAACGAATAATTAGTTCGCTAGGGAAGGCTCAAATTCTTTTCGAGAACTTGACATATGTGAGCGAACCCTAAGATGAAATATGTAAGAGTAGAGCACTATGATTTGAGTGAAACCTACGATAATTCAAATGGTATGGAATCAAAATCAAGGGAAAATATAAAATGTATGTAATGGTAATTTTTGACATATGAAAGAATTAATAGAATTCCAAGATGGGGGTAAATGCTTTCAAGGTGCGTTGCAACACATGGGGATATTTTCCTATTCTCAATAAAAAACATGTCTTTCACTTTGCAGCTCTTTTTTCCTGGTGCAACGCACGGGCATTTTTCCTAGTACCTAATAATAAAGGATGGATTGTTTCTTCCGGTCCAACACTTTTCTGGACCGGTTTGCCCTCTCACCAAACCTTATATTACCACTAAAGGCATCCATAAGTCAAAAGAAAAAATAATTGGATTTTTCTACCTGTGCGGGTTATGTCACAAGTAACACGTACGCTTCAATACGGTTTGTTTCGTTTCCACACGTTCACATCGAACGATGACTATATCCGATCATGCTCAGCTCGGCCCATGGGCTAGGCCATGTGTGCATCATGGCCACACACCAACGCCAATCGAATCCCGTTGCTTCCACAACCTTATAATTTAGTCCCACACTGCTCGTTTAGGGTGAGCACCACCGGTTCATATAGTTGGCAATTTGTGTGGAGTATCAGTTGGGAATCAGATGTTGTAGACACGAGGAATTATGGGATGCTTGGGCGAAGCTCTCCTCCTTTGAGCGGGAGAGAGCCATGATGGGGCTGTGGCGGACGAGGAAGGAGGCGCATGAGGGATTATGGTTGCCTGCACAAAGCTTTGAGACCTTGAGCGGGAAAGGGCCATGGGGCGGCGGCCCGACGAGGAAGGGAGCTCTGGGGATGGCGGCCGTGGTCTGTGTAGGGTTGGCGAAAGTACAGGCACAACGGCGATGTTGCTGCCTCGCGGATTCATAGAGAGGGAAGGGACCACAGCGGGCACTGGTCACAGGTCAGGGGTCATGCGCGGCTGCTAGCATCTCTTCTGCTAAGGCGAGAAAGAGGAATTTAATCCTCTGTGGGATTCGAAGCATGCATGTATCACACCAAAAAGGAATCATAGAGAGGGAAGGGACCACAGGAGGCACTGGTCAGGTCACAGCGGGCACTGCTCAGGTCAGGGGTCATGCGCGGCTGCTAGCATCTCTTCTGCTAAGGCGAGAAAGAGGAATTTAATCCTCTGTGGGATTCGAAGCATGCATGTATCGCACCAAAAAGGAATCATAGAGAGGGAAGGGACCACAGGAGGCACTGGTCAGGTCACAGCGGGCACTGCTCAGGTCAGGGGTCATGCGCGGCTGCTAGCATCTCTTCTGCTAAGGCGAGAAAGAGGAATTTAATCCTCTGTGGAATTCGAAGCATGTATCGCACCAAAAGGTGAGAAAAAAGTGTACATTATATGAACAGTGTGAAAATTAATATCCATATACATGCCTTTTTAGACACATTGGTGTATTTTTAAATTATATTTAGATTTTCAAGAAAAGGTATTGCCTCTAATGTCTAAATAACATATGTCAACCTAAAATAACTGACCTGCCAAGATGAATATTTTCTAGAGATAGAGAGGGTGGGTCCCTATAGTCGACTTTTCCAATGTTTAGATTTTTAATTACTCTCGTCGACCTAAATTAGTTGACTTAGATACAAAATTAGTATCGTTCTGTCGCAATAGAGATGGCAACGCTGCAAAAATAGGTTTTCTCGCGGTTCGACCTTCACTAAAACTACCGCAAAATTGAAAGAAACTACCCACCACTACCATATGTCAGTCAAAATGGTATAGATTTTTTTGAACGCAGGACACAACCGTGATATGACCAAATCCAGCTATTGACCCAAGGAAGGAACGTGCAAAGTGTGACTTTTTTTTTTGAATTGCAAAGTGCGATAGTTGAGAAAAAATCCGATCGACCCTGCCATGCTCTAGAAATTGTACCTCTCGGCGACAAGTACGCCTTCACGTCACGTGGCGCATCCACCCAACAAACGCGGACACGCGGTCATTGGTGTTCGAAGGATAATAGATAGGAAGAGATAAGTGAATGAGTAAAAGCAACTGTTCTTTATTGATGAATGATCACAGCTTATATACAGGATGAAGGGACGCGAGTATGTCGGTTCTCGGAGTCGGTTCGCAACACGCGACGCTCCAGAAACGTTGGCGACGGTTCCATCATCGTAGGAACTGCATGTACGGGAATAAGGGGATTATCCCAACAACTGCCTAAGTTTATTTTATTTCTAACAATTGGCGTCATTCGTCGCTGCCTCCCTCCATTGGGCGGACGAACGACATCAATTACGGAACCACCTCACCTCTTTGTTGTTGGAAAAGGAGGGTCAGCGAACCTGTGAAACCCATGGCATCATTGGCATGGCCAGGGCGTGGAGCCGCTGACTTCCACTTGGCCTGAACTTTCACCTAGCTCCTGCAATTGTGTGATATCCGTGCTAGAACTGCAAGTAGGGTTCGAGCATCTACCGTACCACTTGGCATGTCGTCTTCGGATTGAAGCATCTTCAACTCAGAGCAGTGAAGCACCGTAATCATCCCCTCGCTCGAGGCAAGCATAACCATCAAACCGTTGCTATTTTACATCGAGATGCTCCACTATGTCGGAAGCTGCAAACACACAATGGCCATGCGTATAATTCAGGCATTCTTGCCACAAGGAAGGAATCACACCTCCCATCACACGTTGGCAATATTCCTTTAAAATGCTAAAGCTCAATATTGAACGGGGAAACCAAAATAGACCATACTTTCATAGGATTTCTAGATCAATGTCACAACATTAAAAAAGATTCCCAGCAATTTTTATTTTATTTTTCTTCTCCAAAACCCAAGCAAGTAAAGTTGAGGTTGCGCCTTTTTCCATCAAAAAAACGCATGTCTCGGTGTCCCAGTGCAACGCACGGGTATGTTTCCTAGTCTATACCTAATCTACATCTAAAAAACAACTGGCGCAGTCTTTCCTTCTCTTGGCCCAACCATGGCGAAAAATGAGCTCCCGGCTCCAGCACGACCGCGACGGTGGCCGATGCGGCCAAAATACTCGACGCTCCCCGTCTCCATAGCATCTCACACGCCAAGCTTTGCCTCCTTCCCGGAGCAGGTCTCAACCCCCTCCCCGCCGCCACACACACACACACACGACATGCGTCCCTAGATCCCAGCCACAGGCCAGGCTCCCCCGCCGCCGGCACCCCATCCTTCCCCGTGCAAAACAGATCGACGGCACCCGACTAATCTCCGCCCGCGCGCAGTCTCCCAGAACGTCCCCAGATCCCAGCCGCAGGCCAGGCTCCCCCGCCGCCAGCACCCCACCCTTCCCCGCTGTAAAACAGATCGACGGCGCCCGGCTAATCTCCACCCGCACGCAGTCTCCCAGGAACGGCCGAACCGGGCCGTCGTTGCCACTGTGTTCCCCTACGCGGCCAACGCTGCTATGTTCCCCTACGTACAGCAGGTTGTCAGCACCCCTATGCTCATGTATGGCCTTCTCAATCCCCGTTGGTCGACAAGGTATGTGACCTTGCCACGATTGCCACGATTCGTGTGTACGTTCCAGTCTCTTAAGTAAGTAGTCTAATCGATTTTGTGCTTGGAAGAAGATGGGAGGTTGCTTCCCGCCGCTGCTAGCTCTCGATTGATTCAATCCCCGCTAGATGTGGTACTCACTGAAGATAGTAATTTTATCCCGACCCGCTCACTTGCATCGCAAGCGATTTTGCCAGCTTCATGTATTTCTTCTTCTTTCGTGGTTTTTTTAGACTCTCTTCATGGATTGGGTTGGACATTTGGACTTCTGATTAGCTGATGGTATCATCACATACTTTGCCTATGCAGTGGTAATTGTGTTAGCTCTGTTGTAAATTGGGAGTCTGAGTTTATTTTACAATTTTGTAGTAATTTCCTGCCCCTGCGTTCAGATGAAATATATTGGCTTCAACAGATTTTATGGGAGCACGGGTGGTGTCTAAGGTGGAGAATTGCACCAACAGCTTGGAGAAAACGTTCAGCCGACGGGATAAAATGGAAGTTTGCCGCAAATAGGTTTTCTTACATTTACAAGTTTCTCACTTCTGACACCTATACCAAAATACTTATTTCCGTTGCTACGCATGGACATACCACTGAAATATTTTGTTTTCTTTCTTCTCCTTAGTTCTCACCCCGACAAACGGACATTGATCCCCGTCCCTTTTAAGTCTCTCCCGTTGCGAGCTTTCTTGCCATATCCACCTCCTGCCGATGCGCCCCTGTATCGCCGCCACTCGTGCTCCTTTGCTCGCGCTCGAGCGCGCCACCGCCTATCCTTCTTTTTCAATGCACCGATAGAGCAACTGTCTTGCGCGTGCGCGGAAAAAATAAAGGTGGCACGACTAGATCGGGCGTACACGCGGCGCCTACGTGCATTGAAGGAGCTAGCGGTAGGGCTGCAAGCTTGTGCAGGCTTGCGCAGATGAGACTCCCCAGGAGATGTCAATGGTAGGTGGAGGACTTGCGGATGGGGCGCACACTGTGGCTCCCCTACACGCCGACATCCTCCGTTTCTGGCTCACATGCGTGACAAATAGTCGATTCGGGCCGGAGATGCCTAGGAGCAGCCAGGGGTGAGCTACATCGGCACCAAATTGTGGTCGCATGCGAACAAAAGAGCAGGGAAAAGAGATAAACGAGATAATGATCCATGTTCTTAGGTGTGTTTGTTCTGGTCGAACCCAACACGTGTGTGTGGCCGTGTGCTGTCGTGTGTGACGGGGATGTAGCGGGGATGGAGTGTTGGACCCGGTGGCAGATCTAGGATTGGAGCAAGCCCTGAGCCAAAAGCTAAGCATTAAAAAACTTTTTAAAAAATTATAATAGCACAAAAATTTGGCGGTGGAGGGTGGGGAGGCGGGAGGAGTGGTGTCATGCGGAAGGTAGATTTACTAATGGGTCAACCCGTAGCAACTCATGGGTTTATTTCCTAGTCTATATCTATCTATACTTTAATAATAAAGAACAGATTGTTTTTCCCGGTCCAACACTTTTTAAGACTGTTTTAGCCTCGCACTAAAGTACATAATACCACCAACACCACCGGTAAGTTAAAAAAACTGATTCGTACCGTCCAGGCCAACGTAACCAGATCAGATTCCTTCCTAGAAACGTACTATGAGTCCTGAGTTCAACCTTTATAAAGTACCAACCCCACCCGTCCTCTCCAAACCGATCTATTCCGATCATTATGGATGTCGTCCCAAGCAGCGCCGCCGCTAGCTATGAGAATCTTTATGGACGCTATCTAGATAACTCCCGTGTGGCCGTGTTAATCTGATTCTCCGTCGAGTGTTGCCAGTGGCCTAGCGCCACCGAGGCGACCGGGACCTCCAATGCCATGACCGCTGCGACAAAGCTGGGAGTGGACGAGATGACAGCCGATGCGAAGATGGTCTACGTAACTGGACGAGCTGAACCCAATCGTCGACAAGACCTGGTACAGGAGGCCGACGTAGTTGCAGATGGCCTACCTGCCTCTTGACCTCCGGGAGCACGACGTCATCCACGTCAAGACCGGCTCCGGCAAGACTGTCATCTCCTTACGTCACATGTATGTAGCCTAGGGTCCGTACACGTTCTTCATGGAGGATACAGCCGAGGGCTCATAGGTCTGCAAGACGAATACAGCCGACCAGCCGATGGCATGTAGGCGCTTGTCATGGCGCCGATACTGCAAGCTCGCGCAGCCGATTTTGTGGGAAACGACGAAGGTCACGGACTCCTCAAATCCCCTCTGCTTCCGATGCCTACTAGCAGTAGACTCGACCCCGTATGGTCGAGCGCTTTCGGACGCGAGGGACAAATAGCTAGCTAGCACGAGCTAATTAAATAGGGCTAACGTGATCTGCAATGTGAAGCGCTGATTGAATTTTGAAAGCTGATCCAATTGCTCTCTCATGAGTGATGATTATGACCTATAGAAATGATGGCCACATAACCCATATCGATGGGCTAATCGATTCTACCATCTGAAGCTTACTGATTTTGCAAAGCTGATCGATTTTGTCCCTGCTGAGGGATTTAGTATCTAATAACCAGTACCAATGGACAATCTATATCTATACCTAATATTAAAGACAGCAGCTAGAAAGAGGAAGGCGATGGCATCTGATAGGGAGATCTGCTGGAAATAGGCAAAGGCAAGTCGAGAGCGGCCAGAGACGTCAAGCATTAAACTCACACGTGTCGTTTGGAAAAGGAGAATCGATCATGGAGGCCAAGACCATCTTTCCCAATGGTAAAACACACAATTGAATTGTTGTTTCTCGATGATCCTGATTCGATAAAACTGTCCAGCCATTTTTTCTTCAATATTGTGATTCTCTTTTTTTTTCAAGAAGCACGTCTTGCTGGTTCGAGTCCACAACCTCGATGCCATGGCTCGCGGAACCGCTGGCGGATGCCCCATCTGCTTGCCCTGCTGGCTATGGCGAAATTAATCATGTGCTCTCGCTGCAAGTTAGCACATGGACTGGATTGCTTGTAATGTTGTGCTCAGTTAGTTGATTACCATCTTGTGGTTTATTTGGGAGAGATAAATAGCAGTAGAACAATTCGGGAATGGGCTGCTCAGCGTGGGAATCGGGATTTGGTAACAGAAATTAGAGGATTGGGTTTTGATTCGTTTGAGATTTTTTTTAGCGCTGCAAGTATAGATGGGGACAACAATGATGATCTAAAGGTCATCAAGAGGCTATTGGCGGGGAGAAAAGTAGATACGCCGAATACGAGTTCGGTCTCCCGCACATTTCAAGTCCTTTGGCCTGCGACGGATATGTGTTTTCATAGAGAAAAAGTATATATGCATATCGTTTTCCTTCCGCTGCAACCCGCGGGCATTTTGCTATCTATACCTAATACCTAATACCTAATATCTATACCTATTAATAATAATAAATGACGGATTGTTTCTCCCGATCCAACATTTTTTAGACCTTTTTACCCCTTCGTTAGGTGAAAATAATCCACCGTTGACACCGATAGGTACCCGCCGAAGTGAAAACGAACCGTGCAGCTTTTTACTGACCGCGTCGCCATGCGCTGCCCTTTGTGGCCTGATTGTGAAGCGGCCCTTTGTTGGCCTGGTCCTAAAGCGACCGTCCGAGGAGACCCCATATTGAATTACCAATAGTCCCACACTGCTCTTTCACAACAAATTTCACCAATTTAAATATCTTCCCAGGTTGGCTGTCAACAAGCCAAGCAAGTAAGTCGATGTGAGGTAGAACAGAATAACGATGCTGGTTGCCTATCCACGAGTCAAGAAACAGGAGACCACGGCGTCCCTGCCGGAAGAAGAGACTACGGCCATCGTTGGCCAAAAAAGAACCGGCAGATCGATCTAGGAGGCGGGGGTACCGACTGCGACCACCGGTGGCCAATAAAAGAAGCGTGGCAGATCGATCTAGGAAGCGGCGTCCCTGCCGGAAGAATAGACTGCGACCCACCGGTGGCCAAAAAAAGAAGCGCGGCAGATCGATCAAGGAAGCGGCGTCCCTGCCAGAAGAATAGACTGCGACCACCGGTGGCAAAAAAAAAAGAAAAAAAGCGGCAGATTGATCTAGGAGGCCGGGGGTACCTGGTCAGCTAAGCGGGCAAGGGCTCTTCGTAGAGGAGGTGGAAGATGCACTTGGCTGCCCGCGGGGAGGGGTGGGTGGCGATTTTTAGGTTCTCCGTCTGCAGCACATAGCCAACACTTAGTGTGGCCGTGAGGGAAGAAGAGTGATGTTGGCAACTCCTCAGCCACACGATGAGCGAGCTTATTTGTTATCTGCTTTTGCCTTTTCTGCTACTCATTTTTTAAAGTTAAACATAGAACGCCATGCATTCCGTGTTGCAGAACAGTTTACACTGCAGATTATTGTAAGCCATGTTGCAAAACAAATTTACATGGCAGGCTATTGTAAGATGTTGGAAGATGTATAAGATTTTTTTTAGTAATGCAACGTTATCTCGAATGCAACATGAACAAATAAAAAATTATATTTCTTAAAAAAACCTACTTTCTCCGATCCATATTAGTTATCATATTTATCTAGATATGGATGTATCTAGACACACTTTAGTATTAGATACATCCGTATCAAGACAAATCAAAGTCAACTAATATACTCCCTCCCTTTCAAAATATAAGATGTTTTAGCTTTGTGAAAATAGTGTATCTAGACTCCTTTTAGTGTGTAGGTTCACTCCAAACCTACATGAACCTACACACTAAAAAAAGTGTAGATACACTCTTTTCATAAAGCTAAACCATCTTATATTTTAAAACGGAGAGAGTAGGTCGGAGGAAGTATTTTTTTGCTTGCCTGGTCACCGAACAGGTATGGCGACTTCTGTTTCTTAAAGAAAACTATTTCTTTTTCATATATTTTTAGAAAAAAAGGACTGAGTAGACATGAGACCACTAAAGCTATGTTGTTATATTATGCTTGATAAATAATTCACGGGTACGATACACTATATTATGCTCATAAAATATAATCTGCAAGATCAATAAGATCGTTATTCCGCAACAACGTGCGGGCATTGTGCTAGTACCTAATAATAATAATAAAAGAAGAAAGGTTTCTCTCTTCGTCCACCGAAGTACGCTTTGGTCCATCTAGACGCCTTCGTACCTGTAGCTGCGCCTACCTCTTCCTACGCCCCGCTTTGCCTTGGCCCACAGTCTCCGATATGTGTACAGATCGGAGAAGGGAACAAGAACACGATTGAGTTGTGACTTGTGAGGCCGCTTGTGCGTGCGTGCGTGCTGCTTGCCCACACGCGGATGTGCTAGACTGCTAGCCACGCACATCACAGACCGGGTCAACGATGTAGTAGAGCTCCACGTACCGGCAGCAGCTGATGGAAAGCTGGCGCGGCGCCTGATCGGTATGTACGTCGCACCGCTATTTTTCTGGCATGGTCTTCACCCCATCCCTAACTGGCGCGAGGACAACCTTGATACTACCGTCGCCTCGCTGGTGGTCTCGGGCAGCACGGTCTCATCGAGTGCCTCACCTTGCGGACGCGACCCGATGACGTACATGGAGGTCAAGCTAAAGGACCTTATAGCTATTGATCTGCTCCGCTCTGTGGCTGAACTCTTGCGATGTAGCTGGTCGAGACCCCTACATTGACTCACTTGATTCATCGGTGAGCTCCTCCTGTCAGGTATGTGGATGGACGTGGCCCAGAACCACCACACCTTTGTCATTGTAGCCACTGAAGTAGCTACTCCAAAATACAATGGTTACATTCAGGTTTTGGTCCAATGACAAGGTTGAGAAGCAAGCCCATACTTTTTACAGTTATTATTGTTTGATTAATCATAATTTGTTTGAATTGAACGAGCAGAAGTTATTGTAGCACCAGATGGGCTCCTTCCACTGCATCGGATTCAGGTTTATTAATGTGTTATTGAAGAGTTTATCCATCAGTTCTTTGAGATGTTATTCTGTACTGAGGTGGAAGCTTGTGTACATATGTTTATAGAGGATGCCAGCTCGTGTACAGATTTCTTTGATCTGTGAGCTGCGCATATGATGCATTATCTTGATCTTGTACAACATTTGGATGAATGACATTTGAGTATGGTTGTCCATTACGCTAACTATTGCTTATTAACCGGTACTGCACTCTGAATATTGTTTGGTCACAGGGTTATGTCGAGTCAAATTGTCGATGGGTTAATTTGGTACCACTAATTTATGTTGGTGCATTGTTCTCAAGGCAACTGAATGTCTTAAACATCGGTTGCTTCAAAGTTTTTGTATGGTGCAGTACTTCACAGATAAGTTTGCTGAATTTCATCAACGAATTTTCATACAATTATTTGTTAGGGTATCGCATGCAAGAAGTATGTTGTTGCAATATTGGTGATGTTTGTGCATTAGCTCCAAATATTTCTTGCCAAAAGGAATTGATATTATCTATTTTCTCTTGTGCTTTCATTTATATTTTCCAAACAACCGCACACTAATTTCAGCATATTTTATGTCAAATAAATTTCAAGTATAACAGAAGCCTGGATCATCATTGCAGCAACACATGGAGCTGGAGATAATAGAAGGATCAAATTATCATTTCGTAATTGCACTAATATGTGTGTTTCGGCTCGACCGACAATCCAGGCATGAGTTCTCGGTGAAAGTCAAGTTGAACGAGGACAACACAACCTTGGCACCGTCCCATCTCCTGGCATAAATTTGGTTGCTTCAGTAACCTGCCTCCAGTACTTCGGTTGATTCAGCAGGTACAAGATAGGTAAATAAAAGAGTATCTTCATGACTTTATCATATGGCTTCTCTTTATAACGTAGCGAGATCCGCGAAAGTTTGCTACACTTGGAGTAGAGTGAGAACGACTGCAATCTGACGTTGCCCCTAAACCCGACGAGTACAACCCCCAGAAAAGAAGTCTGGTAGCAGTTTTACTCTTTTTTCTCTAGATGATAGACGAACTTTCCACCTAATTGAGCAATTTCTATCTTCTGTTCTAATAGAAATTCTAGGTGAATTTATATGATAAATTTGCATCGTCTTCATTAACAAAAACAGATTTCGAGTAGTTAAAATCTCCGTGTCTAGAAAATAAATTCTTGGTTTTGAAGATGGAGCTTTTTTCTCTTTCGGTGCAATCGTGCAGACATTTTTGTTACACCTAATAATAAAGGAATGATTGTTTATCCATGTTCCTACACTTTTTTGGATAAATTTAACCCTGCAGTTTGGTCATGTTACACCAAGTGCCACCACCTAAGTTAAACATGATAATTGGTTTCACATGGGCAGAGCCTTCCGACCTCCCGATCTGATCACCGTCGGGCCAGAGGAGCTTGCCGCCGGCCTCCCGATTTGCATGGCCTCACCGAGTGAGTGGTGGGACACGCTGAACGAGCTCAAGGCCACGGGTTAGAGATGATAGATGCGCGTGGAGGCTGATGACGGCAGCGATGGCTGACTGGGTCAGGGACCATCAGAAGCATGCGCAGGGAGGACGAGATGGAGGAGAGCTCCCGGACGACCGTCCGGCATGGGTGCGGGTGGGAAGGACGCGGCCGTGCTAGAAGAAGAGCAGGGGATGATGGCATCGTGCGCGTTCTCGTGGCGCTGCAGGCATGGTCGAGCTCTAGAGAGGCGACGAGGAGCTTGACAATGGTGACAAAGAGGAGAAGTGTCAACATGGATGGTTTGCTAGAGTGTTTGAGTATTTGTGTCTCCCGATGCAACGCACGGGCACTTTTGCTAGTCTATACCTAATAATAAAGGACGGATTGTTTCTCCCGGTCCAACACTTTTTTTTGACCCTTTTACCCTCCTATCAGACAGCAAATTGCCCACCAACATCACCGGTAAGTAAAATAAATAAAGGTTCAATTTATTTATCCGCCCCGTCCGCCCACGTGATGCCCTGTTTTGTCAAAAATAAATCCGGATCGACCGATCGCTAGCCCAAGTGTATACGTCGTCAAGGCCCTGCCGATCACGCATGTTGGCCAAGGCCCAGCCCAAGTGTATACGTTGTCGCTCCATCTGGGCAAGAGAAGGATACCTACCGACACAAAAGAGGCTGGTGGTAGATGGTTTTAACACACGCAAAGATCGACATGTGGTCTTGGCGGAAGTTAAACGCTGACCTTCTCCGTACGGATTGGAATCATCAAATTTATCAGATCCGTGTGCTCCCTGGATCTGGAAAAGCTTGCATTAAAGGAGCAAATACAGGAGTTTTAAGAGATCTTCAAATCAGTTTTTCTTGGATCCGATTCTTTGAGTACGCGGTTAGCAAGGATTCTACATCGCGTGATTGCATTGTATTAGCTGCTTTTATCAGGCTTAAGATTGTATGTCAGAGTAAGCACTTCATATCTAAAAACCTAAACCGGATCAGAGTTCAATTTCGTCTGTTGCTAGGCATTGCTACTGAAATTTTCTTATTCATCAGCTTGCGTGAATCGGCACCACATGAGGAGATTTTATATCGAACAAGGGCCGCATCACGTGAGTTGGCCGGCTGAATCATACTGGTTTTGGTAGCGTGTGAAGTCTGGACAGGAATCATATTGGTTTGGTCGCCTGGAGTCTGGATTCTAGAGAGCCAAAGAAAAATACAGCATGATTACTTTATCAGGTTATTTTGCAGCACAAGAGTTCATGCAAGCATATATAAAACGAGCTAGCTGCGACACTGCAATGCTAAGGCAAGCAGCTTCTGCGCCAGCGGACGCACCAAAGAGAGCACACACACAATGCGTTGGCGTGGTGGTAGGGTTGCCACTTGCTCTGGAGTAGGAAGCATGAACACCGATTGAAATATTGCTACTAATCAAATTTGGCCTTTGGCAAGGTTGATTCTTTTTGGCCAGTCTGTTAATTAGATCGGATGAGCTTGTGTCCTAGAGTGGTAATTAAATAATCCAAAAATCTCGGCAGCTTTAAATTCTTTAGGCAAGATCCCGGAGCTTTTATCGGCGGAAACGACGCATGAGGCCGGTGTCGGCGCGAACCGGAAAAGTTAGAGGGCGGTTGTGTAACTACCTCGGTAAACTACGCTCTTAGTTGCATGCCTGGATGAGCGAAAGTGGTTAAAATAGTACGGCGGGGGCCTAGGTGCCATCCATAGGTAGACCCGTCGGCCGTCCTAACCACTTTCAGAACATCGGGACAAGAACGAGCGGCGTAGTCGGCAGATGAAGGGATCAACTACATACACAAGTGAGTATGTATGCAAGCCACCATGCAACCGTTCACAGAGCCATTCCATCTAAAAGAAAAAAATATTACAACGCCATACGGCAAGATCCAAATATCCTAGATAGAGATAATAGTTTAGGATAGCTCCTCATACATCAAACATCAGAGTATCAGGCGGAAACAGAAAACAAGATCCGAGTACGGATAAGAAGCAAATCGGCATAAGATGCCACATAAATAAACACATCCCGCCCACAGATCTCGCGGATCCCCATCCCCGGAATCTCTCACCGAGTGATCGTTGCCAACATCATCTGTCTCCTCCACCCAGTATCCATCTTGTGAGTACACCTGTTCATCTGAATCAAACAATTTATCATGTGAGACCCTAGGGGTACTCAGCAAGTCTTTATGCCTCTAAAGGGAACATATACCTGGGGTGACGCAATTGCAGCAAAAGATAATAACTAACAAGTTTATAGATACTCGCTAACCATCCGCCTAACCAATGATAGACGGATGTCCGTTAATTAGTAATAATAGTTATAACAGTATAATTAACAGATCCATCCTCCTTCTCGCTTACCAACGAGAAAGCGGACGAACAACCCATCCGTTGGCAGTTTTATTAACCATTCCACGAGTATTGCCCTATTTACTAGTTAGGTATTTAGACAGATTAAAAGCGGTACTTTAGTTATACTTGTCTATGATCAAGAAACGGTGCTCCAAGTCATCCATAACCGCGGACACGGCTTTCAGAAAGATTTACCCTGCAGGGGTGCACAAATAGCAACACACACTCGATCAACCTCGGAAAAACCAACTCAAAACCCAACGAGGCATTCACGATAAAGCGATCACAGGATTCAGAAATATTTCAGGGGGCCATCCCATTAAGCTACCCGCAACAAAGTTGGCCGGCTCCGAGACGGACCCAAGGTTTGCGTCAATGGCTGTAAATGACTAGGACCCCGAAAGTGTGACTGGGCCTGTCGATACCGCGAAAACACTCCGCATCCAAAACAGTACAGGTGCTCCATGCACAATCTTAAATAAAACAGTAAGGCATGGCATAAGTACATGATAGTAACAAAGCTCCAAACTACTTTGTGGCCCCAAGAAATAGAAATGAATCAAGCTCTAGCTCAGGGGGGGTCCATAAGGCCTCCCGGATGTGGATAGTGCGAATAGTCAAGGAACAGGAATCAAGTACTCGGGGTCCTACGAGACACAAGTGAGCATGAAAAACCAAATAGCAGATATTACTCACCGGCCTCTTTCATTAGTTATCCCATTACTACTCAGGTTAAGTTGTTTAGGTACCTCGTTATTCATCAGACACTCACATACCCTACACATGCTGTTCTATGACTCGCATGGCTCAAACAACTCCTGTAGTAATGGCTCATGGGATGGAGGAACAAGCTTCGGTGGGGTTTAAAAGTAAAGGCTATGCAGTACTTGGTATTCAATTTAATACAATCGCGACTCAATGATGCAAGAATAAGATAGAGGCAATAGGTACTATATGTATGCAAGCATGTGGTAGTGCTTGCCTGGTAGCTCAGTTGAAGCGAGAGATGGATCCAGGTAGAACTCCTGTGATTCCTGATAATTCTCCTGCTGGACGTCTATTCGAAAAAGAACCAAACAAACAAGGGCCAACATAAATAAAGTGCACAATCATACGAATTAAAATGCGACAAGAAAACAAGCATGCAATGATGAATGATGCACAATTTACATGGCGATGATGTAGCATGGCAAGGGTGAGGTGTGGGGACGAGAATAAATCATTTTATTAATTATTTGGTCAAGATTTATTGCCATAAACAGTTCTGATTTTTAATAATGACATGATGCATGCTTCAATTCAGAACATGGAATACATAGTTAGAACGGGCTCGTCGCGCTGATCGATTTAGACATATTATTTGTCAAATTTGGAGTTATAAAACTAAAGTTATTATTTAATTAAGCAAAAGGGCATTTTATTGTAATTTTAACCATCTCGAAAATTTAGAGTGGTCAAACAACATTTTGAATAGCATATTTGAATTCGTCACATTTTTCTGATTCAAAAACATATATTATTTGTATTATTTGGATTTACAAATTAAAAGTTATTAAAACCGAATTAATATTAAAACATTTCTAAATCATTTTATTTAAACAGATAAATAGCCAGACTTTTTACACTCAACATCGCCTAGCCACAGACGCAGACAGGTGGGCCTCGCTGAGCTAGCGCCACTGTGCGCGCCAGGTATTTTGCTACCGCGCGCACAACCAGCCAAAGTGACTGACCGGTGGGTCTGGCGCCAAGGAGGCCCACGCGACAGCGAGCGGAACGGGGGTGTGTCCAGTGGGGATCTAGGGCCGCGGGTAGAGAGCTGGAAAACCTGGGTCCGTTTTTGTAAAAAAGGTCCCGCGCCGATGACAGGTGGGGTCTGGTGGATTGCGGGTTGAGGAAAAAAGGTTTGGGGGGTATTTGCAAAGTGCGCACAGGCACCGTTTTTCTTCTCTGTTCGTCTGACGAACTGTCGAACGACAGTGCGCGTGGCGCAGCGGGGATCGAACTCGCGACCGATCTCTCGCGCGCGGGCGACGGCAACCAACGCGGCTCGGAGGGGTTGCTGGTACGGGAGGGCTACACGGCTAGATCTACCTTTGCGACGCCACGGTGTGGAAACCGACCGCGAACACCGACACGCAGAGGGTGTTCGACGGAACGATCGACGCGACCAGGACACGACGACGACGGTGAGGATGTCTGGGAGTATCGGGAGTGCACCGCGAGGTTGTCGGTGGGGATGGTTCGGCCGGAAACATAGGGGATCGGCGGTGATGCAGACGGCCGGCGATTAGGGTTTCCTTGTCGGCCTCGTCGGCGTACAGCGGTCCTGGGCCTCCTCCTCCTCGGCTAAGTGCACAGGGGCGACACAAAGGCTCGCCTCGGTCTTCCCCAACGCCTCGACGCCACGCCCGCCTCCTGTGTGGTGGTGGAAGAGGAGAGGCCGACGATGGACGGCGACGGGGGAGAGAGGGGATAGCGGCAGGTGGGGAAGGAGGGGAAAGCGAGGCCCTGGTGGATCTGGGTGACGACAGGCAGAGAGGGGGAGTAGATAGCAGAGAGGGAGAGGGGAGGTGTCGTAGGGTGATCGGGTGGAAAAGGTGGCTCGGCCACCTTTTCTCTACTCCTCCTCACGTGCTCGGTCAAGCACAGCAGGGTGGAGGGGCTGCAACTAGGCCAGGGCGAGGACAGGGGTGGCTCGGGTATGGGGCCTGGCTAGCAGAGAGAAAGAGAGAGAGGAGGGTAGCTAGGGAGGTGCTTGGCATGGAGCTAGGGTTGGGGCTCGGCTAGGTTAGAGTTAGGGTTGGAGGGGGTAGCTCAGCAGGTTGGGGTGGTGAAGGTTAGGGTAAGGGGTGGAGTTAGAGTTTAACTAGATCATGTAAGGGGTAAGGAGATGGGGAGAGGGTGTATCTAGGGTTTTAGCTAGGGTAAAGAGAGGGAAGAGGACTAGGTATGGTAGATAGAATTAGGATTTGTATTTTGAATAGATAGGGATTTGAATGTTTGAACTGATCCAAAAGGGTATGATTCAACAATTTATAACTCTATCTATTCAAAGACAAGAGGTCGAGAAGATGGTGGCATGCATGGGGATGTGGAGATTTTAGAGATGAGGTAGGATTAGGTTAGAGGGTGGTCCCAAAGATTAAAAGAAGAGAGGGAGAGAAAACAAGTTGGACCATGGTAAAATACCCATGCCCCACTCAAGCCAAAAGTAGAACCAAAGAAAATGGAAAATAAGGTGATTTTGCATGGCCCGTGCAGGTGTAATAAATGCCATGTTTATTCTTGTAAAAACAATAACAAAGTCCCATGACATTTATTCATGTGCATTCCGTAAATGGAGTAAGGCCAAGCAAAAAGGAATTAAGAAGGAGGTTCCATGTGGAGTAGATGAAGATGATCATATTTGAATATAATTTGGACTTGCTAGTGTGTATGTTCCACTAGATGTTTGATAGTCCCAAAAATATCCTAACATGAGCATTTATTCCAATACAATCCATACGGAAGCTAGAAAGAGGGATGCCACTCACAAAGCATGCAAAGGTGGCCATATGGCTCTCATATACCAATAATGTGAAAACAACATGGTGCATATATGAGAGCATGTGGAAATAGAAGTGGATCCATCCCAACCCACATGAGCTAGATTAAATGCCAAAGGAAAAATGTAAAAGCTCATGGATAATTAGGATGGTGGAATTATAAGGTGGTGACAAGGAAAAGGTGGTGGAGTGGAATAACAGATATGCCCCCAACTCAACTTGGGCATCAAGCATTTATCAAGAACCAAATACAATATATCAAGAGCCAAATACAATTATTAATGCATATGAGAGAAGAACCAAATGAAAAGGGTTTTATATGATGCTCAAATGCAAGGTGGCATGATGACATGAGCATGATATAATTATGATGCAACAATTATATGTAGGAAGTAGCAATTATATTACTAGACCATGTAGCATTACATATGTTAGACAGATGGGATGCTACAGGTTGGTAGTCCACTGCCGGCGGGCAAGTGGCCATTTGGGGTATAATCTTCGGCGAGAGCGCTCACATGGGTCCGACTAGAAGGATTGGAGGGCGGTTGTTTCGGTTCAGCTGGGAGGATCTTGCATGACGCCGGGCTGGTCAATCGGGGGAGCTGATTCAGTCCACAGGAAGCTGCTGAGGCAGAACCATCCTACCGGGTCAGTCATCTACTGGTTGTCGACTCCATAGCCGCGCAACATCGATCAGACCCCGCTCCTTCTTCTGCTCTCTGTTGTTCAGAAAGATGCAGTTCCCCTCGCGGTTGCCCGGTGACCTCCTGCAAGATTCATGTTTTCAGGCTGCTAGCACCTCCCTATGTTGTCTAGACCTCTCGGTAAACGAGTAGCAGATACATGGACCGAGGTTCAAGCGTAAGGTCAGCTCAACAATGGAGATGGTGAGTGTTACCATATGCACATCACATGCCCAACAAGTAGCCAGATCTGGACATATCTCTAATTGACCTCCACGAAGATGAGATCGACCTGAAGCTTTATTAATTTAACCGACATGGAAGTATGAGAAATTCATACTTACTCTGCCCAGATCAGATCCTTCCCATGCTAGACTGGAATCATCCTAATTATCTACAATACGTTAACCATTATCTTTTGTCTGTTTTCTTCACGGGAGGACATCGGGGAGGGGGAGACCGGAACACGTCGGTCAGTGTGTTGACGGGCGCGACCTCGATGGGGCGCGGCGCTGGCCGATCCGGCCGACCTAGGGGTGGGGGTCCTGAGAAGAATACATATACAATCTTTGTATCTTATCACAACTTGAAGAAGTCCAGGTCCATGATTGTTGAATCATGCATTCTCTCCTTTTGATCGCGCGCGTCTAACCACAACACACATTTTTCATCTTCCGGTGCAACGCACGGGTATATTTGCTAGTATATATATTATATATATCTATACCTAATAATAAAGGACGGATTGTTTCTTCCGGTCCAACACTTTTTTAGACGGATTTGCCCTCCCACCAATTTCCATATCACTGCATTGCCATGTATACCGGTTCGTTTTATTTAGTTTCCTCTACGTGGCCGCCGGACGCTGCACTCTGGAGAAATAGCGGCGTGTCTACGATTGTTTAAAAAAAAGCAGCGCGACTGCGAAGGGTTCTGTGTGGTGTCCATCGGCTGGGACGCTAGCTAGACCAAGCCAATATGGGCTGTTCGTCTGGCTAGGCCAGCAGGCCTAGACAGTCCTACACAAAAAGCTATCCTTAATCCTAAACGTGCATTTTCTGGTTATACGTTTCTTCTATCTGCTCTCTGTGGAAGACACCGACCAACTGTCGCTTCCGTTGGTTGAAATAGTACCACATCGCTATTTTAAACCAAATTACACCTGTTTATATACTTTCGCAGATGAGCTGTCAACAAGCCAAGCACTCGAGATGAGAATGGAATGGCAATGGTTGCGATGAGCCTGGACACAGCTAGCCAAACGAAAAATCAACTTCCTCTGAAAAGCAGGAGGGTGTCTCTCCACACAGGAGGACTGACTGGACGGCGGATGCAGGAGACTGACGGCGGATGCAGGAGGCTGAGTTCGGAGAGGCGTCCATTAGCGGTTTCCCGAGAATTCAACGAGAGAGGAGGCGTGGGGAAACAGCGTGCTTTGCTGCGTTGACCTGAGTTCGCCCGGCCAGAGAAGAGGAGGCGGGGGCCATCACGGACGTGCCAGATCGAATAGAGGCGGCGGCGGCGGGTGGCAGCTTCTCTCCCAGCTACGCCTGTCCCAGCCGGAGGTCCAACGCGGCTTGGTGGTGTTGGGGTGGCCCAACGACCTCTTGTGTGTGCGTCCCCTTCCCTCCGATTTGGAACCACACTTGGAGAAGGTCGTTGTGGGGGAATTTCCTGCTGGGGTCCTGGTTGGTTGTGAGTTGGACGCGCCGGAAATGGGTGAGAGACGGCGAGGGAGATTTGTCGAGGGCGCCGAAATCAGCTGCAACTTGGGATTCAGATCAAGAGAAAGAGATTTTCTTGCACAGGAGGACGTTGTGGATGGGGCCAACTGCGCGTACACGGGCGCCCCGTATGTATGCGCACGGTCTTTAGGCCAACTCGTGCGTAATAAATTGGTAGCAGTACACGAAGGCCACGTACGGCCCAATCGAAGACACCAGAAGAGACCGTTCGAGTTGCTATTGCTAATCTGATGTGTAGTGTGTTAGAATGTTTCTTTTGTCACTTCAAGTGTTGGCAGATGAACTGCGCGCATGTACAGAACGTGGGAAATGCAAAAACGTGTTTTTGAGAGGAAAATTAGAAAATTATTAGTCTTTCTGAAATCTAGACCCAGATCGAATGGACTCCAGTGTCAGAGGATCTCGGCCACTAAATTCTTTGTCATGTAACGACTTTTAGTGTGGAACCTCCGTGTCTTGATGTCGTTGTGGCCTGCGGCAGGGAGGGCCGCAAGCACTTTATCATGTGTGGGCTGCATCGTGAGGTGTTGCTTATCACATGTAGCTCATGGTACAATACTGACTTAGATGTATCCACCATGGTCAATGTCAATCAACGGATTCATTGGTACCAATTATTGGTACCAATTATGTAATTGACTACTTTTAGTTATCTACAATGATTCTTTTTATTTGGATAACATATGACTATGTAGATTGTTCAGTTTGTTAGAAAAGGAAAATGGGTGTGTGAGAGATCCGCTACAACGCGCGGGCACGCAGCTAGTAATAATAAATGATGGATTGTTTTTTCCGGTTACTTTTTAGACCCTTTTATCTTCCCATCAGACAGCAAATTGCTTATCAATGCCACCGGTAAGTCAAACAGACTAAAACTGCACGGTTATAACCCAAAAAAAAACACCAAGCCAGAGGTCGTAGCCCGGGTATGTTTGGCATGGGCCCTGGAGAGAACTGAGGCTGGCGGCCGGCGGCGGATAGCGCACAGAAGAGAAGACGCCGCTGGAACTTGGCGCGGCAGGGGCGCAACGTGGCCAACTGTCCATGGCCGTGGCCCTCGGACAGACTCCTCCCGGGGACGTGCACGTCAGTCATGACGAATGCGGCATCCAACTGCCGGCACAACGGCTCGCGGCGTTCGCCGTCCGGAATGGCGTCGCGACGAGCCGGCTCCCTCCTCCCGTCGAGCTACTTCTGCACCGGTCATCGTGGATCGATTGAGCAAGGTCACCTGGAAGGAGTGGAGGCCAGCGACGTGAGCCAAACTCCACCTTTCTAGATCAACTTCTGAGAGCTGCGGCATGCACAAAATCCAAGTCTCAAGCGTGAATACCAACCTTCCTCAAGAACTCCGGCCTCTATACAAGAACATGGACTCGAAAGATCTAGAGATCTGGAGATGCACGGGAAAGCAAATGAAGAGAAGGGGATTTTTCTTGATAGAATTTTAGATGAGAGAAATGAACATGCGAGCGTGGCCCCTTGATTTACTCTAACCGGAAGAGAGTTTTTTAAATCAGGAATGAATTAAATTTGCCATGTGTTGATGATGATAACAAATGGGTATTGATTGGATGCAAAGGAAAGGAATTGTAAGTCACGCCCATCATGAATGAAAGGAGGATGTCGATATTAGCACACACACTAGATGATGGGGATGACCAAAGGAGGATGTCGAGATTAGCACACACACTAGATGATGGGGATGACCAAATTCACATATGGAAGGGGGAAGCCATGTCGAGCTCGGGTGCCGTTGTCAAGTAGCTCCAAATAAGAAACAAAAAATTCATCGATATCCTGCCATCCTGGCTACATGCTGCAAAACCACGGATGGCTTCTCCCATGTGCTAAAATGGTCGTTGTTTTGCTGCCCCGATCTTTGGTCTAGCTGGTTCGGTAGCGTGATGTACGGTGCCCACAGGCGACAGCGGATGGGTCGTATGTCGCAGAAGGCGACGAGGCGGCAACCTATGAGGAGGAGGGGCTACAAACAGGAGGGGCGAGCTGTCCCGACAGCGGGATTGTTCGTCTGCGGTACTAAAGTTGGCAGGGCTGGCGGTACCTAAGTTGTCTGAAATTACCGCGTTTCGAAAAGTTGGGCCGCCAACTACTGAGAGGGGCAATTTCGAGGCAAACTCATCTCACCCCTGACAAATTCAAACATTACGTTAAACTGCACTGTAAAATAGACGGTCGGGATCCTTATGTCGGTCATCTGTCCATGACGCGAGCGCCAACGCGGCAACCTCTTAGGCAAATCGAGCAGCTAAGTGGATTGGATGCGTTGACCAATTTCACAAATCCATTCCCAGCTTTCCCCTAGCACCGGCGGCGTCGGAATCCACCCACTAGGTAGGACGATCCCTTCAGACATTTGACTTCCGTCGCCAAGTTGCAGCGCCCAGTTGCTGCACCCAGTCGCTGATCCCGAGCTCCAATGGCGCATGCCGTAGCCGCCGTTCCGAGGTTCTAGCCCGCCTCCGCCGCCGACGAGCCGAGCAGCTCGGAGGATGGCAAATCCTACTATCAAGAAAGAAGAAGTTCTGTCTATAAGCGGGTGATCTACCCTTCTCTTTGCTATTCACACTAATTACAACTGCTAACTGGCTACTGAACCTCAAATTGTTTGTTAGCTCAACGCTGACAAACATATTTTGTCCACAGTTTTCTGTCAAGTGGGATCTGCGCGGACCCCCCTTACCTGGTTACGGTACTCCTCTATAGGTACGACTCTAAGGGCAAGAGGTATGGACACCATTGTTTCACGATGGAAGAAGCGCCTGCGCAGATCTGCACTATATCTGGTATGGTTGCTGCTCTGCGTAATCATGTTGAATTATGGCCGAAGCATACTACAAAGTTCAGCTTCATGGATGAACGTGGCATCATGGTTCCTATAACGTGTGACAGTCAGCTAATTGGGTTGATGAAAAGGTATGCTTCGGCTACCATGTTTGAGCTAAAATGTGATGTACTAGATGTGGAAGCTGCTGCAACTGGGAGTCGCCCTTCTATTCTTGGACAAGGTGGTCGCTCGAACCCAATTAGCTCCTGGTAAACAAAGGTCTCTTGGGGTTCGCATGTTTGTGCTGAATTGTAATTTTTGTTTTATTTACTCTGTAAATATTGGGCGGTTATGCAACAGTCTTGTTTCTTTGACAGGAAGCGCCGCAAGGTTAGAAACATGACTGCCGGGTCAGTCATTTTGCTGCCCGAAGAAATTAAAAACGAGTGGAAAGAAGTCATTTTGCTGCCCGAAGAAATTAAAAACGAGTGGAAAGATAATGCTGGACACGATTCTGGTGCCCATTGTCCCCGCGATGCAGAGTACGTGAAGCAAGGAAAATTGGCACCGAGGAAGAGGAAGAAGGCAGGAAATGAAGAAGCCATTGGACGTGAAGGTTTGGCACCCTGGCTGCGGAAGAAGGCTGCTGGCAATGAAGATGCATAGTAATGTGTTGAACTTAAACCTATATATGTAATTCTGTTAAATTCTGATCGATCTGTGTGTGGCACGTTGCTGGACGAAACAGTCTACCCACGTTCTCTGATTAAAATGTACCGCGACTTAGGGTTGGTAAATGCCCGAGTCAGTAGTTAAATCCAAAATTGGGATTGTGCCACTGCTATCTGAAAACAAGGATCCATCGGTTTCACGATTGCTGAGGGGCAGGAGGTCTCCAAATACGACGGAATATAAGTGGCACATAAATAAATTATTTAAGCTGCCACACTCCACAAAGCAGCAACTTATTTTAGATGCTGCACAACGACGTGACAACATAAACAGCAATGTTCTCACCGATAATGCTCAGATGAGGAGGAAATGGGTACCACTTTCTGGCCTAATCTTGAGTCCGTCTATCTCACCGCCTCTCTCCTCCAGCATCCCCTGCATCTAGCGAAGCTCCCGGATCTCTAGTATCTGGGTGTACCTGCTTCCACTTTATAAATTGTGGTTGTGCCATTTGCATGCGGCACAATCCACGTAGATTACGTTTAAACAAACCACCAGTGTCAGAATACACTAGTAGAAAAGGTGTCTTTGGTCCACGGTTACGTTCCCAATCCGGGACAGAGATCTAAATCGAGGCAGAAATTGATCTAAATCACAAATTCTTTCACAAATTAATGCGGGGTCAGAGCAATTTTTTTTCTCCCTGAAATCCGGGACCAATAGTTCAGACCGCTAGGTCAACAAGTACAAATATTACAACTTAAAAAGACACGGAGCTTAAGCTAAATAGAACTAGTTATCACACGTCTCTTTGATCTTCCTAATCTTGGCCCGATGCGCATCTTCCTGCGAGAGCAAGGATCGAATTGTCTGCTCCTTCCTTTTAGCATCTTCCTTGCACAGCTTCAATTGTTTCTCTGCATTTTTCCTCATGCACTTGTCAATACTCGTAGTTGTGTACTGCAGTTCTTTGGCCTGGTGGAGATCGTTCTTTGCTTGAGTCAGTTCTTGCTCTGCTTTAGCCTTCAGGGCCAACGCCACGTCCCTCTCCTTCTTGACTTTGATAACCTTGTCTTGCACCCACCTGAGATCTCGCTTATTCTTGGTCGTGTCAACTGGTTCCCATAGCTTCATCTCAACACTGTCAAGAAGTGAGCTGAATACGATTCTTTCAACTCGACAGTCATTTCCCATAGTTTGTCCAGCGTTTTCTGCATCAATTTGGGCCACTCTGGATCTACCCATTTGACAACACCACAACTTCCGCCTTGCATCATTACACGATGTCCTTGACACCGTAGAAACCTCCTGCCTACGTTTCGTCCTTCGAAGGCTACAAATTTAGCGGGCACATATCCATGTTTACATACCATAGGACTATCTTCATCCTCTAAACCATGATAGTCGGAGTCATACATCGTCTGGTTGGCCTAACACATCATACGCGCATGAGTAAACAGATTAGATCTAGCTCAAAAAATAGATAACTGGTCACAGATGATAGAAATAGAGATGAGATGACTCACATCGAAATCACCGTCCCTGTCGTCACGACGTGTTTCCTCGCTGTCTCCCCTTGAACCCATGGCGAGAGGGGTGGGGGTGGCTGCCGGAGAGGGGATTGGAATGGAGGCGCCGTTGGCTTGCGGCTACGGCAGGATGGGAGTGAGGTGGAGAAAGTGGCTTCGAGGGTAAGGAAGAGAAGTACGAGGAGGAAGAGAAGTAATGACACTAGGATGTGGCCCACTGAACTCGTGAGACGTGACACTCGCAACAGGGGAGCCCCCGGTGTTGCCAGTTTGTCCAAAGCAAGCGTGGCCAATCATGCCGCAGAACAGCCTACTCGCGGATCGCACTCACGAAGACCATCCCAATCGTCCAAGCGCCCCAATCGAACGGTATGTAACAATCGTCAAGAAGAACAACTGTGTTAGGGTGTGCCTTCTAGAAGACTCAGTCTAACGGCTACCCATGCAATGACGCTGGGTGTGGTTCATGAAAAGAACAGACATGCAATGACATCGGTGGATCCATGCGTGGTTTATGGAAGTAACATACATGCAATGACTCTAGCTATGGTTAATGAAAATAACACGCATGCAATGACAATAGGTGTGTGTAACTACCTCAGTGAATTACGCTCTTAGTTGCATGCCTGGATGAGCGAAAGTGGTTAAAATAGTACGGTGGGGCCCGGGGCTACTCACGGTAGACCTTTCGGCCGTCCTAACCACTTTCAGAACATCGGGACAAGAACGAGCGGCGTAATCGGCAGGCGAAGGGATCAACTACATACACAAGTGAGTATGTATGCAAGCCACATACAACAGTCCTCAGAGCCATTCCATCTAAAAGAAATAGAAATATTGCAACGCCATACGGCAAGATTCAAATATCCTAGATAGAGATAATATTTTAGGATAGCTCCTCATACAACAAACATCAGAGTATCAGGCGGAAGCGGAAAACAAGATCCGAGTATGGATAAGAAGCAAATCAGCATAAGATGCCACATAAATAAACACACCTCGCCCACAGATCTCACGGATCCCCGTTCCCGGAATCTCTACACCGAGTGATCGTTGCCAATATCATCTGTCTCTTCCACCCAGTATACATCTTGCGGGTACACCTGTTCATCTGAATCAAACAATTTATCGTGTGAGACCCTAGGGGTACTCAGCAAGTCTTAATGCCGCTAAAGGGGACACAACCTGGGGTGACGCAATTGCAGCAAAAGATAATAACTAACAAGTCTATAGATACTCGCTAACCATCCGTCCAACCAATGATGGAAGGATGTCCGTGAATTAAGGACAACAGTTATAACAGTATAATTAACAGATCCATCCTACTCCTCGCTTACCAACGAGGAAGCGGACGAACAACCCCCATCCGTTGGCAGTTTTATTAACCATTCCATGAGTATTGCACTATTTACTAGTCAAGTACTTCGTCAAATTAAAAGCGGTACTTTAGTTATACTTGTCTATGATCGAGAAACTGTGCTCCAAGTCGTCCATAACCGCGAACACGGCTTTCAGAAAGATTTACCCTGTAGGGGTGCACGAATAGCAACACACACTCGATCAACCTCGGAAAAACCAACTCAAAACCCAACGAGGCATTCACGATAAAGCGATCACAGGATTCAGCAATATTTCAGGGGGCCACCCCATTAAGCTACCCGCAACGAAGCTAGCTGACTCCGAGACTGACTAAAGGTTTGCGCCAATGACTGTAAACGACTGGGAACCCGAAAATGTGACTGGGTTTGTCGATACCGCGAAAACACTCCGCAATTCTTAAACAGTACAGGTGCTCCTCGCACAATCTTAAATAAAACAGTAATGCATGGCATAAGTACAAGATAGTAACAAAACCCCAAACTACTTTTATGGCCCCAAGAAATAAGAATGAATCAAGCTCTGGCTCAGGGGGGTCCATAAGGCCTCCTGGATGTGGATAGTGCGAATAGTCAAGGAACAGGAATCAAGTACTCGGGGTCCTACGGGACACAAGTGAGCATGAAAAACCAAATAGCAGATAATGCTCACCGATGCCTCTTTCATTAGTTATCCCATTACTACTCAGGTTAAGTTGTTTAAGTACCTCGTTATCCATCAGACATTCACATACCCTACACATGCTTTTCTACGACTCGCATGGCTCAAACAACTCCTGTATTAATGGCTCATGGGATGGAAGAACAAGCTTTGGTGGGGTTTAAAAATAAAGGCTATGCAGTACTTGGGATTCAATTTAATGCAATCGCGACTCAATGATGCAAGAATAAGATAGATGCAATAGGTACTATATGTATGCAAGCATGTGGTAGTGCTTGCCTGGCAGCTCAGTTGAAGCGAGAGATGGATCTGGGTAGAACTCCTGTGATTCCTGATAATTCTCCTGCTGGGCGCCTATTCGAAGAAGAACCGAACAAACAAGGGCCAACATAAATAAAGTGCACAAGCATATGAATTAAAATGCGACAAGAAAACAAGCATGCCATGATGAATGATGCACAATTTACATGGCTTTAAAGTAGCATGGCATGGTGAGGTGTGGGGTACAAGAATAAAGCATTTTATTATTTGTTTAATCAAGTTTTATTGCCATAAACCGTTCTGATTTTTAAATATGGCATGATGCATGATTCAATTCAGAACAAGGGATGCATAGATAGAACGGGCTCGTCGCGCTGATCGATTTAGACATATTATTTGTCAAATTTGGAGTTGTAGAATTAAAGCTATTAATTTATTAAGAAAAAGGGCATTTTATTGTAATTTTAATTATCTCGAAATTTTAAAGTGCTCAAATAACATTTTGAATGGCATATTTGAATTCCTCACATTTTTCTGATTCAAAAACACATATCATTTGTATTATTTGGATTTATAATTTAAAAGTTATTTAAGATCTCTATTTAACAATTTCTGGAAAAGTTGTTTTAAAACAGAAAATCGCCAGGACTTTTTACACACGGCGAGAACTAGCTCAAGTCCCTGACGGATGGGGCCAGCGCTAACTGGGCCCAGTGGTCAACGTTGCACAGACGCGGGCTTTTCTCACACTAGGACTAGCTAGCCACTGCGAAAGACAGGTGGGGCCAGCGGGCTATGGCCCAGGTGCCAGTGGCGGAACCCGCAGAGACTGACAGGTGGGGGGCGTGCTGGAGCGCGGTTTGAGGGTTACGAAAACCGGGGTGCTTTTTGTAAAATCTCCACAGGCGCAGACAGGTGGGCCTCAAGGGAGCGCGGGTTACAACAAAAGTTTGTGGAGGGGGTATGTGCAAGATGGCGACGGCTACTGTTGTTCTTCTCGTTCTCTGCCGACGGAGCGGTGCTCGACAGAGGCAGCGCGCGGTGCAGGGATCGAACCCGCAACCTCGTGCACACGCGCGTCGGTGGCTACCACTGCGCTGGCTTGGGATTGCTGCAAGGTAAGCGGTAGACGGCTAGATCTACCTAGGCGACGCCACGGTCTGGAGAACGAGCGCGGTCGCCGGTGCACAGAGAGCGTTCGAAGGAACGACCGGCGCGACCAGTGCACAACTGCGACGGCGAGGATGTCTGGGGGGTTGGATAGCTCACTAAGGGTTGGTCGGAGGGGTCAGATCGAGGCGGGGAGCTGTTGATCGGCGAGGTTGCAGACGAACAACGACGCTAGGGTTTCGGTGGTCGTGTCAGGGTGCGGCGTGTTCTGGCCTTCTCCTCCTCGCCGGCGCGTACAGGGTGAAGCAGGGGAACCTCCTCGGTCTCCTCTACCACCTCCACGTCGCCCACGCCGGTTGGAACGAGGATACGGCGGTGGTACTGGCGGTGACCTGCGAGAGGGAAGATGGCGTCGGTGGAGAAGAAGAGGGGAGAGGCAGGGCTCCGGGGTGGATCTGGCGATGCTAGGGCGCGTGAGGCGAGGGAGTTGATAGGGAAGGGGGATGGGGTGACGTGTGGGAGCGGGGTAGGGATAAAGGTGGCTTCGGCCACCTTTTCCTCCTCCTCCTCGCGTGCTCGAGCTAGGGCTCGGCTTGGGCAGGCAGGGGCATGGCAGGTGGGCCAGGAAGAGGTTAAGGCGGGGCAGGTTCGGGTTGGGGCCAGCATGGCATAGAGAAAGGAAGGGAGCTCGGGTAGGAGCTAGGGTTGGTTAGAGAGGGTGGCTCGGGTTAGGGTTTTTTAGTTAGGGTTGGGGTAGATGGGGTGGTAGAGTAGGTAGGGTAGGCATGGTGGGGTAGGTCAGGGGTGATGCCCTGGTTTAGAGAGAGAGAGAAGAGCTCGGCTAGGTAGAGAGAAAAGAGAGAGAGTAGAGGGTTTAGGATAGTCTAAGGTGGTAGATTAACATGGTTAAGGTAGGATGATGATTGCAACTAGAGTTTAGGGTAAGGAGGAGATGGGGAGGACATGGTGTAGGGTTTCCTTTAAGGTGGTATGATCATGGCATGAGCAAGTGTATAGGAGAAAAAAATAAAAGGTGTGGATAGTGTCTCACATGATCATGCATGGCATGGATGGTGAGGGTGAAGAGGTGGAGATGGTGAGAGGAAGAGAAAAGCCTCACAAGGAAAAGGATCCACTCAAAACCAAAGACAAGCCAAAAGAAAAGAAAATGGTGATGGTTGCATGGCCCATGCAAAGGCATTAAATGCCAAGTTTTAATCTTGTGAAAACAAAATAATTAACAAGGCATGATTCCCATGCATTACCAAATTATGGAATAAAGGCCAAGCAAAAGAAAATAGAATTGGGTCCATCCTATCTTCCATGAGCTAGATTAAATACCCAAAAGAAAATAAAAGCTCATGGGCAATTAGGATGGTGGAATTATAAGGTGGTGACAAAGAAAAAGGGGTGGAGTGGAATAAAAGATATGCCCCCAACTCAACTTGGGCATCAAGTATTTATCAAAATTCAAATACATTATATCAAGAGCCAAATACAATTAATAATGCATATGAGAGAAGAACCAAATGAAAGAGTTTTATATGATGCTCAAATGCATGGTGGCATGATGACATGAGCATGATATAATTATGATGCAACAATTATATGTAAGAAGTAGCCATTATATTACTAAACCATGTAGCATTACATATGTTAGACAGATGGGATGCTACAGTGTGGTTCATGAAAATAACATACATGCAATGACACTGGTGGATCCTTATGTGGTTTGTTTAGAGGAACAGACATGCAATGACACCGGTGGATCCACGTGTGGTTCATGAGAAGAACACACATCCAATGACACTGGGTGGATCCTTATGTGGTTCATGAAAAGAACTGACATGCAGTGACACTGGTGTGGTTCATGAAAATAATAGGCATGCAATGACATCGGTGGATCCATGTGTGGTTTATGGAAGTAACAGACATGCAATGACTCTAGCTATGGTTAATGAAAAGAACACGCATGCAATGACACTGGGTGTGGTTCATGAAAAGAACAGACACGCAATGACACTGGTGGATCCTTATGTGGTTTGTTTAGAGGGACAAACATGCAATCACACTAGGTGGATCCATATGTGGTTTATGGAAGTAAAATACATGCACTTACAATGGGTGTGGTTCATGAAAAGAACAGACATGCAATGACACCGGTGGGCCCATCCTTATGTGGTTCATGAAAAGAACAGACATGCAATGACACTGGTGGATCCTTATGTGGTTTGTTTAGAAGAACACACATGCAATGACACTGGGTGTGGTTCATGAGAAGAACACACATCCAATGACACTGGTGGATCCTTATGTGGTTTGTTTAGAGGAACAAACATGCAATGACACTAGGTGGATCCACATGTGGTTTATGGAAGTAAAAGACATGCAATGACACTGGTAGATCCTTATGTGGTTCATGAAAAGAACAGACATGAAGTGAAACTGGGTGTGGTTCATGAATAGAACAGACATGCACTGACGCTAGGTGTGGTTCATGAAAAGAACAGACATGCAATGACACTGGTGGGCCCATCCTTATGTGGTTCATGAAAATAACAGACATGCAATGACACTGGTGGATCCTTATGTGGTTTGTTTAGAAGAACACGCATGCAATGACACTGGGTGTGGTTCATGAAAAGAACACACATCCAATGACACTGGTGGATCCTTATGTGGTTTGTTTAGAGGAACACGCATGCAATGACACCGGTGGATCCACGTGTGGTTCATGAGAAGAACACACATCCAATGACTCTGGTAGATCCTTATGTGGTTCATGAAAAGAACAGAGATGCATTGAAACTGGGTGTGGTTCATGAATAGAACATACATGCACTGACACTGGGTGTGGTTCATGAAAAGAACAGACATGCAATGACACCGGTGGATCCGCGTGTGGTTCATGAGAAGAACACACATCCAATGATTCTGGTAGATCCTTATGTGGTTCATGAAAAGAACAGACATGCAGTGAAACTGGGTGTGGTTCATGAAAAGAACACACATGCACTGACACTAGGAGTGGTTCATGAAAAGAACAAACAAGCAATGACACTGGTGGATCCTTATGTGGTTTATGGAAGGAACAAACATGCAATCACACTAGGTGGATCCATATGTGGTTTATGGAAGTAACACACATGCAATGACACTGGGTGTGGTTCATAAAAAGAACAGACATGCAATGACACTGGTAGATCCTTATGTGGTTCATGAAAAGAACAGACATGCAATAACACTGGTGGATCCTTATGTGGTTTGTTTAGAGGAACATACATGCAATGACTTTAGCCATGGTTCATGAAAAGAACAGACATGCAATGACACCGGGTGTGGTTCATGAAAAGAACAGACATGCAATGACTTATGTGGTTTGTTTAGAAGAACACACATGCAATGACACTAGGTGTGGTTCATGAAATGAACAGGCATGCAATGACACTTGTGGATCCTTATGTAGTTTGTTTAGAAGAACACGCATGCAATGACACTGGGTGTGGTTCATGAGAAGAACAGACACGCAATGACACTGGTGGATCCTTATGTGGTTTGTTTAGAGGAACAGACATGCAATCACACTAGGTGGATCCATATGTGGTTTATGGAAGTAAAAGACATGCAACGACTCTAGCCGTGATTCATGAAAAGAACAGACATGCAATGACACTGGTGGGCCCATCCTTATGTGGTTCATGAAAAGAACAGACATGCAATGACACTGGTGGATCCTTATGTGGTTTGTTTAGAAGAACACACATGTAATGACACTGGGTGTGGTTCATGAGAAGAACACACATCCAATGACACTGGTGGATCCTTATGTGGTTTGTTTAGAGGAACAGACATGCAATGACACTAGGTGGATCCACATGTGGTTCATGAGAATAACACACATGCAATGAACTCTAGTGGATCTATCTTGGCATAATTTGATGTATTCCACGATGTATTTCATTGTACAAGACACTTTCCATTTTTATACTACTCAGTTTTGCCCTTGGTTTTATGTGGTACTACTTAGTTTTGCCCACCCCCTCTCTATCTTTCATAGAAGCCCAAAACTGTTCTCACCCTGTCTGCTACTCCCTGATTGGTTGTCACAGTTGTCACGTGAATCGTGCGCACCAACCGTTGATTCTGTGCGATCCAACGATGATCGTTGCACACCTCATGCCCTTCACAGTACAGCGTGAGACAGCACGGACGTCTCCCTCCGCGAGACTTCTACAGGAAGGAACACGATGCCGTCCATGGAAAAAGTTGTCGAGCGGTCATGTCAAGTTTAATCAAGTCTGAAAAGCCTACTACTGCTACTACAACTCATGCACAGGGCAACGGGGTCATCGAGTGCACGGTTGTCGACGGGACGCTGCAATTTAATGCCACTTGATTTTAATTAGACATATCCCATTTATACGCAGCGCTCTCAGTCTCACTTCCAACTAGGCCCTAACGCTAGTAAATTCCATGAGTCAAGGGCCCCCCTCGAGTAGATCTAACATTGCTAGAAATTAGATCCATGCCACTTGCATGCAGTGGAATCAAGGTCTGCCATGAGCGTGTTTTCAATGCAGATCTAAAGTGGAGATCGTGGTTGTTTCAAAAAAAAGGGAACCGAAAAAAGGGTGGAGATCGTGGTAGCCCCCCTGCCCACCACACGTGTCCACTTGAGGACTATGAACGGTCCGGTGTTTAAAACCCCCCTCGACCTTCTTCTTCCATGAGCTCGTGTCATTTCCCCCCAGTCTGTCTAGTCCCAAGACCCCAATCTACACCTGCCGCGCGCGCCGAATCTCCCTCGTTTGCACTACCTCCTTCCCTTAGTGCGCCATGAAGCGTACGCGTGGAGAAGTTTCGGAGGTGAAGCCAGTTGAAGGCGAAGCAGCAGATGGCTCGGTCGTCGCCAAGCAGACAGAGACATCTTATCCGGGCACGAATGCCGCTCGTCGCCGCGTGATGACCCACAAGTATAGGGGGTGTATCGCAATATTTTCGATAAGTAAGAGTGTCGAACCCAACGAGGAGCAGAAGGTGCTGGCTAGTGGTATGGATCAGGAATTCTCGGCAAATACTTAGCAAACGGATTTTTAGGGGTTTTCGATAAAGCAAGTAAACAAAGTACGAGTAAATAAAAGACAGTAGGAATAAATGCAGCAAGTGGCCCAATCCTTTATGCAGCAAAGGACAAGCCAGATGTATTACTTAAGATGACCAAACGTTCTCGAGGACACATGGAAAGACTGTCAAGTGCTTTCGCTTCATATAGTCGATTAATCTTCTTTAGCTTGCTAAGTGTTGTGTGGGTGAACCTGTGCTAATGTACCGCCCCATCCAAGACTAATACATACTTGTGATTATACCCCTTGCAAACATCCGTAAGTAGAAGAAAGTAATTAAGGTAGAAACCTAACCACAGCTTTAAACTCTAAGACCCTTACGTCCCTTGTGCAATGGTTTCCTAACAGGGGTTCAGGTTTCTGTCACTCCGGCAAACCCTACGATTAGTAGCCAAATACACAATGCATTCCCCTAGGCCCATATAGGTAAAGTGTCATGTAGTCGACGTTCACATGACACCACTAGAAGAAGTACACCATAACTTAAATAATAATCTATTGAATCTTTCTCAACGCAACTCCACTACTAACAACAAGACTTCTCCCATGTCCTCAAGAACAAAACGAACTACTCACAAGACATCATATGGATCATGATCAAAGATGGAATAATGATGTATAACAATCTGAACATAAACAATAATTCAATGGTTCACTCGATAGCATCAACTACAAAGAGTAATCAACACCGGGAAATTTCCCCTATGAACTATGCAAGATTCAACGCAATTGTTATAGCGATATGGAGATGGTGATGAGGGTGCTGATGGTGATGATGATGATGATCCCGATGAAGTCCAGCTTGATGGTGGTGTTGATGGTGACGATCTCCCCTCTCCGGGAAGGAATTCCCTCGGCAGAAAACTACCTGCCGGAGAGATCTTTCTCTCTCAGTGTTTTCCACCCCGCAGAGGCGGCGAAATCTTTTTTTGGTCGCTCCCCGAGTCTTAGGGTTTCGGGAGGATGATATACGCCAGAGGGGAGAGGCTGGAGTGGGCCAGGGTGGCCACACGACCTCCTGGCGTGGCCTAGGGCTGCCCGCGCCATGGGGTGGTGTGGGCCCCCTGTGGCCCATCTCCACTCCATCTTCTGGCATCCTTAGTCTTCTAGAAAAATAGGATTTTCCTGGATTTTCTGATCTTCATGAATTTTGCCTCGAAACAGCACATTTTCCATCAGAATCCTGACTACAGCGGTCCATGCTCCAAAAGTCATCAACCATGCAAAAATAGATGAAATAACATAAGTATCACCTCTCAATACAAAATATATCAATGAATAATAGTGAATTAAGACATAGAATAGTGATGCAAAATGGACGTATCACCGCGCCGTCGAGGGTGCGAACTCATCTGTCCAGCCAGTAGCCGTCGCCGCCGAGCAGCAGTTGGTAGTCGTCGCCGCAGAGCAGCAGGTGGTAGCCATCACCGTCGAGCAGCCGGTAGTAGCCGTCGCCGCCGAGCAGCAGGTGGCGGAAACGTCGTGGCCGAGAACGTCGTGGTGCCAGCGGCAGATCTGGATGGAGGGCAGGCGGCAGGCGAGGGCAATCCGGTGATCTACATCGCCGACCCCATCGCCGTTCAAGAAATCTTCGACACAATCGCGGAGAATGATGAGTTCGAGGAGGAGGTCCCTGATAAGGAGTCCGAGGTACTACATTGCTAGCTTAGTCTCAGCCGCAGTTTTCAGTGTTCATACATAGGATTTTCTCAATCTTGTACATATTCTTTTGCTCTTGAAGTAGGGTAGTATATATATGATTCGATTGGTTGATTGATGCATCTACCATCTAGTCACAAAACCCCAATCCGTCTAGTCACAAAACCCCCAATCTGCTCATCTGCCATCTAGTTGAGTTTGCTAGTTGAGTGTTGATTTGTATTGTTTCTGATCTATGAATGCGTTGTATGATGCATTTGTATATCCCTGAATATTGTTTGGTACGATTACATTTCAATTTCTTATTGTGGCCAATGATTCAAATTTGCCCCAAAGAGAGGCAGCCACATTGGTGTCAAATTTTTACAGGGATGAGTGAGCGAACCTGGGGCCATGTACAAGATCAATATAAGCTGTGCAATTGTTACTTGGTTCGCTTACGCCATCTCTGTAGAACTTATGAGGCTGCAATCTTTATTCTACATTCATAGAACTATGATATTTGAATTATATATTCCATGCATTCATAGTGTATAAGAATTACATTTTAGTTTGTCACCGAGGCCGATGATTGAAATTTGCCCCAAAAGAGTTCAAGGGGAGACATGTATGACGGTGTCATGTTTTAGGGATGGGTTGGTGAACCTGAGGCAGCAATGCACACAAACAATATATGTTGTGTTGTTGCCTGTTGGTACTTTGGTTCCCCAACTCCATCTTTGAAACAAATTATGAGGCCCTTGATTTATTCTCATATGGAACTACATATATGATCCTTGAATTGTTTCTGATCTTTTAATGATTGGTATGATGCATATGTATATGAATGGTTTTGATCATAAGTATTTTTAACATGTACCTGAAAATTAATTGTTTGGTTTTTTATTTATAATTATAATATTTAGGCTTGTTTTTGTACCTGACTATGTATATCCCTGAATAATGTTTTGTATGATTACATTTCAATTTCTTATTGTGGCCAATGATTCAAATTTGCCCCAAAAGAGAGGCACACACATCGGTGTCAGATTTATTCAGGGACGAGTTAGTGAAGCTGGGGCGATGTACAAGAACAATATAGACTGTGCAATTGTTACTTGGTTCACTTACGCCGTCCTTGTAGAAACTTATGAGGCCTTAATCTTTATTCTACATTCATAGAACTATGATATTCGAATTACCTATTCAATGCATTCAGTGTATAGAATTACATTTTTGTTTGTCACCGAGGCCGATGATTGAAATTTGCCCCAAAAGAGTTCAAGGGGAGACACGTATGATGGTGTCGTGTTTTAGGGATGGGTTGGTGAATCTGAGGCAGCAATGCACACAAACAATATAGGCTGTGCTATTGGTACTTTGGTTCTCCAACTCCATCTCTGAAACAAATTTTGAGGCCCTAGATTTATTCTCATATGGAACTACATATATGATCCTTGAATTGTTTCTGATCTTTTAATGATTGGTATGATGCATATGTATATGAATGGTTTTGATCATAAGTATTTTTAATATGCACATGAAGATTAATTGTTTGGTTTTTTATTTATAATTACAATATTTAGGCTTGTTTTTGTACCTGACTATGTATATCCCTGAATAATATTTTGTACGATTATATTTCAATTTCTTATTATGGCCAATGATTCAAATTTTCCCTAAAAGAGAGGCAGACACATTGGTGTCAGATTTTTTCAGGGATGAGTTAGTGAACCTGTGGCGATGTACAACAACAATATCGGCTGTGCAATTATTACTTGGTTCACTCATGCCGTCCCTGAATAAACTTATGAGGCCGCTAGATTTATCCTACATTCACTCTGATGCAATTATTTGTCATTGTGTTGAGATGAAATGTATAAACCGATCAAACTATTGCTGAGATGCTTTATCTTTAATATCCACGGATATATTGTCTTACATATATATGTTGTCAATTCTTGAGTTGTAATACAATTCAATCATATGTATGAGTTCTAAGTTATGTTCTTAAAAATCAACATGAGGATGATGATGAAGTGGACGATAGCAAGGAATCCAGGGACAACAAGAGCTGCTATGTGCTGAGGCGGTTACGGTGTGGGCTAATCCGTTTCCACCGTAGGGGAGACTGTTTTTCCCATTCTGTGGCAGAGCAATCAATATGGACTTCGACAGCATAATCCAGCACGCGGAGGGCGTTGGCAGAGGCGGAGGCAGAAGGCATAAGGCGATTACCTTGGCGCGGCACGCAGCCTACGGCAAATTCCTCCGGGAGTATGTCAGGACTGGCCTGTATCTCATCGACTAGGCTGTCGCTGCCTCCTGCTGATAAACCCCTGCCCTGCTAGGCGTCTCCGTGTCCCTGCCTCCTGCTGCAGCCCCTGCTTTTATTTTGTTCTAGTTAATTATTACATGTGTGTGGCATGTAAGACAATATATCTGTGGTGTCTCTGGTGAACCTTATATATTAATCTACTCCTTTATATGGAGTGCCTTAAAGTTTCTAGTGTTCAATTATATTTACTGATCATGCTCATGCATACTATAAAATATTTCTAGTGCTCGATTATATTAAAATTGTCAAGAAATACATCAACAAGTTAAATTGGTCGAAATTTTGTATCGAAGTAACTAAATGTATCACACACATAATAAACTAGAAACTAAAATCTAGTTCAAACACATAATATATCACCACCACTTGTTGTCGTCCTTGACTTGCTTCCCCTTCAGCCGCTTGATGTCGCCATCGTCCCAAGATCCATGCACGTCCTGAAATCGCTTTCTATCCTCCTCGCGCTTCTTCTCCTGGGCTAGCTTGCAACCAGGGCATAGCTCTCTCACGAAAAACCCCGCCTTAACCATCCCATCTTTCATGGTAATGAGCTTACTGTACAACTCGTACTCCATGTAGGCGTCTCTGGCTGCATACTCGAGGCGCACCTGGCTCATCGGCTTCCACTCCTAGTAGTCATGATCGAGTCGCTTCAATTTCTTCAGTTTTTCATAGGATTTATCGATGATTTCCGCTGCCAGATCACCCATGCCATCCTTCGCTGGGTATGATTTGATCTTGTACAGATTTTGGATGTCGATGTGGTGCCCCTCTGGGATTTTTATCAACGCACGAGAAAGCATAATTGGGTCATTTGTGATATCCACGCTAGTGAAAGTTATTCCTTTCCTAGACAAGAACTCGACCAGAGCCGGACAACGCATCTTAGTTGGTTTACTTCTGCACTTAGATGGTTCTAGGGATGTAAGGGAACAAGGGATGCAGAAGTGGTGATCTCAAATTTAAATTTCACATACCTGCAGAAGTGGTAAACGAGGACCTCCTCATGTATGGCGATTTGCACGACAGCGATCTCTTGTGGACGATTTTTTTGCTTATTTGCACGGGTGTACTCCAAGTCTAGCCCCACAAACTTGTGCTTCTCTTTCTCAAACAATTGCTCAAACCTAGGGAGAGGTGTCTCCACAGTCGCTTCATCATTTGTGTACACCACTGTCAAAGTCGTGGTGCCATGGGCAGGGACCAAGTGGGTCTCTGTTGTGCGTTTCCCATCGTCCATGCCTGCAAGGAAATGGGTGAAAGGAACTGCCTGCAAGAGGAAGAAGAAGATGAACCGACGGTTCCAGAACAGAGGAAGAAGAAGCGCCCAGGAAAAACTGCAGAGGAATGACTGAGGAAGAGGAATGACTATAGAAGAAACGTGGTAACTGTAACATTCGGTTCAAGAACTCACCGTGGTTACGTGGAGATCGTGGCAGTGCCGCCGATTCAACAAGTGGGACCAGTTCCTGCAAGAATATGAAATTAGCTGTGCATTTTTCTATGCGAGAAATTGAGAGAAGTCATTTATATTTTGTCTTTCATAATTAAACACAATGAAGTTGGTACATCCCAAGAGATTTGAACAAAAGAGATTTGCTAGTTTAACATACAACAACACTTACAGGCCCAACATGGCAGAACTTGGAGAGCCCCAGAACTTGAGCTACCACAGAGACCTTGGTAGAGGTGGCAGAATTGGTGCGGGTGCAACCACGGCGACGGCGAGCTCGGATTCTAGAGGAGAAAAACAGAACCGAGCATGGTCGAAAAGGTGATAGATCTCACCGGGAACCAATTCTCGTCCCCGACCGTGCCATGGGTGCGTCCATGGTGAGGGCGAGCTTCGACTCGAGATGGGGAGGAGAGCAGGGCCGAGCAGCTTCGTCACTTCCCAGCTCTGCGCCATGGCCGCGACCACAGATTGCCGCTCCGGGGAAGAAGACGAGTAATAGAGGCGTCGACGCTGCAAGCCTACATGGAGGAGAGCTGGGCCGAGCAGGTTCGTCCACGTCCCAGCTCCGCGTCATGGCTGCGACGCCCCATAGATTGCGCTCCGGGAAAGAAGAAGACGCGTAATGAATGCAGACGCCAACGCTGCAAGCCTAATTGACACCTAAGTGACGGGAGCAACAGGAGCGACATAACGGCGAGAACTGACAGGGGGGCCCAACTTGATGGCCGTTAGCCTGATTTTTTGTATTGAAACATAAAGTTGAATTCGTGCCGAAAAAGACCATCTGAGTATTTGGCACGCCACTATAGTCATCGCGGATGATATCAGGGAACTCGGATACCGCGTTGACTGGCCACCCCAACTTTCGGACCGCAAAATGATATTCTCCCTGACAACGTCGGCAAAGGAACGTAGTACGCTGGCCGTGGCCAGGGATGCCAAGCGTGCTCCTTCCCACCAAACTTGTGACTGACCAAGACAAGTGGAGATTTCCCTAAACTTGTGACTGAAATTGATATGAAGTTTGTCCTTCGTGAAGATGGATTGTCTGCAGAATAGTGTCAGTCATCATACTCTTGAAAATTTTCGAGGAATCATTATAAGAGACGGGTTGATCTGTGAGGTAATCCTCACATTCATGAGTAAATTGCATCCTCATTATGATATATGACTAATGACACCGACTTTCGTTGTGAATAGCTTTGTATATCTCATTCTAGCATTTTTTCTTGAGGGACATAAGGCGCTCTACATAAAAGCTTATGGTTGAAATTATCTGCCGGCATTACAACATTCAGTCTTGAACCACTAGCTCTATCTCATCATAAATCAAATCATGGGAAATATTCTGCGAAGCCGTTGGTTCCAGTTGTTGCAGAGCCCCAGAGTTTAATCACGTTTTGTGTATACTGAAGATGGAAGATAATGACTGAATTTATTTATAGATTATATTTGCTCCTTTTTCTTCTTTGGTGTATATCATAATTTCTTTTTTGGATCATGGTGTATATGATACCTGAAATCTTGAGTTTGTTTAGGGCTAATGTAGCACTTTTTTTAGAGTATGAGGATTTTATTTGGACAAGTGACTCAACAATAAAATGATCGGAATTTGCGTTACAAAAATCTTAATACAATTCATGTAATAAAAAAATTATAGGCCCGTAGCAACACACAGACACTCTGTCATTCTTCCGTTTTAGACTTTTTTGCCCCTGGCGTTTGAAGATATTACACGTTTTTTGCCACCGCCAAGTCAAAGCGAACCATCCGGAAAAAATAAAAAAAATCACAAAGGCGATGCAGCGGTGCTGGCGGAGCATCCTGCTCCTCCAACATGGACCCGCTCCGCTCAGAGACCCCAGCGCGCGCCGCCATCGATTTGGGAAAAAAAACCAAATCATTTGCATCGCCGAGCTCCCATCCATGGCTGCCCAGCTGACCGGCCTCGGGCCATCCCCGACACATCAGTCGGTTCTCGATCTGTGGAGTTGGGTCTGAGGGCTCCGCTACAATATGCATGGATTCGTCGTGCGATCTCTCCCCAGCCCTGGCGCCGCCACGGGCATCTCCTCTGGCCTCCCGCCTCACCATAGGTTCACTTGCCGCCACAGATGCTTCTCCCTAATGATCCACAGCCAACAACCTCATCTCGTCCATAGCGATTGTCCAATATTCAACAATCAGTGAACATTTAGATCTCATAGCAGCCTGATAGCAGGCGCTTGATCCCGACATCCCGACACCGGCGCCCCGGAGCTACTAGCTAGAAGGCCTTCCATCGCTGAAGCTCGAGTCGCTGATGGCCCATGGTGCCCATGCCTAGCACGACAACACCTCCCATCGAGCCCATTTATGCTCCACAACATTTAGAAGGATCTGAATGGAGAATTTGTATTGATTTTGGTTTGGCTCCGTCTCTAGAAAAGAGAACGATGGTGAGATAAGACGAATGAACAGTATAGTTTGTGGTTTGGAAAGTGCGGAAAAGAAAATAAAAGATGAAGCCAAGACACACCAGATTCGTAGACTTGCTGCCTATTTTAGATACAAATTGCGAACCAATTTCACAGCCGATGACATGATTTTGGGATGAAGATGAGTTGTAGGAAGGGGAAGGGATGGAAGAAGGGAAAATTACAGGAGAGAGAGAGGGGTGGGTCCGAGCATAATGATGGTTTCACATCGATGTGTTCAAGCTTTTCTTTTTGAAACCGTTCAAACGTTTCTAGATTGGACTACCACGTCATTTTGTTTTGATAGATAGACAATTCATTCGGTTGCTTAATGTAATTTTTTTAAATGAATTTCCTCAAACTCTTATGTTGTGTGCGTGAGTTTACAGAAAACTATTTGTGCGTCCTAAAACAAGTGACTTCGATTTATTTAGATTCTGTTACACTCTAAAATGCGTCTAGGTGCATGGGAAATCGAGATAAACAAGTCACTTATTTGGGACGAAGGGAGTATTTAGAGCACATAAAGTGTTTATTATCCTAAATAATTTGTATTTCTACACTGCCATGTACCAACAAGAACTTATTTTGTGCAGTTTTGTGACACAAATTTTCTCTCTCCCGTACCAATGCATGAACATGTGTGAGGTCCGTTTGCTCCTTTGTCGCTGCCTGAGTAACCATAAGGTGAGGAGGCCACGACCCGGTGATGCGAATAGTAGTTACACGGCGGTGATGGTGTTTATACATGTTATATGGTCCACGTGGCCATGTATGAGAAAATAAGGTATATCGCATAGTTTCTGTCACGCTAACCAAATTAATTAAAACCCAAATTGTAGGAATCTTGATTATCCAAGTTTTTGTTTCGTGCAATATTGAAATCATAGAACATCGATTTTGAACATGTAATAATTAAAATCACACGACCGTAGTCGTTTGTCAGCTTATTCGGCAAGAAATGTCTATAGTCCCTTGCACTAAAAAAGCATATTTGGATTAGATGTTAGCAATGAAGAGGCACCCGGCTTCTTTTCCGGACCATCTGACAACCCTGCAGTAAGAACGTGGCAGTAAACAAGAACAGAAGAACCAAAAAATATCATTTTCTGATTTGCAACCTCATCCAGCCTTAACATACCTAGATCCATGTTAAGTTGGCAGTCCACAGTAGCATCATACAGGAAAAAAGACCTGAATACTGAATACGCTCTAGATTGCAGGTGTCTGATATCAGAAGCGCCGCCTCTGAAGGGCAACTGCTACTACTGAAATCAGAAGCGTAAACTATCTCTGAACATCTGGTGCTCAGTCCTTACCCTCGGCGGCGCCTCCGATGCCGCCCTCCTCTACCAGCCAGCAGAGTGCCGTCGCCGTGTGCATCTCCCCGATGGACCCGAGGCCGCCGCCTTGCCCTGCCTTGCCCCAGCAGGCCAGCACCGGTGCCACCTCTCCAACCTCCCAGCAGCGCCGCCCGTCCCCACCGTGCCATGGCACAGCTGGTCTCCCCCACCTCTGCATCGAGCCCGGGAGTTCCCCGCCGCCAGCACGTCGTCGCCTTCCTCTCCCCAGCGCCTCCCGAGCCCCTCGTCCTCGACCACCAGCGGCCCCGGCCGGCGACCATGACCCCATCAACCTCCATCGTCTCTAGTAGCCCGCTCGTGTGCTTCCGCCACCGGCTACCCCACCTAGCGGCGCTCCCTTCTCTCCCCGACCCGCATCCGATTCTCTCTCTCAACGGGGCGGTCGCCTCCGGGTTGGCGTGCAGGGACGTGGTCCAGGGCGGCACCAATTAGGGGATCTGGTCCAGAACGGCCGCGGTGCAGCATACCTCGAGCTCGGGGGGTGTAGGTGGTGGCGTTCGGGGAGCAGGGCGGGGGCAGGCCTCCTCGCTCCCTTGCGGGATTCCCACGAGGAAAGGGACGAACGAACGATGGTTTCGTCGGGGGACCTTTTTTTACTTACGGTGGCACACATGGGTAATTACATATCTGATTGAGGGGTAAAATCGTCCCAAATAAATCAGACGGAAAATCTAGGGGCGACGAACCTACCTGAAAGAAAATTATAGTATAGATAGATAGATAGATAGAGGTCGTTCGTCGGCAGCAAATTTTCCGTCTGCCTACCTTTAGACGGTTTTGCCCCTGGTAGTTTCGTGGAATAACACCCCTGCCACCGCCAAGTCAAACAAGTTGTTTTCTCTCTCCCTGCAGCGACTCAGTGACGCATCAACCGAACCTCGCGTTGCTCCTCCATGGCCCTCCTGCCACATCCCGCCTCTCAAGATCCTTCAACTCTGCCGCCTACGCCGGTGGCCCTGTACCAGATCCCCTCACCGTCGCCGCCCTGGTCCAGATCCCACCATCGCTGCCTCCCTGGACCGGTACTGCACCACGAAGCACCCGTCTCCTCCTACCTCCGACCTCTGTCCCATTGGTGAAGCCCTCTCCTAGACACCCGAGATGCTCTCGGTCTGGGTGGAAGGTGGCCATCCACGCCCGCGAGGTTGGATTCCCTTGCGTCGAGCTGGAGTTGCATGTCCCAATCCGAATGGACATGGCCTTTGGGTGGACATGGTGCTGGCCTGATAGATCCCCTGCCCTGAACCAGCTCTGAGTGAGTCCAGAGACATGCGGAGGTGTGCACTGTGCACGTTTAGTTTAGAGTTGCGTACTTTGTGAGTTTGATTCAGTGAGTTGTTGCCAATTGCCATAGTCCCTACTGTAGAGCTGATCATGGCAGGGAGGTCAGGCATGTTCCCCAATCGCAATGCCTACCATGCCCACGAACAGGCGTCGCTCTCTGTGCCGGCGGCCAGAAGCAGCTGCGGGCATGGTTCTGTTTGCCGCCATCGTGTGGGCTGCCAGCTAATTCTAATGATATTAGGCAGTCATAATAAAAATTCGACTGCAATTGTTGCTCATCCTGCACATCTCTTTATCTGATACATGATCCCACGGGCTTGGTGGAGCTACAACATCAGACTCCTTTATCCCTGTAATTCAGTAAGAGGTCGTTTGGTATCTGAAAGGATAGAGATGTCGCCTAGAGGGGGGGGTGAATAGGCAATTTCAAAACTATTACGGTTTTGGCTTGATAGAATGCGGAATTAAACTAGCGTTTATTTTACAAACACAAAACCTAAATTCACTAGGCTCAACTAAGTGCACCAACAACAAGATAAGCTAAGCAAGATAGCACAAGATAAATATACCACAAGTGATAAGCAAGATATAAGTACTTCAAGCTCGATGGCTATCACAAGGAAAGTAAGCTCGGGTATAGAGATAACTGAGGCACGCGGAGAAGAAGATGTATTCCTGTGTTCCCTTACAAGTAAGGTATGTCACGTTGGAGAGGTGTGGGATTCCACGAAGGATTTCCCAACGCCACGAAGGCTCACCTTCTTCTCCGAGTCTATCCCACGAAGGAATAGGCCCTTTCCTTATGGCTAGCTTTTCCTCCACCCCGGAGATGGCAAGCTCCACAACCACTTCACAAGTTCCACGAAGGAGAAGCCCGGGTCTCTTCACAATCTTCCACGAAGAGGACACCGTGGCACCAACCGCTAAGCCAACTAGGAGATCACCCTCCAAGAGCAACAAGCTCACGGTCTCTCACTCGAACAAATCGTAGTGGAGAGCTCAACACTTATGCAAGAATGCAAAGCAAGAACACCAAGGGCATTCAAATCCCTCACTCTCAAATCCCACCAAAGCAACAAGTGCTAGGGAGGAATTAGAGAGGAAGAACAATGGTGGAAGTCAACCAATGACTCCAAGATCTAGATCCAATGGGTTCCCCTCACTTAGAGGAGGAATTGATTGGTGGGGATTGTAGATCTAGATCTCCTCTTCCAAAGCCATCAAAAAGATGCAAGAATCATAGGAGGGAAGGGAGAGGAAGCAAGCTCAAGAGGTTCAACAATGGAGGTCAATTTCGTGGTCAAGAACACCCAAAAACGTTGGGGGAAGAACCCCCTTTTATAGAGAAAAGCAAATATGGTCGTTGGAGAGAAAACAACGAAAACTCGGTTCCAAAGTCGGTTGGACCGGCCCCAGAACCGGGAAACTTGGTCCCCAGGCCGGAGGACCGACCTATAAACCGAAATACCTCTGTTTTGCCAACCCGGAATAGACTCAGTCGCCAAAACCGGAAAATCCGGTCTGAGATCCGGTCTACCGGAGCTGGAACCGGACCGTCCGGTGTGGGGCTCGGTTGAACCGGATCCACAACCGGGATGAAAATGACTTCACGAAAAAGGCAATAACTTTTGCATCCGGACTCTGATTTCGATGATCTTGGGCTTGTTTTGATGAGGAAAACAAACTCTACAATATGGTGCATGAAAACATCATAGTCCAACAAAGGAAGATATAACCAAATGAGGAAAGGTATGGAGCCTCCCTATAAGAAGAACCGATAAAACCTTCAAACTCGAAAACACCATATAAGATGCATACGAATTCCGTTTTTGATGAACTTGCACTTGTTGAAGAGCTAGCAACAAGCTCAAGAACCTCACATAGAGAAAATACCAAGAAGCAACAAAATAGGAAGATGCAAAGAATGCAAAGGATTGAGCTCCCTAACACAATGTGATCAAGTTACCTAACCGAAAGCCCCTCTTGATAGTGCGGCTATCTATCCTATAACCTGGTCTCCCAACAACCACCTTGAGACCTATAAAAGGAAAACCTAGCAAGGCCATACCTTTGCATTGCGCATCCCGCTTGATCTTGATGACAACGCTTCAAGCTCCATCCAAGCCGGAATGCATCACTTGATCATTGTTGCTTCGTGAAGACTCGTAATATGCTCCCCAATACACCACTATGGGGTAGCTTCATTAAGACACATCTTTACATGCCCATTATCACCAATATGGATGGCAAGATTTAAGCAAATGATCTTCTCGAGTTGCTTATCTTGAACTTGCCCTTCTCAAACTTTGAAGACGATCACCACTTGATGTCATCCTCTCATCGGCTATATGAGATCTTCACTTTTGAAGCATTCCATGGAAAGATACCTATCCATATGGAAAACACAAAGGCACATATATAATGGGTTAGTTCATGATGCATAAATGACAAGGCTTACCATACCACAAGATCCATGTGGTACGTTCTTTATGCTTCATGTGTTGACCAACTTGAAATCACTCTTCACTCTTTGTATTGGTCAACCAAGTATCTTCTCATACTCCATCTCAATATCTTGAGGCACGTAAAGAATTCTTCATTTGATTACATGCTCTAAATCTTAGTCAACCGTAGCTCAACTAATAAGGCTATCATGACACCGGCTTAGAGCCATATCTTGAATTCTTCTATTGAGATCACACTCTCAAGATCTTGAACATATCATATCCTTCTCTTCAATTTGATGATCTTGATGCCAAAACTCAAGGTATATCTTTATCTTCATGGCATCCATACTTGAATCCAACACATGAACTACAAGCATGACCTATGGAATATTCCTTCATATAAAACTCAATGAAAACATTAGTCCATAGGGATTGTCATTAATCACCAAAACCACACTTAGGGGTAATTACCCTTTAAGTATCCATCGTTTGGGCCCGGAATCCTGAAATTCATTTTGCAATTCCATCCCTATGCTGTTTGGTTGGCATGAAATTGGTTTGTCATTTCATTTGGCAAATCCATCGAAATATCCTCATATGTAAACCCAATTCCTATCTTAGACCTGTCATTTGCAAATTTCGGTGGCAACCAAACATGTGGATGTTTTTGGAATCATAATATAAATAAAATGAATCCATGTATTCATTTCATTTCTACTAAATGAAATGAATACCTAAGTGCCAAACGACCTCTAAAAGAAAAGTTCAGTTGAGCCAAATGCAACATGTGGAATTGAACTGGCAATTAGAACTGTGAAGTGGTACAGAACAATTAGAATTGTCCTCCAAATCGAATCGCAAACATCTTGGAGCTGAGTAGAAAAATGTGGAACGGGGAAAGTAACGGTCCTCTCCAATATGTGAGGTGCAGATCATTCTGCAACACGACGCTTAGTCCTAGGAGGGAGTTTGCAATCAGTCTGCTCCTCTTCAAGAGTGCATGGGATGGGAGGTACATCTCCTGAAAATCCATCAAACGGTCCTTAGAGATGGACTCGCACTAGAGGAAGGTGTTGCCGCTACCATTCCTAAAAGTTTTTTATGAGATGTAAGGCATCAGGTCAGCAAAATACAGAAGTTTCAGAATAGTACGACTCATAAGACTGATATTGATCTTGCAACTTCTATTTTCCAACAAGAAAATGAGATAATCATGTGGATTTTCCACCGGAAGAACATGTTCAATATCCTACTTTTGCTACCTAAACATGTTCAATATCCTACTTTTGCTACCTATTTCTGCTCTCTAATAGTTATTTGAATATCATCAGGACTGGCTCGGAAGGAGCAAAACAATTTACTAATGTGGTAGATTTTGTTGCCGGAAGATATTGTCTGCCTTAGAAGGATTTTTCTTTGATTGGAGCTTGGATAAGAGTAATAAACACGATCCAACAGATCAACACGGTATATTGCACCCATACGATGGTTCATTTGTTACATTTAGTTATTGGCCTGTTATAAAATATGAATTACAATATTTTCCATCTTGAACGTCGCATAAGGCTCACGCATATCTTTTTTTCTCGCGCGTTGTTGTGACGTACGGGAACATGTTTTCACTAATAACAAAATTTAATTGTTTTCGGCGGACAACTTTGTTTTCCCATATTGTGCTCTATATATATACACTACTTCCTCCGTCTCAAAATAAGTGACTTGAGTTTGACAAGATCTGGATGTATCTAAACACGTTTTAATATGTGGATATATGCGAGTGTAGACAAACCACGTCACTTATTTTAGACAGAGGAGTATAATTTTCCTTAGCGTAGCTTCGTCAACCAAAAATTCTGTCTTCCTACATTTGGACGGTTTTACCCCTATTAGTTTGAACATATTACACAGTGCCACCGCTGAGTAAAAAAAAGGGAGCGAGCTTCGGTGACTTGGTGGTTTAAAGTCTCGCTGTAACTTGGTGTCCATATCCACCATCTACTCCCCATCGCAAGGACAAGGAAGACTGAAGGCAAAAACCACACAGCACATATCCATATCTCATCAGAACCTGAGACCGCGCGAGGGAGGCGTTTTGGCGGGGAGAGGATTGACTTCTCCCGCCACTCGGCGAGGAGCGAGGGTTCGCCGGGGACCGCCTCCGTTGAGAGAGAGGCAAGCTCGAGCACCACCTCCGCCTCCCTCAGATCTCTTTCCTCGTCAACGCCGTCGCCCGCCACCGCGCCTTCGACAGCTTCAAGACAGCGGCGGCGCTCGCCCCGTGCTTCAGGACAACGAGCGGCGGAGCTCGCCTCGTGCTTCAGGACAGCGGCGGTGCTCGCCCCGTGCTTTAGGACAGCGAGGGGCGCTCGCCCCGTCGGAGAAGCCGGTCGCCGGAGGTATGCTTAATGTCCCCATGTTGTCTAAACTCTGAACCTATTGTGTGCTGAACTCTGAAACTAGCATGTGTACTGAACTCTGAACTAGCATGTCTATTGAACTCTGAAACTAGGTGTCAGAGTGTGCAAAGCTGAACCTAAAATAATTATATAGCTTTACCAGATCAGTCTCAAATTGAAATTTTAGTTAGTGTTGCATAGTTTTTCAAATTTTTATCTACATTATTTTGTGCAAACTTGGTCAACTGATTATATGGTGCCACAATGGCAGGAAAATCTAGTGCACAATGGCAGAATTGGATAAGGGGGTGCCTCAAGTTGGAATGATATTCAAAAGTAGAGAAAAAGCTTGGCTCTTTTGGCGCGCGTATGGAGATCGTGTAGGCTTTGATGTGAGGAAGAGGTACGCCAACACGAGCCCGATGGATGGTAAGGTAACCTCGTGTAGATATTGTATGTGCCAAAGAAGGTGTTCGGAAAAAAGGACAAACAGAATCAACTCAAAAAGTTTTTAGAAACAAGAACCGGGTGCAATACTTTTATGAGTCTGATGCTGAACCGTGTGTCTGGAAATTGAAGTCCGCCAGGTAGATCTTGAACACAATCACCTCCTTTACTTGCCACAAACCCGACACCTCATGGTATCACAAAGAAAGATTTCAGAGTTCCAAGCTTATGAAATTGAAGCTGCAGATGATTCTGGAATTATGCCTAAAGCTGCGTATGAGCTTGCTACACGTCAAGTTGGTGGAGCATTTAATCTCGGCTACACTTGCTGTGACCATAGAAATCATTTGCAAACCAAGAGGCAACGGGAGTTGGCTTTTGGTCAAGCGGGCAGCATGCTAAAGTTTTTCCATGACAAAATTGTCGAAAACCCATCATTTCAATATGACCAGCAGCTAGATTGTGAGGAGCATATAGCAAACATTTTCTGGGTTGATGCTAAAATGATGCTAGACTATGCACACTTTGGTGATGTTGTCACATTTGACACGACTTTTGGCACAAACAAGAAATATAGGCCATTTGGTGTCTTTCTTGGGCTCAATCAGTTTAGAGAGACTACAATATTTGGTGCAACACTTCTATTTGATGAAACATTTGCATCGTTCAAATGGCTGTTTGAAACTTTTCTAGCTGCACATAATGGAAAGCAGTCTAGAACTATTTATACTGATCAAGATGCCGCAATGGGAAAAGCTATTGACGCCGTGTTCACAAAATCATACCATGGACTTTGTACCTTTCACATAACGATGAATGCTGTTAAACATCTATCACCAATTGCGGGCGAAGAGAAAGATGGTGGCGAAGAGAAAATTGCGGGCAAAGAGAAAGATGGTGGCGAAGAGAAAGTACCTCACATTCTCAAAAAATTTAGTGCTTGTATGTATGGCTATGAAGACAAGGCAACATTTGAAGAAGCATTTGCCAATATGAGGTGTAAAGTGCATAAGCAAACTTGGTTAGATAGCATCTACAAGGTTAAAGAAAAATGGGATGAATGCTTTATGAGAGAGGTCTTTAGTTTGGGAGTAAGAAGTACACAATTAAGTGAGAGCTTTAACAATTCATTGAAGAACCATTTGAAATCTGATTTTCATATTGTGAGATTTTTGAAGCATTTTGAAAGGACAGTGAATGACAAAAGAAACAAGGAGCTGGAATCTGAATTTGAAGCAATAAAAAATATACCAAGAATCAAGATGAGCACCCCTATGTTGGTACAAGCAAGCCAAGTGTACACTCCTATCATATTCGAAGCTTTCCAAGGTGAGTATGAAATATCCATGGCTGCATGCAGTAAGCAATTGGATGGAAACAAATATGTTGTTTCTATTGGTATTTTGCATGGTGACTTAACATTTGAGGATGAGCGCATAGTGATAGGTGATTCTTTGAACCAAACCGTAACATGTTCTTGTGGAATGTTTGAAAGGACGGGAATATTGTGTGGACATGGACTGAAAGTTCTTGATTTGATGAACATAAAAACATTGCCAACTCATTATGTCTTGAGGAGATGGACTAGAGAAGCACATAAAGGAAGCATATTGGACAAGCAAGGAAGGAATGTGGTAGAAAATCCAAAAGTAGAAGCTATGCTTCGGTACAAGGAACTATCTCATAAATTCCATAGTATGGCGTATAAAGTAGCTTACTCTAGAGAATGTTGTTTGTTATTGAAAAATGCACTTGATTGTGTCGGCACACAATTGGAAGAGAAACTCAATGGACCTACTAGTGATATGAATGGGCCAAGTAATGACCAGGAAAATACCAATCCAAATGTACAGCAAACTGATGACTTGCTTAGAGCTGCGCGGCTGAAGAAAAAAGAAGTTCAATCCAAAAACTTGAGGAGGAAAAAACTTGGCTTGATAAGTTGCACAAGGGCAAGCGCAAGGCAACTAAACCTGCTGTTTCAACCAAAAAAGGATCAAAGGTATGTTCCAAACTACACATAAGAAAACTTTCATTGATAAACTAACTTGTTAAATTTTCATTGGCAGCAAACGAAGCAAACGAAGAAAACTGAAGATGTGCAACCTCAAGTTGAAGCGGATAATGATGGCCACAAGAAAGAAGCCAATGTGGAGAGTGAAAAGTACAACGACATTGCAAGTTTTACCCAACTCCTCACAGCTCCCGCTGCTTGTGATGGTGATAGTTTCTATAATGGAAACTGGTTCTAGTGTCTAGATGTCGGTCATGCATGGTACATTGGGAGTTAAATGTAGTGTTTTGGATATATTTTGGGGCTAACTATGGTATTTGGGGGCCTAAGTGTACAAGTGGTGAGGCCTAGATGTATTTTGGGATTCTAATTATAGTCTTTTGTTCAGTAGCACTTGTTGCTAAAAACCTTAATGATATGCAATCGACTTGCGAAGCTTCCGATATTGTGAGCCTCTTCTATGTTTTTTCTTGGTTTTGCTTGTGACTTGTGAATGTTTGCTAATATGTATATGGACTTCCCTTGCTATACTTGCATGATTCCAATTGTTCCTTACAATTTAAGCAAAAACTAACTCAAAATGATGCAGAAATGCTACTGAAATCCACAACTAAAATGCTCCAAAACCTAAAAATGGCTCACAAATTAAAATTCTCAGAAAAAATTAAAAAAAATCCAGTAAATCATATATATTTTATTATACATTCTGGTAATTTTTCAGTCTATTTGGACATATAATTTGTGAGTAAGCAGCATATAATTTGGACATATAATCAAGTCACTGAAGCTGAGTCCAAAAAAAGACGTCAAAAACTGACTACTTCCTCAGTATCTCGCTCGAGTTGCTCCACCGCGCCGTGGCTACCGGCCCCCTCCCCTGCTCATCCGAGTTGATCTCGAGCCCCGACGCATCCGCGACTCTACCTCGTGAGGCTATGGTTGCCAGCTCCCTTGCCCGCTCCTCCGCGTCGATCTCGAGATCGGATGCGTCTCTTCCCCACGCACCGCCGGCCGTAGCCTCCACGCATTCGACGTGTTCTGTGCCTGCTCGCCTCCGCTCCTTTCTCCTTTCTTTACTTGAATATAAAACTCCCCTCCAGGTGCAAGAATCAGGGGATAAGGTGACGAATCTGACTGTTTTGCAGTTCCGATCCAATTTCCGGTGTGGTTTCTCATTGATTGTGTACCTCTGTCATGGAATCTGTAGTTTGTGCGACTTTTCCTCTCTATGGTTGCCATCGGAGGAACGTGTTGCTCTAGCTGCTCTCTTTGGAAGTCTCTTCCCCTGATTCTGAAACTGTTTCAGGTCACACGCCAATATACTCTAGGAAACCCACCAATTTCTTATTTTCTTTTGCTTCTCGCAAGTATATATCCTACCGGTATTGTTGATGTTGTCTTCCTATGGTTTTCTCCATCTGTGTGATGGCGATTTTCGAGGATCGGTTGTCTCCATCTATGTAATATGGATTGTTTAGGATCTATTGTCCAAAGATTGTAGGGCCGTCGGTGATGGTTCTCGGTCTGAATGCGGGATATAAAAAAACTACTGCTACTCTTGTCAGAGTACTAATACCGTCTACTTGCTCCAATACACACGAGTTGGTGACCCTTCAGTACTCTTAGCAGTCAGGTCAGTGAAACTCTTGCAGCACTTGAGATATTGTTGACATTCACTCTTTGTTAGTTTCTACAAGGCTCGTATTTTTATGCAATGGGAGTGGACCGGAGCGATATGATTTGGGTCAGAAGATGAATGACCAGTTATTTTCAGTCTTTTGCTTCTTTAGTCCTATTGTCCTCCTGATGGCTTTAATTAAAAGAAAAATTAGGGAAGATAACATTTTCAATGCATGTAGGCACTCATGTTTACTACTCCTGATTGCAATCAATTGTAGTTTGTGCGACAGATTCCTGTGAATTGACATAGGTTTACATAGGTAAATTATGAGTTGAGTTGTTTATTTTTCTTCTTAACTTCTGAAAACCTTGTAGCAAGAGTGAAATAATAATTCATGATTTTTCAGGTTTTGTGTGTTAGATAACAATACCATAGAGTATTCTAATGTGCACTAAGTGTTGCAGGAAGTTTTGAGAGTTTTGGGAGACCGGATTATCCGCCCCCATCATGGGCCGGATAATCCGGCCAGACCACCTTGGGCAAAGATGGCTCTGCGCAAGTCTCTGTCTAGGGGCGGATTTTCTCCCTGGACCGGATAATCCGGCCCTCTTGTTGGGGCGGATAATCCGGCCCCAGGGAAATCGCCCAAGTGAGCTCCTGCGCAAGCTTCTGTCTGGGGGCGGAATTTCCCCCGGATATTCCGGGGCTGGGGCGGATTTTTTCCACCAGCCGGATAATCCGGTCCCCAGAAGAAAGTGTGAAGGGCAAGTCTGCGTGAGCTTATGTCCGTGGCCGGTTTTTGTGCCGGATAATCCGAGTCTGGGGCGGAGTTTTCCCCAGGCCGGATAATCCGGCCCCCGAAAGCTCCAATGGCTTTGTTTTGGAAGGGGTATAAATATCCCTTCTTCCCCAACGAGCAGAACTCTTGATTCATTCGAAATTGTTCAGACCCTTTGCAAGAGCTCCCATTCTAGATCTCCCACTTCAACCACCCGAAGGCTTCGATCTTTGGGGGAATTGAAGGAGGAGAGAATCATCATCGTCATCACGAATCAAGCGCTTCAACTCCTCTCCATTCATTTGGAGAAATCACTGATCTAGTATTCTTGTCAATATCTAGATCTTGTTTTTTGTTATTGATAACTTATTCTTGTGGCAGCTTGTTGTCATTACGGGAGCCTCCAAGTTGATTGTGGAGTTGTGCCCCGCTAGTTGTGTAAAGGCACCGATACCCGCCTCGAAGGGTCCCTATAGTGGAAAGGTGGATCAGGCCTTTGGTGGCGGGATCCATCGGAGAACAAGGTGAGGCCTATTGTGGCGTGGTGGTCTTAGTACCGCCCACCCCTCCAACGCAGACGTACTTCCCTTAACAAGGAAGGAACTGCGGTAAAACAAATCCCGTATCTCCACGTGCTTCACTACGGTTTACCCGTTCCTCTTCCACTTGCTCTTTACTCGCTAGTAGATAGGTTTGCATATAGGGAAATTCCACGTAATATTTTATCTAGAGAATTTACCATTTGTGTTAAGCCTAAAATTGAAAAAGCAGTAAAATTTGAAGTAGCACCTATTCACCCCCCTCTAGGTGCCCATATGATCCATTTCAATTGGTATCAGAGCCCCGACTCTTTATTCGGGCTTAACAACCTAAGATAAGTATGGGTACCAAGGGAGATGGGGATGAGGCTATGGATAAGGTCACAATGGATGACCTCAAGACGTTGGAAACAACCTTGTTGAAATCCTTTGAGGCCAAGATGGAGGAGATGAATCAAATGATTGCTCGTCTCACATCATCCATAACCCCATCTCCATCCTCTTCGGAGGCCGCCACACCATCATCCAAGGATAAGACTAACACCGGATCCAAGGATGATGAAGTGGTTGGTGAAAACATAATGGTTCCACCTCCAAGAAGGGAAGTGGTAAGGAGGAATATAGTGAGGTTCGTCACGTATATTCCCCCGACCCACTTATCCCTCATCCTCATATAAACAATAGGAGTGATCCACCCAAGCTTATTGCATCCTCTTTTAATCAATGAAAATTCTTATTAAGTCTAATGTTTGCAGCTGCTCTATTGAACTTTGGAGGATTATTGAAGAGGGTCTTAATATTGGAGATCATTCCAACCTAACAAGAAGAGAAGTTGTGGACAGCCAATTGAATGATACGGCTCTCCACATGATACAGCTCGGTGTGGGTCCCAAGGAAATGCCCCACATTGAACATCTCCACACAGCTAAAGAAGCTTGGGATCCCCTCACCGATCTCTTTATTGGGAATAAAAGCATGAGAAGGAATAGGTATGATGCCCTTAGTAATGAAGCTGAAGGATTCTACATGTTGGATGGTGAAAACCATGAAGACATGTATAGAAGACTCAAGGGCATCGCAACAACGTTTAGAAATCATGGAGCCACCCACATTGATGATGCATGGATAAAAAGAAAATATGTGAGTGCCTTAATGCCTTTAGAGCCAACGGATTTGAAGAGCTTGCATGGTAGACACAACTACCATCAAATGACATCCAATGAAGTCATGCAAGAAATGGCATCATTCAAAGTTGCCGCGAAGAACGTTGAAGATGCCCGTGCTCGTGCCATTGGAATGCAAAAGGGAGTCAATGTTGCTCTAAAGGCTAATGTTGTTGAGCAATATGAAGATGAAAGAGCTTTTGAGGGGGCCTCCATGGATTGCCCCGATGAATTCAAACATGCTGATGGTGAGTACATGGCATTTTACGCAAGGAACTTTTGGAAGGATCCTACCAAGGCCAAGTCGGAACTCGAGCGCAAGTATGGGTCAAGTGGAAGAAGAAAAAGTGGCCCAAAACTGAGAACATGTTACAATTGTGGAGATAGGCTGCACTTTGCAGCCAAGTGTCCTTATCAAAATAGAGAAGACAATGGTGGAAGGCTCATTCTTAAAGAAAAATCCAAGGCACCTAAGAAGAAGCCATTTATTAAAAAGAATGGCCCCTACAAGAAGCAACCCAAGATCGTCTTGGTGGCACAAGAAGAATACTCCTCTGCAAGTGAAGATGAAGAGGATGCAGATAGTTCTCGCGAGGTGGCTGCTATAGCCACCACATCGACTCCATCATCTCTCTTCGACTCGCCAAACAAAAACGTCATCAACAATAACGCCACTTGCCTTATGGCAAGAGGGTCCGAGGTAACAAGTTCTAGCTCTTCATTTCCTAAGACTAACATAAATTTGGATATGGATGATCATGCTAGTATTAAAATGAAAGAAGAAGTTATTGCCTTGGACAACTTTTTTACTAACCTGCAAGGTGAGCACAAACTTCATTTTGATGCTCTTATGAGTCAACTTGCTCAAGCCGAAGATCTTCTTAAAGAAAAGGGCCGAATCGAAAGAGAAGATGCCTTGGAGATAGCCTCTTTGAAGAATGCCTTGGAAGAAGAAGAGGAAGCTCGAGTATCTTTGGAAGAGAGACTCGAATCCATTGAGGAGTCACATGAAGAAGTTGTAGCTTGGCTCATCAAAGAACGTGACAATGCTCTTGCCAAGGTAAAGAAACTAAAGAAAGAAAATATTGAATTTGGGCTGCTCATGCTAGACTCTCGGAGAAGTTTGATAAACTTGACTGTGCTCACAAGGCATTGGAGAGTGATCACTCGACTCTAAATGAGTCTCATGACCAGCTCCAAACTCAATTGAAGATGTATGATGTGCCAAGCACCTCCACATCATCCTATGGAAAAAAGGACTTGCAAGAGGTTCTCAACACAAAGGTAAAGAAGTCTTATACGAGATACTAAGCAAGCAAAGGACAAACAATGGAAAAGAAGGTCTTGGTTATATCCCCAAGACAAAGAACAAGAAAAACAACAACAAGAAGAAGAGAAAGACTGCTCAACCAAAGACTAGCACCACCACCAATGACAAGTCTAATTATGATGGTTTTGTAGGGGCTAACAATCCTAACTTTGAGTTATATTGCGATCATTATGGTGATGTTTATGCTAGTTATGTAGGGTCTTATGATTGTTACATTCCTTGGTCTATTTGGGTCTCCAAGACCCTTGTCACTAACATGAGAGGACCCATTGCAAAATGGGTACCTAAAACCAAGAAGTAACTTTCTTGCAGGGCTATGCTTCCGGTGGGTCTAAATGGGTACTCGATAGCGGATGCACGAGTCACATGACCGGAAGCAAGGAGATCATCACGGAGATGCAGCCAAATCATGATCATATAACCGTCTCCTATGGTGACAAGTCAAAATCTGAGCTATTGGGTCTCGGCAAAGTCGTGGTGGCTCACGATATCTCTCTCGTGGACGTCATGCTTGTTGAGACCCTCGGGTACAATTTACTTTCAGTTCGCGCCCTTGGTAAGATGGGCTTTGCAGTTTTTATTGATACTGATTTGGTGGTACTCTTGTGGAGCAAGTCTCTAAAAGTCGCTTTCGTGGGATATGTCGAAAATGACCTGTATGTGGTGGACTTTTCGGGGAAAACCACTATAGGCCCGATGTGTCTTTTCGAAAAGGCTGACGTGGGTTGGTTATTGCATCGCCGACTAGCCCACGTCAATATGAGAACTTTGCAAAGTCTCCACAAGGGTGGCCACATCCTTGGACTAAAATAAAATATCTCCTTTGCCAAAGATCGTGTTTGTAGGGCTTGTGTTGAATGGAAAATGCATGACTCTCCTCATCGAAGGAAGACTATTATCTCATCAAAGAGGATCTTAGAGCTCCTTCATGTGGACCTCTTCGGACCTCCATCTCATGTAAGCCTCGGTGGGAAGAAGTACTGTCTCGTGATCGTTGATGATTACTCAAGATACACTTGGGTGTATTTCTTCAAGTTGAAGAGTGAAACTCAACAAACGGTCATCAACGTTGCCAACAAGGTTCAACGTCAACACAACATCCCTATTCTGGCTATAAGAAGTGATAACGGCTCTGAGTTCAAGAACTACACCTTAAATGAGTTCCTAAGTGAAGAGGGGATAAGACATCAATATTCCGCTGCATACACCCCTCAACAAAATGGTGTAGCCGAGAGGAAGAATCAGACTCTAATGGATATGGCAACGTCAATGCTAGCCGAATTCAAGTCTCCTTATAATTTCTGGGCTGAAGTAATCTCTACCGCTTGCCATTCATCCAACCGATTATACCTCCGTAAAATCTTGGACAAGACTCCATATGAAATACTTACCGGTAACAAGCAAAACATCTCATACTTTCGGGTATTCGGGTGTAAGTGTTTCTTTCTCATCAAGGGAGTTTGTTTATCTAAGTTTGAATCTAAGGCGCTAGAATGTATTTTTGTTGGTTATGGTGCCGAATCCCACACTTATAGAGTCTACAATAAGCTCTCGGAACTGTTGTAGAATCTTGTAGTGTGGTGTTCGAAGAAAATGACGGCTCCCGTGCGGGGTAAGTTGATGTTTTTGATGTAGATGTTGAAATACCCCAAGATGCCATAAGAAGAATGGGCATGGGATTTTTCCGCCCCATTGAGGAACCCCTTGTGGCGGATCGGGAAGGACAGTGCTCTACTCATGAAGAGACCTCATCTACACATACTCATCTTGTTCCAACCACGGGGGTAACTTCTACACCATCTCCATCATCTACTGAAGGACCAGGCAGGATTATCCGGTTGACACCGGATTATCTGGCCAACCCTGTCCTGACGAACTGCCTGCTCCTGGTGTTGAAGAAATCACTGCAAGCTCCAGGCCAGATTTTCCGGCTGACCCCGGATTATCCGGCCCCTCGCCAGCTCAAGCAAATCCTAGGCAGCCTAATGAAGCTGCAACAAGTTCTCCCAGGCTGGATTATCCGGCCTCACCCTCGGCCAAATTATCCGGCCCTAAATCACCAATTATTCAGCAGCCTCATATTACGACTGCTGACCCTCCTCAAGGACATGCTTCATCACCTCCTACTTCTGTTAACCCGAATTCTAATCAAGGTCGAGCAAATGATTCCAATGAAGATTCAAGTGATGAAACTATTCCACCAAGAGACAACAAGCTTATTGAACTTCGTCGCAAGGCTCGTGCTGATCAGGACCTTGAGTTAAGGGGTCACACCCTCGACAAGGTTGTAGGTGACCTTCGACGAAGGGTTTCTACAAGAAGGGAATTGGCAAGTTTTGGTGAGCATCAAGCTCACATCTCAATGGTGGAACCCAAGAAAGTATTTGAAGCTCTTGAAGATCCGTACTGGGTTGTTGCTATGCATGAAGAATTGAATAATTTCGAGCGCAACAAGGTCTAGAAACTTGTGGAGAAGCCCAAAGATTGCCGCAATGTTATCGGCACTAAATGGATATTTAAAAACAAGCAAGATGAGAATGGCATTGTTGTGAGGAACAATACAAGACTTGTGGCACAAGGCTACTCTCAAGTTGAGGGCATTGACTTTGGCGAGACCTATGCTCCTGTGGCTCGACTTGAGTCCATCCGTATCCTTCTTGCTTATGCTGCCCATAACAAATTTTAAATTGCAGCAAATGGATGTCAAGAGTGCTTTCCTTAATGGTCCAATACATGAGTTGGTATATGTAAAGAAACCCCTGGGATTTGAGGATCCCAACTTCCCGAACCATGTCTACAAACTCAATAAGGCACTCTATGGCCTTAAACAAGCCCCACGTGCGTGGTATGAGCACCTTAAAGAGCTTTTGCTAGACCGTGGCTTCGAAGTTGGGCAAATCGATCCCACTCTTTTTACTAAGAAGGTTAAGGGGGAGCTCTTCGTATGCCAACTATATGTAGACGGTATCATCTTTGGTTCTACTAATAAAGCTTTTAATGATGAATTTTCAAAGCTTATGACTCATAAGTTTGAGAGGTCTATGATGGGGGAATTACGGTTCTTTCTTGGATTCGAGATCAAGCAACTTAGAGAAGGAACCTTCATCAATCAAGCAAAGTACATCCAAGACATGCTAAAGAGATTCAAGATGACGGATCTTAATGGTGTCGCTACTCCGATGCAAAAAATGTCACCTTGAACTTAACCCCCATGGTAAAGATGTGGACCAAAAGGTATACCGGTCCATGATCGGTTCTCTTCTTTACCTCTGTGCATCTAGACCCGATATTGTGTTGAGTGTGGGGGTGTGTGCAAGGTATCAAGTAGCTCCTAAAGAAAGCCACTTAGTGGCCGTCAAGAGGATCTTTTGATATTTGGTTCATTCCCCTAACTTTGGTCTATGGTATCCCAAGGGCTCCAGTTTCTCTCTATGTGGTTATACTGATTCAGATTGGGCTGGTGATAAGGATGATCGGAAATCCACTTCTGGAGCTTTTCAATTCTTGGGAAGATCTCTAGTGTGTTGGTCATCTAAAAAGTAGAATTGTATCTCTCTCTCCACGGCCGAAGCTGAATATGTTGCTGCTGCTAGTGCTTGCACTCAGTTATTGTGGATGAGGCAAACTTTAAAGGAATACAGTGTCAATTGTGACAAAGTGCCTCTTTTATGTGATAATGAAAATGCAATCAAAATTTTGTACAATCCGGTATAGCACACAAGGACAAAGAATATTGAGATTTGGAACCATTTTATTCGAGACCATGTTGCTCGAGGCGATATTGACCTATCTTTTGTGAGCACGAAGAACCAACTTGCTGATATTTTTACGAAGCCACTTGATGAAGCAAGATTCTGCTACTTGAGGAATGAGCTAAATATCATTGATTCCAGGAGTTTGTCTTGATTACCCATGCACTCACTCATACATCTCAGTCTTATTTGGTCTAGATGTGGGCATGGATATAGGGGGAGTGTGGTCCTAATTAATTGGGATAACCCTCCCCCCATAATGCCAAAAGCAAGATAAATCATTTCTCTTAATATCATTTTGTGATATGTGAGCTTATTGATGAGTATTGGTCGTGAACCCAAGATATATCTTCGCGGTGTCACACCATACACTCCAACAAGGTGGCTTCGGCCACCGCCCTCTCCCTTGAGGAGAATTGGATTTTTGTGGATCTTTTGGGCTGTTTTTACTCATATCATGTTCTTATGGGAATCACACTCAATTTTGGCTCTTATTTGATTTGGTTCTTACAATTTTGAGTGTATAGTACCATCTCAGTTTGTCTCTCTTCATCCTGAGCCTTCCCCTACCCCTAAGCCATCTATTCTTGCACACAAGTCCCTTGTACACCTTGTGGGGGTGTTGTTTGGGGACGCGCGGGCCTGAATCTGTGTACAACAGAAATTCAGATTGGAGGCCAGATAATCTGGCCCAAGTGTAGGCCGGATAATCCGGCCCTGGCGGATTTCATCTTAAAGGGCAGGGATCGGGGGGAAGGGCTCATAACGAGCAGAACTTCTCCCCCAACCCTCTCCTCCTCCTCAGTCGTCGCCTGCCGTCCTCCACCCTCCCTGGAGCCTCTCCGGCCACCGGATTTTCTGAGCCCCCCCGGATCTTCTTCTCCGTGCCTCCGGGTACCTTCTCCTCCGCGTTCTTCCTCCAATGAGTGAGGGTCACTCCCTCTCTCCCCATATTTGTCTAGATGTGTCATTTGTTGGGTGGAACATTGTCTAGAAGGATGTGGTTTCACGTAGAACTCGTAGTTTTGAAGTTTCTAGGCCCGATCTACTTCTTTGATTCAATCTAGGTGAAGTCGAAAATTTCTGCCAGGGCCAAATTATCCGCCCCTGGCCAGGCCGGATAATCTGGCCTGATAGATTCAACTCTGGTTCAGTTTCACCATATTGTGTGCATTGAGTAGATTTGACTTATGAACTTTTTGAGTACTTTTTCCATGCTCTCTCTTGGACTTGTGTGTATGCTTATCCCCATGCTATCGCCCTTGTTCTCTTCACAGGTGGTTCCAGTGCTCCCAAGACTTACAAGCATCGTCCTCGTACTATCAATTTCGGGGTAGACAGTGAGGGTCATACCGTGGACAAGGTTGAGCTGAGGAGAAGAGAAAAAGAGGCTGAACGCATGGCAGCACAAGAGAAGCGGGACAGATCTAGGAGGGGTGTGTCAAAGAGGAAGGGAAAAGAGCCCAAGATCAACTACAAGGCTATGGATCCTGTCACTTATTCCTCCATCCGTCACCGTGATTTGTTTGGAAAGCTGCCACGTGATTCTGAGCTAGGGGATTCTCACTTTTGGTGTGCTGAACAGAAATGGATATATGAAGATGTGTATGTCAGGCTGAACATTAGGCCTATGCACCCGCTGATTCTTGCTGAGGCTTTGGAGAAGCCCCACCTTGTTGATGCCATGTACGTGGCTGAGCGGATGGGGCCGCGTCATCTCATGGCTCTCTAGTGCTCATATGACTTAGAGGTGGTGAAGCAGTTCTTCTCCACTTTAGTTATCTGTGAAGATGAGCATCGTACTATGAAGTGGATGACTCATGACAGGCCTATGACTGCTGATTTCCGTGTGTTTGCTGAGGTTCTTGGATACTCTTTCCGCAGCAGGGATAGAGCCAGTGGCCACCGCATCATCACTCAGCTGAAGCCCAACAAAGATGCAATTCTCTCTCCTTGCACGATGGACAATGGCACTGTGGGCACCCTTGCTGGTCTTGCTCCTATCTATGCTGCCTTGGTGGGCCTCTTCCGTGACTCCATCACTCCGAGTGGAGGCAACAATGATAGCATCCGTGGTCACCTTGTCCAGCTCCTAGCCTTCTCTCATGAGGTTGCCTCGTGCGAGGATGAGTCCATGCAGTACAAGCTAGATGTGATGGACTTCATCTACCATGAATTGACTGATGCTATGTTCAACCGTCTATCCATTCCCTATGCACCCTATATTATGCTGCTCATCAGGCACCTACTTCCCTCTAAGGATTTCAACATTTATGTTGTGCATAAGGCAAAGAAGATCTACAACAAGGTTCGGAAGACCTCTCACCCTCTTCTGCTCCTAAGGCTCTCATGAGGGATGCTCGCATGCCTCCAATGCCTCCCGTTGCTCGTGAGATCAAGCAGCTGAAGTGGTTCCAGCGTCACATTGTTTGCATGGGCGTGGACACACGCAAGGGGCAGTATGAGGCCTACAAGCAACGCCATGAGTTGGCTCATTCTCAATAGCTCTTCCTTCACCATGTGACTGGTGCCTCTGGTGATCCCCCGGCTCCTACTCCTCGCACACCTTATGCCTGGTGGAACTCCTCTTCTGGGCTGAACTATGGAGAGCTGGAGCGTCACTTGTTTCCTTCTACGACCACTGCTGATGATGAGGACGATGACACTGAGGAGCTTGAGGATGAAGATGATGATGGGGACGAGGACGAGGACGAGGACTACGAGTGATACCTTGGGGCACTAGCATCGCTCTTCTTCCTTTTTGGCATCTCGATGCCAAAGGGGGAGAAGTAGTTCTATTAGGACTTCGAGGATTTGCATGGATCGGGCACAAGCATTTACACTTTTTCATTCGACGTTTTCTTGATTGTGTCCATTTAGCGTTAAACTTTATTTGTGGTTTGTGGTGTGTTTGAGACTTTGTGTCGGTGGACGTCTGGATTTATCCCATGAATTATGCCTATGGATTCATTTACTATGCTGGTAATCTATCTCAAGGAAGGCGCGTATATTGGTTATCACGTTGATAATTGTGGATATTTCAAGGACGCCTCTCTCATTATCTCAGTGGTATGATTATGTTGTTTTTATTTCAATGGAATAGACTTTCACCTACTTGTGTGCATTTGTATTCAAATGCAAATCTCTAATATGCACACAATGGGGGGGAGTCTCTTCGATGTTTTGTTGGTGGTCTTTTAATCCTTCTTGCAAATCCTAGTATTGTCATCTAACACCAAAAAGGGGGAGATTGAAAGAACAGTTCATGATTTCCCAGGTTTTGTGTGTTAGATAACAATACCATGGAGTATTCTAATGTGCACTAAGTGTTGCAGAAAGTTTTGAGAGTTTTGGGGGTCGGATTATCCGCCACCATCATGGGCTGGATAATCCGGCTAGACCACCTTGGGCAAAGATGGCTCTGCGCAAGTCTCTGTCTGGGGGCGGGATTTCCCCCTGGAAAATTCCGTCTTTGGGGCGGATTTTCTCCCTAGACCGGATAATTCGTCCCTCTTGTTGGGGCGGATAATCCGGCCCCAGAGAAATCGCCCAAGTGAGCTCATGCGCAAGCTTCTGTGTGGGGGCGGAATTTCCCCCGGATATTCCAGGGCTGGGGAGGATTTTTCCACCATCCGGATAATCTGGCCCTTCCCTAGGACGAATAATCCGGTCCCTAGAAGAAAGTGTGAAGGGCAAGTCTGCGTGAGCTTCTGTCAGTGGCCGGTTTTTGTGCCGGATAATCCGAGTCTGGGGCGGAGTTTTCCCCAGGCCGGATAATCTGGCCCCCACTTGGGCCGGATAATCTGGCCCCCGAAAGCTCCATCGACTTTGTTTTGGAAGGGGTATAAATATCCCTTCTTCCCCAATGAGCAGAACTCTTGATTCAGTCGAAATTGTTCAGACCCTTTGCAAGAGCTCCCATTCTAGATCTCCCACTTCAACCACCTGAAGGCTTCGATCTTTGGGGGAATTGAAGGAGGAGAGAATCATGATCATCATCACGAATCAAGCGCATCAACTCCTCTGCATTCATTTGGAGAAATCCCTGATCTAGTATTCTTGTCAATATCTAGATCTTGTTCTTTGTTATTGATAACTTGTTTGTCATCGGATTGAGGACAAGTACGCCATGAGGGGGTCCTCGAGGCGTGCGGAAGAGAGGGGTGTGAGACGTATGGTATTCCGGGACGGTGAGCACACAAGTTTACCCAGGTTCGAATCCGCCGGCTTTGGACGGATCCTACTCCTGCTAGCAATCCAGTAATACGATAGAGCCGGTATATGGGTTACAAGGGTTTTGCCTGTGCGAGTTGAGATTGGAGACTATTGTGTTGTGCCCTAAAGGCTCTCGCTAGGACGGCTTATATAGATATCCGGCCTAGGGTTTACAGGAGAGATCAATCCGGTTATGACTAAGAGTTGGTTACAGAGTACATCTTGAACTACAAGTAACATTATGGGCCTAAGTCGGTAAGTCTTCTGGGCCTTCCCGTAGCCGGATTGGACTCCGTCTTCTCTCCTGACTGGGCCGCTCGTGAAGCAAAGCTCTAACCCGAAGTGGGCCACCCTGGTCAGTGAGGAACTATGAGGATACCCGGAAAGTATATCCCCAACAGCAGCCCCCGGAGGCCTCCAAGATCCAAAGTCGGATTTATCATCGTCTAGCTTGATCTTCGGCTTGTAGAATCTTGAAGGGTTCCTGAAACTTCACAACAAAAAATACGATCCGGGTCTTAAAAATAAGTCGGACCTATCAACTAGTTACTCGGATTTTCCAACTCGATTTTAAACTAAGCCCGAACTTTGTTTCTATGCCACCTGACACAAGCATGGTCAAGTCACGTCATCTGACAAGCGTGCCGTCAGCACGACCGTTGGTGGGTCCACGGTTCGCGGAACCGAGGCGCCGTTTCAATGCGAGCGTGGAGATCGAGGAGACGCAATCATCGCGTGGGTCCTTCCCTATTCTTTCCACGACACGTGGCGGTTACACTGTAGCATTTGCACGAATCTTGGCGCAGTTAGGTGGATATAAGGGGTTTGGATTTCTCCTTCTCCTTTCCACCAGTCTTTGCCGTTTCCTTTCCTCCCAATCCTCCTGCGCGCTCAGAGCTCTCTCGTCCTTCCCCCCCACAGAAACTCCCAGCGTCGCCACTTTCAGGTCATCTTCTCACCGGAGAAATGGCTTCATCATCTTCTTCTTCCGGTTTGGCGGCAGCAGCGGCGGCAGCGATGGTGGAAGCAGCAACGGAGAAGGAAAGCTTCTGGGGAATCTAGATCCCCTGCGCCCTCGACGAGGACGGCCTCAAAAACGTGGAGAAGGAGGGGCTTCTCGCCGTCGGCGACTGGCGGAGCGGCTCCGGCGAAACCGTCCCCAACCTGCACGACAGCGAGCGGGTCCACTTCGGCACCCATCTCGACCGAGGTCTGTCTTTTCCTCCCTCGGAGTTCTTCTCCGAGGCGATAGATCATTACAGAGTTCAACTCCACAATCTTCCTCCCAACTCTCTTTTAGAGATGAGTACGTTTTCATCGTTTTGCGAGGGCTTTCTCGGCATTAGGCCGAGTTTGCTTCTCTTCCGGTACTATTTCCATGTCCGGAGAAATTCCATCACTGCCGGTGTTCCTTACATCACGGGCACTATTAGATTTTCACTTAGACGTGACCGGGCATATCCCAAAATTTCTGCCAGTGACTCGGTTAAACAATGGACAACCACTTTTTTCTATCATAGGGATATTCCGGCTCTCGGCAAAGCTACTGCTTTGCCGGCTTTTGTCGATGGAGCCGCCACGGCCCAGCCTTCCTGGGATGAGGCTGCTCCGGCTCTCACCGACGATCTGATCCTCGCGAAGAGGCAGATCGAATATTTGATCAAGCACATGGGTCTGAAGGGATCCGACTTGGTCCAGTGCTGGGTCTCACGTCGGATCCAGCCACTTCAGTACCACGGGGATAGACTGATGCACTCCATCACGTCTTCCAAAAAGGACTCCCTCCGCATCAGCCCCAAATCCTACACCACTCAAGGCTACATCAGCCAGATCAAGTGGCTGATCAAGGAGCGGATCGAGAGGAGGATTTCGGAGATTTCTCTGGATATGTACACGACGGAAAACTCCGTGGTGCCGGTAAGCTTCCATCAATACACCTTTTATGTGTTTCAATTTTTAAGTTATATACTGCAATGCTGATATGCTTTCTTGTTTTCAGCTTGCTGACCTCCCCGAGTCGGAGCTTGCTCCACTCGAAGGATATCCTCTTGAGTTTTCTCAGGAGACAGAAGTGGTCCCATTGCCGGACCTTGCGCTCAAGAAGCGCAAAGCTCCGACAGTGGCCGTTGGCACAAAGGAAGTGCCTGTTGTGAAGAGGAAACTTTCATGCACAATTTCCGCCTTTGTACTTTTCTCGAATTTCTTTCTGACATGTAATGTTTCCGATTTTACTACATTCTCAGAGCAAAGCCTCTCATCAAGGGTAAGGGGAAAGGGATTCCTACGAAGCCCCTGCGACAAACGAAGCTCACCATAGCTTCTCCTGCCGTGGCTCCTCCAACTCCTGCCCCTCAACCTTCTGCAACTCCGACGATTATTCCTTCTCCGGTGGTTGCAGAAGATCCGGCTCCTCCAACAGAGCCTGTGATCCTTGGGTCACAAACTGACATCACCGTGGGTGCGTCAGGTCAAGATAAGGGTGAACCCTCTTCGGGTAATGATCCCTCGGCTGAAGTCTTTGCCGACAACCTCATCAGCAATCCAAGACTTGCCAAATTTGGCTTGTCCCAGAAATCTGCAGAGGAAATCCAGCAGCTGGCCAAGCAAGTCCTGAACAAAAGCCATCTATCCCCCGAAGAGGAAGCGCAAGAAGCGGAGGACGTCAAGTTCTCCGACCTTCTCGCTCAAGTCCGCCTTCACAACGAGAGGATTAGGGCTGGCGAGCTTCCAACAGCCCCAGTGATCCCTCTTACTCTTGCCGAGAAGGTGGCAGTTGAGGTGAATGCGGGTTTAGACAAACTCACCCGCGAGCAATATGTAAGTCGGAATTCCAACTCTTGTTTTTACATTATGTTATATCATATCCTCTAGCCCCCAAGCATAAAGTAGGATATAGAATCCGGGTTTATGCTTTCATTAGGATGCCAAAGAACGAACTAGTGTAGCCCCCAAGGCTCGTGCTGATATTTAGCAAAAAATATTAGCCCGAGTCTTAAGTAGCTTTCTGACTTTGGGTATTCTGACTTACAGAAAGTATGTTCCTATAACCAGGAATTACTTACCAACGTCTGCAATAAGCGGAGAGAGATCAAGGCTCTCGGGCTTAAAAATGCCGAACTCAAAGTAGCCAAGGATGAAGCCGAAGGTAAACATTCCGAGATTCAAACCTTGTCTTTTGCTTTTTGAGTGCCGAACTTTTTCTGAACTGTTGTTCTTTTTTGACTTACAGCGCTGGTGAAACAATCCATCGCTATGATTGAAGAGGCCGAGAACCTCAAGACCCTGGTGGTGGAGAACAAGGGACTTCACCAAGAGCTGGATAAGCTCAAGGCGGATCATGAAAGGAGCATAGCTCAAGTCCTGGAATCCTCCTCCATGGCCACTGAAGAGCGCGATCGCAAGATCGCTGCTCAAGATAAAATTATCTCGGACCTCAAGAATGAGCTTGGCAGAGAGAAGGACATCTCCGAAGCGCTCCAGGCTGAACTCCAGAGTCTCCGGGAGGAGAAGACCAAGATTGACGACGTCATTCTTGGTACGTTCCATCTGTCTGACTTATCATTTCTTCGACTTTCATCAATGTCGGATTTTTCTTGACTTGTTTTGTGTATAGGTCCTCTGAATTTGATGGACTCTTCCTCCTCCGTGCCCCGCACCCACCGGCTTACCCAAGTCGGTGATCTTCTTCATGACTTCCGCCAGTCCCTTGAGGACATTGGCGAGTCTCTCAGGATTCCGGACATGCCAAGCATGTCAGATTTGCAGGTGCTGGACAAGGCCAAGGAGATGCCGCAGCTTGTTCGGGATTGGAACATGTCCTACGCGCGGACTGCTGTGCAGAACGCTCTCACCATGGTCCTGAGCCACCATGGAAACATGGAGATATGGCAAGTGACCAGAGGGTACTGCAAGGTAGACGAAGACGACCAGGAGCAAGACCTTCAAGCCATCATACACTCCTGCACCGGATACGGGTGTCACGTAGCTGATCTGACCAGCTATGAGATCCCCTTCTTCACCCACCTAGCTACTCCTCCACCTCTTCCAGAAGAAACCGAAGAAGTTTCCGACGATGAACAGACCACCTCAGATCCGGACATCTCGGAACGATATCAAGGCGGAGTAACCAGCGAGCCGGCAGCTCCTTCATCTCCTCCTACATCATAGACCAGAAAACTATGTATTATTCCGAAAAGACATGATGCGTTTTGTAAATATTAAGTACTATTGACTTTTGCTAGTGCTAAGCTTTTTATCTATTCGGCACTTTTGGCTTTCGTTTTTTTTGTGTGCCTGAAATATTTTCATAAGCGCTTGAATTTTTCGTCTCTACTTATCGTTTATCTGGCTTTCCGCCTCATCCCTTTCGTGAGCCGACTAAACCTTCAGCCGGAAACTTTGCCGAGCAATTTAGCTCACTTGCTAAACCAGTTTAAACTCGGAAACAAAGCCGGCTTCCAGTACCAACAATTCACTACTCGGAAAATACCCACATCCAGCAATCAGACAAATAACCAAAGTAAAGACTAGAAATTTTAGAGTTATACCCGAAGGTAGCAGTTTTAGAATCGGAAATCTAGACCAGAATGAACATGAGCATAAAGTACTTTCAAGCATTCTGGGATTTTCGACTATAACATGATCATTTGGAAATAAGATGGTAAAAACTTCTCAAAAGAACTTGAGGCAACCAAAACTTTTTTTTCTCAAAGAACATGTACATATATATGATTACAAAGAAGGATAAACTAAGAATAAAAGGGACGTAGCTGAGCAATATTCCACGGTCTGTCTAACTCATCCGGATTTGTACTGCCTCTAGCTCTCTTTCTCTTCTTAGTAGCAGGTCTTTCTTTGACTGGCCTCATGTCAGTTAAGTAGTACAATCCATTGTGCAATACTCGACTAACTAAAAAGGGCCCTTCCCATACTGGGGAAAGTTTGTGCTTTCTTTGTTGCACAAGCCAGAGAAACAAATCACCTTTATTGAAAGATCTGTTCCGGACTCTCTGGCTATGATACTTGCGTAAATTCTGTTGATAGGCTGTAGATCTCATTTCAGCAACGACGCGAACTTCTTCGACTAAGTCGAGATCATTTTGTCGAGAAATCTCGGCATCCTCTTCGATATACGCGGCCACTCTAGGAGAAGTATGAATTAAATCACTAGGAAGAACTGCTTCTGCGCCATAGACCAAGAAGAAAGGTGTGTATCCTGTTGACCTGTTCGGAGTTGTTCGTAAACTCCAAATTATAGAGGGTAATTCCTCTGCCCAAGCCCCCGCAGCACGTCATAGTGGTGCTTCGAGTCTTGGTTTCAGGCCTTGTAAGATTAAACCATTAGCTCTTTCGACTTGTCCGTTAGCTTGTGGATGTGCGACTGACGCAATGTCAAGCCAGATATTTTGCTCGTCGCAGAATTCAGCCAATTCTCCCATAGAGAAGTTACTCCCGTTGTCCGTGATAATGCTATGCGGATAACCATACCGGATTATAACATCCTCGACAAATCTTTTGGCTGTTGCTCCATCACAACTAGTGACAGGTTTAGCCTCAATCCATTTGGTGAATTTATCCACCATCACTAAGAGGTGAGTAAATCCACTTGGAGCTTGTTTAAATGGTCCTACCATATCAAGCCCCCAGACCGCAAAGGGCGATGTTATAGGTATTGTTCGCAGCTGATCAGCCGGAACATGAGCTTGCTTGGCGTACTTTTGGCAGCCTTTGCACGTCTTGACTAATCGTTCGGCATCTGCCTGAGCTGTAAGCCAGAAAAATCCGTGTCTAAAAGCTTTTTCCACTAAAGATTTGGCTGCAGCGTGGTGACCACACTCGCCTTCGTGCATTTCCCTTAAGATTTCCACTCCTTCTTCCGAAGATACGCAGCGCTGAAAGACCCCAGAAACACTCCGTTTATGGAGCTCACCTTTAACAATAGTATAGGCTTTTGCTTGTCAGATGATCTGCCGGCTCAACACCTCGTCTTCGGGTAATTTTGCATCTACCAAATAATCGAGGTAGGGTTGGGTCCAGCTGGGAATTACAGCCAGAACTGCTATCAAAGGTGAGTCGGATTTGGTCGGATATTCCTCATCTACTCCCTTTATCGAAGGGACTTTGAGGTGCTCTAAAAAAGCGCCATCCGGGACCTCTTTCCGCGCAGAGCCTATGCGAGATAGTGCATCTGCTTCCTCATTTTCTGCTCGAGGGATGTGTTGAACTTCAAACCCTTCGAACGATTTAGATAGATCATGCACGACAGCTTTATATGCTGCCATGTGTTTATTTGCATTACAAATATCCGAGACTTGCTGAGTAACAAGATCCGAATCTCCGTAACACATCAAACGTCAGATGCCAATATCCTTAGCAATCCGGATTCCATGCAGCAGTGCTTCATACTCGGCAATGTTGTTTATCGCTGTGAAGTGAATCTAGCAACACGTATAAAAGTTTATCTCCTTGGGGTGACTTGAGCACCACGCCAGCCCCTGAGCCCCCTCGAGCCTTAGACCCATCAAAAAAGAGGGTCCAATATTCCGACTCAGGGAGGATCATGTTCTCCTTCGTCTCTGTCCAATCAGCGACAAACTCAGCAAGGATCTGGGATTTGATTGATGTCCGAGGTTTATACTCAATGTCGAAAGCTGAGAGCTCTATTCCCCACTTGGCGACGCGTCCTGTGGCGTCTCTATTGTTGATTATGTCTCTCATGGGAGCTTTGCTCACCGAGGTAATTGGATGCTCCTGAAAATAGTGTCGTAACTTACGAGATGCTAGAAAAACACCGTAAGCCAATTTTTGATAGTGCGGATACCGCTGCGTTGATTCTGTCAGGACTTCGCTAGCAAAGTACGTCGGACGCTGCACCATGTGTTCCTGATTTTCCTCTGGTCTCTCCACCACCATGACGATACTGACAACCTTATTAGTCGCAGCAATGTAAAGCAACATCGGTTCCTGAGGTTCCGGCGCTACAAGGATAGGAGCAGATGAGAGTACTCTTTTCAGATCTTGTAGTGCAGTTTCAGCTTCGTCGGTCCAGACAAAATCCTTGGTATTTTTCAAGAGTTTATACAATGGTGCGGCTCTTTCACCAAGCCGGCTTACAAATCGACTGACCGCAGCAATGCAACCAGTTAATCTTTGTACGTCCTTCAGGCGAGTTGGCCTGAAAATATTGAGTATAGCCTTTATTTTGTCTCGGTTCACCTCTATGCCTCTTTGAGACACGATGAAACCTAACAATTTTCCGGCTGGTATTCCAAAGAAGCATTTCTTCGGGTTAAGCATGATGTTGTATTTTCGTAGATTGGCGAACGTCTCCTCCAAGTCGGAAATCAACATTTCCTTCTTTTTGGACATGACCGCGATATCATCCACGTATGCATGTACATTGCATCCGAGCTGGTCATGGAGGTAATGCTGCATCGTGCACTGGTACGTAGCTCCTGCGTTCTTCAGCCCAAAGGGCATCGTAACAAAACAGAAGGTTCCGAAAGGGGTTATGAATGAAGTTTTGACTTTGTCAGATTCCTTCATCCGGATTTTGTGATAACCGGAATATGCGTCGAGAAAACAGAGGAGTTCCGAGCCTGCCGTAGAATCGATGACTTGATCAATCTAGGCAGAGCGAACGGATCTTTTGGACAAGCCTTGTTCAAGGCAGTATAATCAACACACATCCTTAAATCAGTGGTGTCCTTTTTAGGGACCATTACAGGATTGGCCGACCACTCAGTGTGGATGACCTCTTCTATGAATCCGGCTAACTCGAGCCATGCTAGTTCCTTAGCTATTGCCTTACGCTTTTCATCGCCAAACCATTGTAAGGACTGTTTGACGGGTTTAGCGTTCGGGTTTACATTTAGAGAGTGCTCTACAAGTTCCCTAGGTACTCCGGTCATGTCAGATGGCTACCATGCGAAGATATCTTGATTTGCTTGGAGGAACTCGACGAGCGCGCTTTCCTATGCGCTACTTAGGCCTACACCTATCTGGGTCACATTGGCGGGGTCATCATCCTTCAACGGCGTTGTCTTCGGCTCTTCTGATGCCTTGAACTCCGGATTTGGCTTTGTCACCTCCTTCTTTGTTGCGGGCATCTCGGACGGATCTATGCTCTTCTTGATCTCCTGGTACTCCTGGGCATGCAGCACGGCTTCTACAAAGGAGGCATTTCCATCCTCACATTCTCGCGCTTTCTTCGGGTCTCCCCTGATGGCTGATCACGCCGTTGGGACCTGGAATTTTCATCATATTGTAAATGTAACACGGACAAGCCATAAAAGCCCAGTAAGCCGGACGTCCAAATATAGCGTGGTATGCGCTCTTGAATGGGACCACTTCGAAGGAAAGTGCCTCCGTTCGATAATTCTTTGGAGTTCCAAAAGTAACATCCAAAGTGATCTCTCCCAGGGAATTAGCTTGTCTTCCTAGGACAACTCCGTGAAAGATCACAGAGCTATGGTTCAGCTGTATTTCCGAGATCTTCTTCTGGCGTAGCGTTTCGACATAGAGAATATTGATGCTGCTACCACCGTCCATGAAGGTCTTGGAGATAGCATAACCGTCAATAAGTGGATTGACGATTAAGGTGTATTTTCCTCGCCTGTGTAGCTTAGGCGGATGATCAGCGCGGTCAAATGTGATTGCGACCTCCGACCAGTTCAGATATTGAGGGACAGCCGGAACTATTGCATTGAGCTCGTGGAGAACTGCTTTCTTGACCTTTGCTGGTTGAGATCCGAGGAAGGTGACGTAAGTGTCCTTCTTGGTAGGAAAAGTTTTCTTCCCTTTCGACTTGGGATTTGAAGCATCAGCTTCCTCCATGTCGGAATCTTCCTTGGTCTCCTTGTCTTTTTCAGGATTTTTCTTTCCCTTATTCCGCTTAGCTTTGTAGCTCGCGGTATCATCTCTCTTGATGTCGTCATTAAAACGACATTCAGCGTTGGTGTGGGACGAGCCCCCATTGGCGTCCAAGTGATGCACACATGGGTTATTGGCAATGTCGGCCCAAGTATAGGTTTTGCCTGGTTGTTGCTCTCCTCTACCTTGGACCCTTGATGTCCCACGGCCACGCCTGTGGCCTCCGCCATGTCCTCCAGACCCGGAAACAGTAGTGACCACCGCTGTCTCCGCGTTGGGTTTTTCTTCCGAGGTGTTTTTGTGCTTCTGAGCCTGTTGCTTTGTCTTTGCTGACTGAGGTACAGCCAGGACGTTGAGTAATCCTTCTGCGTCGTCGTCAGCATCTGCATACTTGCTCGCTGTTTCTATCATCTCTCCCAAATCAGTGACCTTGTCACACTTCAAGCGGTGACACAGTAGACCAATTGGGAGTCCTGCGATGAAATCTACAATCGCAGTTTGATCATTTACTCCCTCACAGGAGTTCTTGGTGTCGATCCATCGTCCGAGGTAATCCCGGCAAGTTTCTCTGGCTTTCTGGGTGCAACGTTGTAGGTCTCCGACCGAACAGGGCCTCCGATATGTGCCTTCGAAATTCCGAAAGAACGCACTTTGCAAGTCATACCAGTTATGGATGGTGTTTGCCGGAATTTCATTGAGGCATGATCATGCCGTCTTCCGCAGCATAAGTGGGAGATATCGGGTTGCGACTAGGCTGTTTCCGCCTTTAGCGATGCAGCAAGCTTGGAAGAAGTCTTGTAACCAGGTGTCTGGCCGAGCAATGCCGTCGTAGGCTTGGATATGTCTTGAGATAGCAAATCTTTCCGGGAATTTTGTAGCTCTGATGCGTGGTCCGAAGCACTTTGGGCCCATGTACACGTCATCGTTTTCATAGCGCTGAGCCTCTATGTTGGAGTTGATCCTGTGCCTTGCGTCGTTCGGGGATAGAGATCGTCCTGAATGTCGGCTGTGGCTGCGGTAGGATCGCCACCAGCTGCATGATCGCCAGCGGCAGGATCCTCTAGATCCTGCCTAGCAGCTACATCCCCGCATCACGCCCGATCACGCATAGCGCGGTGATGCCAGTCGGCACCATCAACCTATTTGTCGGATTCACGGACGCCTATCGACCCGACGGAGACGGCGATCATCGGCGGGTCGCCGCCATGCCACGATCTACTATCAGAAGGCCAGATCTGCTCCATCAGCCGCCTCGCCTCCGAGTACGACTCGGCTGCCAGCGACGCGGCCGGGACCGACGCCGCCGCGGACCACACGACCCTCCACAGCGACGCTGATTCGGCGGCCCCTGCCTCGGTCGCCGGATCCATCACCGCTGCGTCACACGAGGACTCCATCACGCGAGTCTCCAACGCTAAGGACTTCAAGGACCCCTCCATCCTCGGGATCTTCGACTCCGACTCCAGTTCGGAGTCACCTGATGACTTCCGTGCCAGAACCAATCGCTTCAATGCGATCTAAATGACAAATCCCTTCTCCACGCCAATCCCACCAACCATGACGGCGATGGAGGTCGAAGGATACTGCCTGTGATTGGAGGCAGCAACACGCACGGAGCAGACCGAGAGCGAGAAGTTCCGTCTCGAGTGGGAAACGACGCAAGAGTTGTCGCTCTACCATCAAGGCCGCATCAGGACCCGCCTGAACTCTAGCATCCAGGGCCGTGTCCTGAACTTCAACAATGAGAACGGCCCCACCCGCGCGAGCGAGCGCGAGTTCTGCAAGAACACGCCGCCTGGGGGCAACAACCGCTCACCACATGGGGCAACTACGACTTGAGATCCACCGCCACCCCTAGGCCGCACACCTCCTCCGGACCATCCTCAGATCATCATCTTGCCACAAACCCGCGACGCCAACGGGCTCCCGCTGTACTCCACCCCGATGGACAATGTCATTGTGGGGCACGCCGCAGTCGCCAACCTCAATATCACGGGAGAGGGCGCGTTGTAGATCCAGTATGCCCAGGCCCTACTTGCCAGGGCCATCGAGCAGCAAGCCGCGGGAGTCAACCCGCGGGGATGGATGTACTCCTGTTCATCGGGGAGTAGGGCGGCCTCAAGCGGCCATCCAAGGGTTGCCAACACCCCGAACTACCCACCGCCTGAGCCCCTGCAGCTCCAACCACGGGCCACGAATCCCGTGCTCTCCACCAATGAGCCGCAATCCGTGAACAACACGATCATCACCAATGGCCTCCCGATCGACATGTGGACCCACATCGTCAATAATTCAGGCGTGGTGAGCTCGCCAGCCACATGATCTGAGGCACACCCTCACCAATCATGGCATGCTGGAGCCAAGGGGCTCAATCAACCGAGTCGACCCGCAATTCTTCGGACCAGTGATACGAGGCGAAAAGTACATGACAAACTTCAAGGCGCCGAAGGAGATTGAGAAGTACGACCCGACGTATGACCCATCAGTGTGGCTCAACACATACCTCATGGTGATGGGGTCGCTGGCCACACCGACCTACTTGCCGCTCGCTACCTCCCACTGATGATGATGGTCGGAGCGACCCGTCAATGGATCAACACGCTCCTCCCAGACAACATCAACTCGTGGGAGGACATGCGAGAGGCCTTCGTCAGGAACTTTGAGGGTTCCTACACCCGCGCCACCTCCATCGAGGCCCTGGAGTGATGCATCCACAGATAGCGCGAGTCGACCCACCACTGGGTCCAACGGTGGCAGGACCTATGGATCAATGCCTCCGGCACCCACCCGGACACGGCAATCCACTGCTTTAAGAACGCATGCCAATACGAACCTCTAGTCGCCAAGATCAAGAGGGTCTACTGGACGCTCGACAACATCCCCGACCTCCTCGAGATCACCAAGTGCTACGCGGAGGAGGACCCCAACCAAGACTCTGATGACGAGGTAGGGAAGACGCCGCGCCAGCGGCAACGACAACGGGAGACAGCACGAGATGCTCTATAGCAACACTTGCCTCATGTCAACACCCAGATTTTTAATCCCAGATGCCTGTTATGCTATACATCGCAATCCCAGGATTACCATTTTTGCGAGACATAACAGATTGGATATCACATCACATCATCCATTACAAACCATAATAAGGTCTTACACAAATAAAGGATCTCATGATCCAGTCTTAATACAACAAGTAGCGGAATAATTAATAAGCGTAGCAGTGGGGTCCATCTTCAGAGTCACAGGCAATGCTGACGATGGGAGATAGTCCTAGTTATCATAGCTATCCTGCTGTCCTTCATCTTGGTACTCTTCTTCATAGTCTGGCCATGAGAATAGCCAGGGACAAAAGCCATGAGTTCTCTTTAAGTACTCGCAAACTATCACTAACAAGTAAAGTAGTTCTAGTAGGAAAATGCTAACTCTAAGTATATTTGCAAGGTTAAGTTTAAAACCTAAGCTGAGTTCAGAGACAAAGAAAGATAAAAATAAAGTTCTAGAATCACTTAAGTTGGGAAGCTAGTTTCATAGTCACAACCCTGTTGTGGTCAAGTCAAGATTTACCATTCATTTCATAAGTCATTTCGAAAACATCTGACGACGGAACAGTATGGCCACTCCAACTGTCCATAACCGCGGACGCGACTATACGAATAGTTGGACACTCTGCAGAGGTGGTACACTTTCACCACAAGATTCGATACATCTGTCAGGGATAACCCTGAATCATCATACTTAGTATGCAGATAATCAAACATAACCTTTCAATTACACACCCTAGTATAAGCACCTCTCCTATGAGCTTGGCCTCCCAGCCATGACCATCTGTCATCCTGGGCACTGCATAGGTGGACAACATTGAGAGGTAGAAAAACTTGGGGTAGGTTTTATACTTTATATGCTATCTATAAACAAAGTAAAGAACTTTGGTAAAGTAAAACAAAGTATAGCTTGTAAGAAAACTTGGGGTAGGTATAAGTCAAAATGTATAACCCAAGCATGCTTAAGGCATCTTGCTTAGGTAATCTAGCTTGCTCAGTTTACTTGAAGTGCTAGGCTTGCTAAGTATAATACTTGCAAGTGTTAGCTTGCATTGTTAATGACGGCTTGCCTTGTGTAGTGAAGTGGTTGAAATTCTCTTCCTCCTCCTCTTGGTAGAACTCCTCCTCCTCGTAAGCTTGGTTGGTAGTACCGTCTATAAATACATACGGGATACACAATCACCAAACAATACTTAACTAGTCTACTTAGTACTCTAAGGCACTCATTTGATGATCTAGGATCATCACAAACATCACAAGGTTTAATGAACTAGTTTCATTCTTTTTATTTGAGAAGAGTAATTTCTACTCATTGAAATTAACTAAGATTTAATATTCTCCAATTAAAATATGGGATCATGGGGACACATGTCATCACCACAAATTCTAATACATGGGAATGTGATTTAAATGTTGGATCACATTTTAATAAGTTTACATTTAATAATTAATGATTTTAAGTGACTATAAATGCGTATATAGCATTATTTTGGTACTAGTCCAAAGTCACTGCATGCAAACCTTAATATTATTACATATTTAGATAGGCATGTTCAAATGTGATTTTTGAGAGTTGGAATCAACTCAAAAGCTATTATGGTTGATTTTAGAAAAATGTTTGAATGTGAGAAAGCTTCTGTCTTGTTATTTTTTACTAAGAGAGATATCTAACTCTAATTGATTTAAATCCAACGGGTTTGGATAGATATTTAAAGTACCTTTCCAACAAAATTGGAATCACTCAATTTGAATTTGAAGAACTCTCTGAAATGATTTTCAAACGAAGGGACAGATTCTAGTTTAAGTCTAAAAAGAAAAAGATAAATTTGAATTCAATTGGTCACGCGGGAAACTAATTGGGCCGGCCCAGATTCACTCCACGGCGCTGAGGACAGCTGGCAGGGGGATCCCGCCTATCAGTGGCTCATTACACGCGAAGTGGTACGGGGCAGTGTGGACCGTAGGATTAGAACGAGATCAACGGCTCACGGTCGTTGTCGACGACGAACACGTCGCTGGCGAGACGGAAACCTAGCTACATGGCGGGGGTGCTGTGGGGGCAATACCAGGGCTCCAACGAGTGCAACGAGGCGGGCAAACAAATGAGTCGACGATGGCGAGCTCTGGGGAAGTCGCGGAAGAGGCTGGGGTGGACGAAATCGACGACATTGTCTCCTCTGCTGCGGCTACCTCCGGTGAAATTCTAGCGGCTAGCTGCTCGAGCGGCTCCGGTGAGTGGTGGGGAAGGACTGGTGGAGAGAGGGGAGTGTGAGAGTGCGAATAATTCGTGTTGGGGAGGCTTGCTTATATAGGCGCGGCAGCAGAGAAGCATGGGTGGAGCTCGTTGGTGACGACGACACAAGGGGCTATCGGCGTGGGCGAGGTAGGCGGATGGTGGGCGGTTCCCTGGCGGGCAGCTAGAGCTTAATGGCGGTGCTAGGGGTGGTGGCTAATGGTCGGGAGCGTCGCACGCTCTGGGAGACAGAGGTGGTGCTCAACGCGGTTCCCGGCGACTGTGGGTCGCGCGGCGGGGTACGGCCGTGTCTGGCGGGATGAGGTGGCCAAGGCGGAGCGGCGCGCGTGGTCTGGGGTCAAGGCGTAGTCTGTGGCATGCTGGCGGTGATGGCGCTCTGGCGTGCGCTGGCGCGGCGCAGAGACTCGGTGCAATGCTACTCTAGGGTGGTCCAGGGGCTAGCAGCGGTCGTGGGGTGGACCGTGGACGGCGCTGAGGTCATGTCTCCCTTCCTGGAGCGGTGGAGAGGGGCTGGCGGTCTGCTGCGAGTTGCGCATGATCGACCGGCGAGCATGGCCTTGGGGTGGCTTGGTACTGGCGCTAGGGAGTACGGGATGGGTTGGTTTCGGCTTGGTTAGATCAAAGAGGGACAAAGGGAGTAAATGGGGTGCAAATGGGTGGCAAAACCATGTAGAAACAGTGAGTCTAATCTAGAGTGTGATCAGTGCCTGCCAAGTGTTTGACAAAATGGCCAAAAGAAATCAAGTTTTGAATTTTGAGATGAAATTTGGTGGAGTTGTTTGTCACATGCTTAAGCATCTCTGGTTGCTTGGGATTGTGAAATTGAGTTCATTTGAATGGTTTTTAAAAAGTGTGATCTAGATACATACACTTGATTCAATTTTCAAATGTCATTTAAATTTAGAGTTTGAATGTTTTTGGAAGATCACAAAGTGGGCCGTGGCACATCACTACTTGTACTAGCTAGGGGTTCAAAGATCCACGAATGTTTCTGTTGGAAATTGAGTCCTAGGAACACCCAAAGTGTCCTAGTTGATTAAAATGGCAAAAGTGACCATTTCCATTATTTATTCTTTTTGATTTCATTTTCTTTGGGATTTGCTTGGGGATGATCTAGATGATGTGTAATTTACCTTAGAGTCATTTTACAACCTATAGATCACTCAATGATGGCAATTCAAAACGATTCCTATTTAATGCAACACACATATGCATGCTTAAATATTTAAATGAGAAAAAGTTTTTGTTAACCCTAATTTGGGTGATTTGGATCTTGATAACTTGGATTAAAGTTTTGGGATGTTACAAACCTTCCCCCTTAAACAAAATCCCGTCCCGAGATTTAAGAAAGAAAACTAGGAACTAAAGAGATCTGGAAACTCTGTCCTAATATAATCTTTCCGCTCCCAAGTGGCTTCTTCTTCAGTATGGTTACTCCATTAGATCTTGAGAAACTTGATACTCCGGGTCCTGGTGGTTCTATAAGCTTCCTCCAAGATACGGATGGGCACTTCATGATACGTTAGATCCTTGTTGATATCAACAGCTCTGTGATCGATGTTCTTGAAAACTTCGGTCTTCTCTGGCACTTCTAAGCATTTGCGAAGTAACGAGATATGGAACACATTGTGGATGGCCGATATCTCCTCGGGCAGTTCCAGTTGATACGATACTTCTCCTCGACGATTCAAAATTTTGAGCCATACTCGAGCACACAAGCTCTCAACATATCTTCTAAGATCTGGTTGACTCTTTTAGTTTGTCCATCGGTTTGTGGGTGATACGCTGTGCTGAAATTCAACTTGGTTCCCAATCCTTCTTGGACTTTCTGCCAAAGTCTCGAGGTGAATTGGGTTCCTCGATCCGACACTATGGTCTTGGGGGTTCCATGCAAACTAACAATTATGGCAATGTACAACTCTGCTAGCTTCAAACTCTGGTAGGTTGTCTTGACGGGAATAAAATGGGCTACTTTGGATAGTCTATCAACGATGACCCAGATTGAGTCATGTCCCCTACTAGAAGTAGGCAAACCGGTGATAAATTCCATTCCAACGGAATGCCATTTCCATTCCGGAATCTGCAATGGTTGCAACAGTCCTGCGGGTCTCTGATGTTCCGCTTTGACTCTCTGAAAGGTATCACACTTGGTGATGTAGCTTCTGATTTCTCTCTTCATCTTGTGCCACCAAAATTGCTCCTTCAGATCCTGATACATATTTGTTCCTCCGGGGTGGATAGAATAAAGAGTATCATGAGCTTCTTGCATGATGACTTGTTTCAACTCCAAATCTGCTGGCACACAGATACGTCCTTTGTACCACAGAACTCCTTCTTCGTCTTCGGTGAATCCATGTACCTTTCCTGTACCAATACGACGCTTGATTCCGTCGATACTTTCATTTCCCTTCTGGGCTTCCTTGATTTGACTGATCAACGTGGGTTGAAGTTCAATGCTAGCTAAGAATCCCTTGCTAACTAGCTCAGTTCTAAACTGCTCCAACTCCTCATACAAACTTGGTTGCTTCTCCTTGATCATGGTGTTTAACCTACATGGCAATCTGCTAAGAGCATCCGCTACCACGTTGGCTTTGCCTGGGTGATAGTGAATGTCAAGGTCATAATCCTTGATTAACTCTATCCATCTCCTTTGCCTCATATTCAGCTCCTTCTAGGTGAAAATATACTTCAAGCTCTTGTGATCTGAGTAAATCTCACGTCGATTACCCATAAGATAATGATGCCATGTCTTCAATGCTAGAACTACAACTGCTAATTCTAGATCATGGGTAGGATAGTTCTGCTCATGCTGCTTCAGTTGTCTCGACAAATATGCTATGACTTTGCCTTCTTGCATCAATACACATATGAGACCAATCTTGGATGCATCACAATACACATCAAACGGCTTCTTGATATCTGGCATAATCAATATTGGGGCTGAAAGCAATCTCTTCTTGATCTCTTGGAAACTTGCTTCACATTTGTCGGTCCATTCAAACTTCTTGTCCTTCTTCAATAATTGGGTCTTGGGTCTTGCGATGCTTGAAAATCCTTCAATGAACTTGCGGTAATATCCCGCTAATCCGAGAAATGCACGGACTTGGGTTTGAGTGGTTGGGGCTTCCCATTCTTCAACATCTCTGATCTTTGCTGGATCAACAACGACTCCTTCGGCTGACACAATATGTCCTAGGAATCCTACTTCCTTCATCCAAAACTCACATTTGCTAAACTTGGCATACAACCGATGCTCTCTCAAGGTTTCAAGGATGATTCTCAGATGTTGCTCATGCTCTTCTTCTAACTTGGAGTAGATAAGGATATCGTCAATAAACACAACGACAAACTTATCCAGGAAATTCATAAAGATCTTATTCATGAGATTCATGAAATAAGTAGGGGCATTGGTTAATCCAAAAGACATGACCGTATACTCGTATAATCCATAACGGGTAGTAAAGGCGGTCTTTGGAATATCCGTTGCACGAATCTTAAGTTGGTGATAACCAGTCCTAAGATCAATCTTAGAGAACACGCTGGCACCAGTCAACTAATCAAATAGATCCTCGATCTTTGGCAGTGGGTACTTGTTTTTGATGGTGACATCATTCAGCTTTCGATAATCTGTGCACAAATAGTTGCCTTCATATTTCTTGTCGACAAACAGAACTGGTGATCTCCATAGTGATGTGCTTGGTTGAATGAAGCCTGTGGCCAACATAGAATCCAGCTGCTTCTTCAATTCCACTAACTCTGAGGGGTTCATGCTATAGGGTCTCTGAGTTATGGGTCCGGTTCCAGGGATTAGTTCAATAATGAACTCAATATCCTGATCAGGGGGCATACTGGGCAATTCATCTGGGAATACGTTGGGGTATTCACATACTACTCTGACTTGGTCAATGGTGGGTAGGGCTAAACTCTTGTTGCACTTGAACTGACGAGGTAAGGTTTCAGATACATGCTCTGCTGATACTCCAGATCTACTGGTCATGGTTATCGCTTTCTTGGCACAATCTATCAATCCTTTATGTTTTGACACCCAATCCATTCCTAGTACTACTTCCAAACCTTTGGTTCCAAGTACTATTAGATTTGCATAAAAATCTATTCCATGGATTTTGATAGGTACAGCTTTGCAAATTTTTCTAGCTTTTGTAGTTGAACCAGGAATTTGAACTATCATGACATGCTTCAAGTTGGTTGGGTGAATCTTACTAGTGCATGCAAATTCTTTGGTGACAAATGAGTGTGATGCTCCAGAATCAAACAACACTCTTGCTAAAACTGAGTTCGCAGAAAACATACCTAGCATGACATCTGATGCTTCTTGGGCTTCTTCGGTGTTCATGTGGAAGAGACGGCCGTTGCGGTTGTGAGGGTTCCCTGGGGCAAACCTTCTTCCTGGCCAAACACGACAATGCTATTGAGCTGGGGCATTCACATTGGCAGTGGCGGCAATCTTCTTGGGACACTCGTTGGAGTAGTGACCCTTGACTCCACACTCAAAACAAGTAATCTGAGACTTGTCTTTGGCTGCAATAGGCCCAACATTGCTTCCAGTTCTGGGTGCAGTATTGTTGTTGTTGTTGGACTTTGGTGGCGCACGGTTGAAGTTGTTGGAGTTGCCGGGGTTGTTGTTGTTGTGATTTCCACCGGACTTCACATTTCCTCCGCTACGGTTGGGGTAGCTTGGACGAGACATTGGGGGTCGATTGTTCCTTGGGGCATATCCTGCAGATGTGTTGGGACGGTACTTCTAAACATGGTTGGATCCACTCTGGTGCATCATTCTACGCTTGCGGTTGTCATTAGCTTGGTTGATCTTTCCTTCCATCTGGATGGCCGAGTTGACTAGCTCTTCAAGATCATCAAAACGGATGTTGATTAACACCGTTTGCATCTCATCATGCAATCCATTCAGGAATCTCTCCTTCTTCTTGGCTTCTGTGTTGATCTCATCAGGTGCATACCTAGCAAGCGACAGGAATCTGTCATGGTACTCTACTACAGTCATTCTGCCCTGCTTTAACTCTCTGAACTCATCTCTCATGCGGGTGACTAATCCCTGCGGCACATGGGTGCGGCTGAACTTGGTCTTGAACTCTTCCCACGTCATCACTTGACCGTGGTTCATTGTGCGGGTGCTATTCCACCATGCTCTTGCATCTCCTGCCAGGTAGTGGGTGGCAAACAGAACTTGCTCATTGGGATCAACTCTGGCAACTTCTAGGTTATTCTCCATGGTCTATAACCAGTCATCTGCATCTAGTGGGTTCTCTGAATGGCTAAAGATAGGGGGATTGGTATTCTAGAAGTTTTTAAGCTTGGATCCTGGATGATCCTGATTTCCATGGTTCTGATTGTTGTGGGCCATCTGGGCGATTTGCTGCAGAGTTGCTAGGTTAGCTTGGCGCTCTGCCCTACTAGCTTCACGGTCGGCAACTAGCATCTGCATAATCTGCAGCATCGGGTCTTGTGATGAGCTGCTCCCTCCTTGGTTTCCACGAGTCATGTGAAGAATGAGATAGATAAAGGGGTAAGAGGGAAAGTTCTAAGGTTCATGTTTTTTTCAAAAGCTAAACTTTGAGTTTGACTCAGACTTTGCAACTAACTTCTTTTCATCCATTCAAGCAAAACACACGATACAAACACACACACACCACAACATCAAAGGAAAACAGATGGTTTTAAGAACCATTCTGTGAGCTACAATACAATGGGACCGATACATCTCACTCCTACGATAGTGCTCTAGTGCATCTACTCATCATCGATGAAGTCGGAGTCATCATCGTCGGTGTAGAAGTCCATGGCATCATCCTCCAGATAGTCATCATCGTTGCTGAGGTAGGAGTCAATATCCCCTTGGATGTCTTCACCTTCCTCTTCTTCTTCTTTTGCTGCAATCTGAGCTTCTTGCTACTTGATGGTCTTCTCGAGTTCGGCCACCTTCTTGCGAAGACGGTCGATGGTGCGATCCTTCTTTGCACGTTGACGGCGAAGTGATTGGCGATCCTTGACAAGAAGTGAGAAAGTCTGGGTCTTCTGGGCGGCAATGGCGAGGTTGTGGTTGGCGAACTCTCTAGCATTGTCCAATTCCTTCTGTCTGTCATACAGTAGGAAGTCGAGGTTCTCCACTTGACGCTTCAACTCTGAGTGACTTGGCATCTCCAGGAGCATTCCCATAGAATCACGCCTTGCATAGTGAGCAAAGCGGGTTCCTTGGATCAAGTTGACATTCTGTGCGCAAAGGCGAGCGGGAGCTTCATGCATTGCCCTGACTAATCCATCTAGCCAGTTGTTCTCTCTCACGGAGAACTGAATCCTCCCGAACGTGGGTGCCTCTATCTTGCCTCGAAGACCAGCAGTTACTAGCCATTGTAAATCTCCACATGGGGGTCCAGGAAGTTGAGCTCCAAGGAATTCTGGATGCGGACACTCCAAATACTCAGATAGTGCATCAAGACCCCTCTCAAAAATCAGTTGGCCTCCGTTGCCCAACTGGTAGAACCTGCTGTACTGAGCTTCCATCTATAAGAATTTAGGATGAGAAAGTTAGTGAAGTGATCAAGTGTGTCCAATTTTATGTAGGAATGTAAGAATTTGGAGGAAAATGTATTTTTTTAAGAAAGAATCCCAAGGATAAGAGGGGAAATATGTTTTCATAAATACTCACTTCTTTGGTTTTGAAACTAAGTTTTTCTTCAGACGTCCATTCTAACTAGGGTCTCCTATGGTCAGGATGGCTCTAATACCAACTTGTCAACACCCGGATTTTTAATCCCAGATGCCTATTATGCCATACATCGCAATCCTAGGATCACCATTTTTGCGAGACATAACAGATTGGATATCACAATACATCATCCATTACAAACCATAATAAGGTCTTACACAAATAAAGTATCTCATGATCCAGTCTTAATACAACAAGCAGCGGAATAATTAATAAGCGTAGCGGTGGGGTCCATCTTCAGAGTCACAGGCAATGCTGACGATGGGAGATAGTCCTAGTTATCATAGCCGTCCTGCTGTTCTTCATCTTGGTACTCTTCCTCATAGTCTAGCCATGAGAATAGCCAGGGACAAAAGCATGAGTACTCTTTAAGTACTCGTAAACTTTCACTAGCAAGTAAGGTAGTTCTAGTAGGAAAATGCTAACTCTAAGTTTATTTGCAAGGTTAAGTTTGAAACCTAAGCTGGGTTAAGACAAAGAAAGATAAAAATAAAGTTCTAGAATCACTTAAGTTGGGAAGCTAGTTTCATAGTCACAACCCTATTGTGGTCAAGTCAAGATTCATCATTCATTTCATAAGTCATTTTGAAAACATCTGACGACGGAACAGTATGGCCACTCCAACTGTCCATAACCGCGGACGCGGCTATTCGAATAGTTTGACACTCTGTAGAGGTGGTACACTTTCACCACAAGATTCGATACATCTATCAGGGATAACCCTGAATCATCATACTTAGTATGCAGATAATCAAACATAACCTTTCAATTACACACCCTAGTATAAGCACCTCTCCTATGATCTTGGCCTCCTAGCCATGACCATTTGTCATCCTGGGCACTGCATAGGTGGACAACATTGCGAGGTAACCTCAGCTCAGACCTCTCCCGCGAGGGAACTAATACTAATGCATATAAACTTCCGGCTAAGACTTACCCAATTCAGGTATTGTGGTCGTACGGTAAATTTGGAATGGTATCGCATCTGAACCCAACCATCAGTTTTTATAAAGGGGCTAAGACTCATGCCTCAACATTTTCATATCATAAACCATTTGTGTTTCTCAACATATGTCAAAACATCTCAATAGAATGACTCATCATTCCAAGGGTTTCATAATCATTTTCACCAAGTATTCCCATCTAAAGTGACCAAGTTTTGGTTTAGCTCTAAACTACTATGTTAAGAGTGTTCACTAAGGTAGGATGCTAATCTCAATCTCATGCCATAGAATAACATCTAAGTCTAACTAGATAGGCCAAGTTTTATACTTTTTATGCTATCTATAAACAAAGTAAAGAACTTTGATAAAGTAAAACAAAGTAAAGGTTGTAAGAAAACTTGGGGTAGGTATAAGTCAAAATGTATAACCCAAGCATGCTTAAGGCATCTTGCTTAGGTCATCTAGCTTGCTCAGTATACTTGAAGTGCTAGGCTTGCTAAGTATAATACTTGCAAGTGTTATCTTGCATTGTTAATGATGGCTTGCCTTGTGTAGTGTAGTGGTTGAAATTCTCTTCCTCCTCCTCTTGGTAGAACTCCTCCTCCTTGTAAGCTTGGTCGGTACTACCATCTATAAATACATACAGGATACACAATCACCAAACAATACTTAACTAGTCTACTTAGTACTCTAAGGCACTCATTTGATGATCTAGCATCATCACAAACATCACAAGGTTTAATGGACTAGTTTCATTCTTTTTATTTGAGAAAAGTAATTTCTACTCATTGAAATTAACTAAGATTTAATATTCTCCAATTAAAATATGGGATCATGTGGACACATCTCATCACCACATATTCTAATACATGGGAATGTGATTTAAATGTTGGATCACATTTTAATAAGTTTAAGTTTAATAATTAATGATTTTAAGTGACTATAAATGCCTACATAGCATTATTTTGGTACTAGTCCAAAGTCACTGCATGCAAACCTTAATATTATTACATATTCAGATAGGTATGTTCAAATGTGATTTTTGAGAGTTGGAATCAACTCAAAAGCTATTATGGTTGATTTTAGAAAAATGTTTGAATGTGAAAAAGCTTCTGTCTTGTTATTTTTACTAGGAGCGATCTCTAACTCTAATTGATTTCAATCCAATGGGCTTGGATAGACATTTCAGGTACCTTTCCAAAAAAATTGAATCACTCAATTTGGATTTTTAGAACTCTCTGAAATGATTTTCAAACTAAGGGACAGATTCTACTTTAAGTCTAAAAAGAAAAAGATAAATTTGAATTCAATGGGTCGCGCGGGAAACTAATTGGGCCAGCCCAGATTCACTCTGCGGCGCTGAGGACTGCTAACAGGGGGTCCCGCTTGTTAGTGTCTCATTAAACGCGAAGCGGTACGGGGTAGTGTGGACTGTAGGATTAGAACGAGATCAACAGCTCACGGTCGTCGTCGACGACGAACACGTCGCCGGCAAGACAGAAACCTAGCTACACGGCGGGGGTGCTGTAGGGGTGTACCAGGGCTCCAGCGAGTGTGGCGAGGCGGGCAAACGAACAAGTCAATGACGGTGAGCTCAGGTGAAGTCGCGGCAGAGGCTGGGGTGGACGAAAGCGACGGCAGCGTCTCTTCCTCTGCTGCGGCTACCTCTGGTGAAATTCCGGCGGCTGGCTGCTCGAGCGGCTCCTGCGAGTGGTGCAGAAGGACTAGTGGAGAGAGGGGAGTGTGAGAGTGTGAGGAATTCGTGCTGGGGAGTGTTGCTTATATAGGCGAGGCAGCAGAGAAGCATGGGCGGAGCTCGTCGGTGACGACGGCACATGGGGCTATCGGTGTGGGCGAGGTAGGCGGATGGTGGGCGGTTCCCTGGCGGTCAGCTAGAGCTTAATGGCGATGCTAGGGCGGTGGCTAACGGTCGGGAGCATCGCACGCTCTGGGAGACAGAGGTGGTGCTCGACGCGGTTCCCGGCGACTGTGGGTCGCGCGGCGGGGTACAACCATGTCTGGTGGGGTGAGATGGTCAAGGCGGAGTGGCGCGCGCGGTCTGGGGTCGAGGCACGGTCTGTGGCATGTTGGCAGTGATGGCGGTCTGGCGTGCGCTGGTGCGGCGTAGAGACTTAGTGCGGCGCTGCTCTGGGGTGCTCCAGGGGCTAGCAGGGGTCGTGGGGTGGACCACGGACGGCGGTGAGGTCACGCCTCCCTTCCTGGAGCAGCGGAGAGGGGCTGGCGGTCTGCTATGAGCTGCGCATGATCGACCGGTGAGAATGGCCTCGGGGTGGCTTGGTACTGGCGCTAGGGACTAGGGGATGGGTTGGTTTCGACTTGATTAGATCAAAGAGGGACATAGGGAGTAAATGGGGTGCAAATGGGTGGCAAAACCCTGTAGAAACACTGAGTCTAATCTAGAGTGTGATCAGTGCCTACCAAGTGTTTGACAAAATGGCCGAAAGAAATCAAGTTTTGAATTTTGAGATGAAATTTGGTGGAGTTGTTTGTCACATGCTTAAGCATCTCTAGTTGCTTGGGATTGTGAAATTGAGTTCATTTGAATGGTTTTTGAGAAAGTGTGATCTAGATACATACACTTGATTCAATTTTCAAATGTCATTTAAATTTAGAGTTTGAATGTTTTTTGGAAGATCACAAAGTGGGGCTTGGCACATCACTACTTTTACTAGAAAGGGGTGCAAAGATCCACAAATGTTTCTATTGGAAATTGAGTCCTAGGAACACCCAAAGTGTCCTAGTTGATTAAAATGGCAAAAGTGACCATTTCCATTATTTATTCTTTTTGATTTCTTTTTCCTTGGGATTTGCTTGGGGATAATCTAGATGATGTGTAATTTACCTTAGAATCATTTTACAACTAATAGATCACTCAATGATGGCAATTCAAAACAATTCCTATTTAATGCAACACACATATGCATGCTTAAATATTTAAATGAGAAAAAGTTTTTGTTAACCCTAATTTGGGTGATTTGGATCTTGATAACTTGGATTAAAGTTTTGGGAGGTTACACCTTACAGGCAAGCACTGTGGTGACGGGCGAGTCGACTTCGTTGCCAATGCCAGCTGTGGACAACGTGATCCGCAGAACTTCCACCACGATGGAGGGAATTACCGCGATAGCGGAAACTACCGTGCTAACACCGAAGTGAGGCCGAAATTCGACCCTGCCGCCCTACTCAACCAGCCCTGTGTCTACCACAATAGGGAAGGGAAGCCCGCCACTCACACTACCACCAACTGCCACTCTCTAAAGGAGATCGAAAAGGTACGACGATCAAGGGAGGGAAACAACGACGACCCCCATCGGGACAACGGAAACAACGGCAGCTTCAGCCACGCAGCTGGCTTGCTGCACATGTTCACCGGGCTCGGCACCAAGCGCAAGAAGAAGGTGCTCGCCCGCGCAGTCGCCGTCAATGCGGTGACCCAAGTTGACATCCCCCGCTTCCTCAACTGGTCCGAGCAGAGCATCACTTGGAGCCGCGAGGACCACGCGCCACAGATCGAGTACCTTGGGCGAGTCGCCCTGGTGGTCAAGCCCAAAGTGGCTGACTACTGGCTCCCCAAGACATTGATGGACATCGGAAGCTCCATCAACATCCTCTACTTGGACACCTTCAAGAGGCTCCAACTCCCACAGTCGATGGTCGAATCGACCCTCACTACCTTCCACGACATCGTCCCGGTTGGAAGGCATACCCGATCAGCAAGCTGATGCTGCCAGTCACCTTCGGCACACCAACCAACTTCCGCACCGAGTGGATCGTCTTTGAGCTGTTGAACTTCCGCAACCCCTACCATTGCGTCCTAGGGCAACAAGCCTTCGCCAAATTCATGGCGGCACCGCACTATCCGTACAACATGATGAAGATCCTAGGGCCACACGGCATCATCACCGTCCACGGCGACCCCGACATGGCCATGGACTGCGAGGACAAAGGCGCTGAGCTCGCCAACACCTTCATCGCCACGGAGACCAACCACGCGGACGAGCTCAGGAAATAGGCGAGCGATATTGACAAGGATGACCCCATGATCCTGAAGAATCCCACCTTGGAGAACTCCGGGGGAGCAGCTTTAGAGGCGACCACGCACACTCGCACAATCGAGCTCGTCCCGGGCAACTCCACCCAGAAGGTCACCATAGGGACTAACATGAGCCCCGCATAGGAAAGCGTTCTCATCGAGTTCCTACATGAGAATCGCGACATCTTCGCATGGAAACCATCTGACATGCCTGATGTCTCGAGGGAACTCGCTGAGCACAAACTCAACGCCGACCCCAAAGCACGACCGGTGAAGCAGTCATTGCGGGTCCTTCAATGAAGATCGCCACCGAGCAATCGCCAAAGAAGTGCAACGTCTACTTGTTGCAGGCTTCATCCGGCCAATCAAGTACTCCAAGTGGCTGAAAAACCTAGTCCTAGTACTAAAGAAGAAGAACACTTGGAGAATGTGCATGGACTACACCAACCTCAACAATGCCTTCCCGATGGAGGAATTCGTCCTCCCCCACATCGACCAGATCATCGACTCAACCGCGGGGTCGGAGTCGCTGTGCTTCCTCGACGCGTACTCTAGTTACAACCAGATCAAGATGGCAGTCGAGGACAAGGAGAAAACGGCGTCCATCACGCCATTTGGCGCCTTCTGCTACACTTCTATGACGTTCAGCTTTAAGAATGCCGGCGCCACCTACCAACGGTTGCGAGGCAAACTGGCCGCAACATCCATGTCTACATCGACGACGTGGTGGTAAAGTCAACTCGCCAGAGCAACCTGCTCGCCGACCTGGCCGAAACTTTTTCAAATCTATGAAAGTACAAGATCAAGCTCAACCCGGGGAAGTGCACCTTCAGCGTGCCCACCGGTCAGCTCCTGGGGTACATCGTATCCAAGCGAGGCATCAAAGCAAACCCCACCAAGATCGACACCATCGCGGGAGTCGAAAAATCCGAGTGCCTGCGTGATGTCCAGAAGCTGGCCGGGTGAGTCTTGGATCTCAGTCGCTTCATCCCCCAACTCGGTGAGAAGGCAATTCCCCTCTACCACTTGATGCACAAGAACCCCACATTCCAATGGGACGAAGAAACGGACAACACGCTCAAAGCGCTCAAGGAAGTGTTGCTCGCAGCACCGTTGCTCGCCACCCCAGTCAACAAAGCGCAAATGCTTGTCTACATCGTGGCCACCACTCGAGTCGTCAGCACCGTGATGGTCGTCAAATGGCCAGAGGAGGGCAAAGAGCGCCCCGTACAACGCCCGGTCTACTACATCAATCAGGTCCTAACGGACTCAAGGCAGCGCTACCCACAGTACTAGAAACTGGTGTATGCGGTCTTCAGAGCCCAACGACAGCTCCCACACTACTTCCAGGAGCACCCCATCACGATCGTCTCCTCTGCGCCATTCCATGACATCATTCACAACCGCCAAGTGGGCCGTCGAAATTGGCGTCCACAACATTAAGTACGAGCCGCTCAAAGCGATCAAATTGCAGGGCCTTGGCTGATTTCCTCGCTAACTAGGAAGAAGCACAACAACCAGAGAAGCTGCCCTATCTCCACTACTGGTCGCTACACTTCGACGGGTCCAAGAACATGGACGGCACAGGGGCTAGGATCGTACTCACCTCCCCCAAAGGCGACAAGCTCCGATACATGCTACACCTCGACTTCACGCCCTGCACCAACAACATGGCCGAATATGAAGGCCTCCTTCATGGCATGCGGGCCGCCAAGGAGATGAACGTCAATCGTCTACAGTGCCACAATGACTCCGACCTTGTCGCCGCACAATTCGCTGGTACCCGCGACGCCGTCTCCCCCACCATGATAGCGTATCGCCAACCGGTGGACCAACTGGGGGCCACTCTGCCAGCTAGTCCGTCGAGTGGATCGACAAGTGCAAGAACGAGGAGGCTGACACGCTCTCCCGCAACGGATCGGCTTGCCAAACACCACCCACATGCGTCTTCCTCGACATCATCAACTAGCCCTCGGTATCCCCGCCAAAGTAAATCGACATCGGGATACCCCTATAGTCCGAGCCCGCCCTGGTCGCCATGATCATGGAGCACAGCGACTGGACCACACCATACATCGCCTACCTCGAGCACAAGATCCTACCCACCGACGAGACAGAGGCGCGAATGATCGTGCGCCACTGCAAATCCTTCGTCATCATCAATGGTGAGCTCCACAAACACAACATGACTGGCGTGTTCCAGCGCTGTGTACAACCAGAAGAAGGGCGCAAGATCCTCTAGGATATCCATGCTGGTGACTGCGGCCACCACGCTGGGGCCTGGTTGCTAGTCACCAAAGCCATGCGCCATGGCTTCTACTGTCTCACCGCACATGCCAACATGATAGACATCGTCCAACGATCCGTCGGGTGCTAGAGGTACGCCAACCAGACGCACATCCCTGGTTCGACCCTCAAGACCATCCCCATCACCTGGCCATTCGCCGTATGGGGCAATGACATGGTGGGTCGGTTCAAGAAAGCTCCATCAGGCTACACCCATCTCCTTGTCGGCGTCGACAAATTCACCAAGAGGGTCGATGCGAAGCCAATCAAGAAGTGCGACGACAAGACCGCCACCAAGTTCCTCCGCGAGCTACCCGGACATCATTATCACGGATAACGGCACCAACTTACCCAAGGGCGCCATGGCTGACTTCAGCGAGGAGCACGTCATACGACTCAACTTCGCCTCAGTCGCCCACCCGGAGTCAAATGACCAAGCAGAGCGCGCCAACCAAAACATCCTCCACGACCTCAAGCCACAGCTACAGGTCCCTCTCGAGCGGACCCCCGTGTATTGGGTCGAAGAGCTCCCCTCTGTGCTACGGGGGATTCGCACCTCCGTCAACCGCTCAACTGGGTTTACACCCTTCTTCATGGTGTATGGTGCTGAAGCCATCATGTCGACCGACCTGAAACACGACTCGCCTCGGGTCGTCAATTACGCGGAGGCAGACAACGAGATTGCCCGCCAAGATGGGGTCAACTAGCTTGATGAAGCCTGTGACCTAGCTTGCTCTCGCACCGCCATCTACCAGCAGGGACTCCGCCACTACCATAGCCGCCGAGTCCGGACCCGTACCTTCCAGGAAGGCGACCTAGTTCTGCGACTGATCCAAGACAAGAAGGGCATGCACCAGCTCTCTCCCCCATGGGAGGGGCCTTTCTCCATAGGGCGCGTCCTTGGCAACAACGCCTATTACCTCATCGATATACAAGGTGATGGCTAGCTTGACCTCGGGCAGCCATGGAATGTAAATCTCCTCCACAAGTTCTATACATAGAACTAAAACTTGTACCAAGCTGTTATATGATGAAATAAATCCGGATCACACAAATGGTGTCTAACTCGCCATTGATACCTTTGATTCGGATTACAGATGTAGTATAGCTCTTTTTCCCTAGTAGATCTAGGTTATTGAATCCATGGGAAGCGAATGCGTAGTGAAGTTACTTTAACGGACCTTTGGGAGTTTTAAAAATTCCTTTTGTGTTTTTACTGGACCAGTAGCTTGCATCTTTTTGTTGTTGTCGATGATGGAGAGAGAGGGCCTTGGGCGTTCGGTTTCACCTATAGCTGTGCAAAAACATCTGATGGGAATAAAAGATAGAAATAAAGTATGCGTGTACTTGTTAGAGCAAGATAAATTATATGTGGGTAGCGCATCCATAATTGCTATTGCCTCCACAACCGCTTATAGAAATAACCTACTAGTCTCATCCATAGAAGAAATAGAACTAATGATATGCATAGTGATGTCACCGTTAATCCCAAGAAAATCCCTCACATACAACTGTACTACCCCTTCTGTCACTTGGGTTCCCAACCTACAGATGAGTCATCACTCATACTCCCTATATCCGGCTCAACCCTTGGGGTCTTGGGTTCCCGACAAGTCCTTAGATTGACGTAAGAGAGGATACAATAATCATCATGTCATACAAACTAATACACGATCCCATCTATGATAAATCACATGCACAATTGCTACATGGCTAGGCTGAAGCCTTAGCCCAAGGAGAATTACTCACACAAAGAGATGAGATCAACAATCACAAACATTGTAATGAAAATCATAAGATTGATAGCAATAGTCTTACAATGTCGCCAATCAGAGAAGAGATCTACTATTACAAGTGGTGGAAGATGGCTGTGGAGATGGAGAAGGGTTTTGAGATCTGGAGGTGGCTTTCTGGCGAGGTATGGCTTCTGGGCGTGGTGTCTCTCGTTTTCCCGTCACGTGAGGCTTCTTTATATAGGGTTCCCTTCACGAAAGTTGTTCTGTTTGACCTAACGGAGGCGGCGCCAACTATATGACCGGAGCTATACGGTCGGAATTTTTGCTCCTGCCGTATAGTTAGTCATTACGGTGTCTGCCTTTGTTGGACGACTCCTGGTTTCTTCTGGTCGAAGGAAATATCATATCTTTGACTTTAATGTAGTGATTCCCTTCTTTAAACGACATTATTTGTGCAGGAAAAATACAAGAACAAAGGATTGCATACCCTTCTGAATATTAGCATTAGTGGCAGGGTTTAGAGAGACATTTCATCAAAAATATGATTAATATCCAGTTTAAATATGGACGTAGATGGCTATATTTCAGAGCCATCAACCTCCCCAAGATTAAACTTGATCGTCTCGAGCAAGAAAACCAAAATCAAAAAGGAACTCGACATTTAAACTGAAACAATGAGATGGTGATCTTACTCATGATTAATAGTCTCATGTTTCCTCCACTTTCATAAATCTGAAAAACTTCAGCATAGATAGAGGAATGGCAAGCGTATCATATGGGTTTCATGCATCCTTATAGCACAAATTTTTTTTTGTAAGCATGAATGATTCAAATGAGTAAATTTTATTCCATGTCAAGTAATCAACTCACAGGCTTGCCATTGAACAGTGTAGTATAATCATGTAAATTAAGAGTGTGAGAGTTGTCATGAAAAGCATATATACTAGAGTATCTTAATTATCCGACATCAATGAATCAAGACTTTGCAAGCACTACTTTTTGATTCATTATCCTTCAATAATTTCAGTTTTTAAGTAATTCAGAGCATGCAAAGATTTTTATTAGTTTATCGGGCTGTGATGGATACTCGTGGCATCACTAAGATTTTTTTCTTTTGCATAATGATTACTCATAACATCCAAAGGAGTTATTCCATCATGATTACAGCTACCCGGGAGTGCCAAGAATCTTACCCACTATAGCATTATTGCTACAAGTGTTTAATCAACTCATAGCCGAAATCTAGGAGTTTCCTCCATGAAGATCGTTCGTAGGCCAACGGAGTTGTTGGCATCCAATGAAGTTTGACACGCATAAAGCTATATCATTCTTATGATTAACAAGTCAAACTTTGGCATGCTCACAAAAATCGGTAAACATTAATTCAATCGAACAAATATTTCCAAACAGAGCTGTTAAGTCAATCAACATTTTCAGTGGTGTCAAGTGTCTCAAGAAATAAGCCTTCAAGACTAAACACTACAACACCCAAGCCTTCAACTGTGAGATTTTTTCTAATTACAATTTTTTAGCAATTTTTAGGCAAGGCTTGGTTAATTATGAGAGCTGGAACAAAATGAGCCCGATTAAATACCCATGCAAACTACAACCTTACTATGATACAAAGACTCACTCCACCAATATAATATCTCAACATTTACTACTAACTAGCATGGGTTTCACAAACTTCAAAATTGGGGAGTCATAAGGCATACCTCTCATGTTTGGTTCCACTTCTCTCTTCCTTTTTTATTTGTTTCTTGGAAACTCGAAGTCGATCACCCTCCTGCAAACATACGAAGACCTCGAGGCGAAAAGAAAAGAAAGAGGGAAAATAAGGAAAATGGAGAAATCTTTTTTGTAATTTTTAAGAGAGGGAAATAAAGAATATAAAATTGGCTAGAAAATTTCAAAAGAAAATAGAAAGAACTAAAGATAAAGTGTTGGGGAAACCAACATGAGTGCTTATAAACTCAAATAAAAATGTAACCTCGAAAAATAAAAAGCAAATGAACGCCAAATAAAGATGCATGAGGAAACTTCCCCAAATTTAGGCTTTTGCAAGCCCTTCAAATCATTGTGGTGGCTGGAAAAAGTTGTTACTCCAGTTCGTGAATTGAGTGGAGAGGTTACTTGTTGATTCTCAGAGGTTCAAAGAGAGGTTGTGCATCCTCTCCATAGACCCTCCAAGTCCTCGGAAATCTTGGTATGTGGCGAACCGGGTTTGTGGCTTCTCCTTGATACATTGCGAATGTATCTATAATTTTTGATGTTCCATGCTTGGTTTTATCTACTTTCTTATGTTTTGTCCACACTTTGGAGTACTTTTCATATGATTTCTTGGACTAACCTATTAACAAGAGCCACAGTGCCAGCTGCCTGTTTTTTGCTGTTTTTGGTTCCAGGAAGTCAAAAAATGAATATTCTCGGAATTGGACGGGACAAAAGCCAAAGTCACTATTTTACCGGAAGGCATCTGGAACCAGAATACGATACGAAAAAGGGTTGGGGCCCGGCCACATCACCTGGCCGCGTGGCCAGGCCTAGCTCGCACCAGGGGGTGGTCTGGCCGACCCCAGCACCCCCTCGGCCTCTCCTTCCGCCTATATATTGCCTTCGATACCAAAACCCTAAGTACCCGATCAAAAATCCATGAAAGAGTATGTAGCCGCCGTCGTCTCCATCCCTAGATCGGGAGGGATCTGGAGCTCTTCCCAGCACCTTGCCGAATAGGGGAATTTACCCTGGAGGCCTTTTCATCATCATGCAAGCCTCTGGTGTGATGCGTGAGTAGTTCATCTCTGGACTACGGGTCCATGTAGTAGCTAGATGGCTGATTCTCCTCCTTTGTGATTTCATGTCTAGATCTTGTGAGCTCCGTTCATGATAAAGATCATCTATTTGTAATTTTGCATGTTGTGTTTGCAGGGATCCGATGGATATTAAGATGCTATTTCAGATTGATTATTGATTCTATCATGACTTTGTTATTTGTGATCTTGCATGCTTTCTGTTGTTAGTAGCTATCTTGGCCAAGTAGATGCTAGCAACTCCAAGAGTTAGTATTTATGCTCGATAGTGGCTTCATGCCTCTGGTAATCTGGGGAAGTGATAGAAATCTCTAAGGTACTAGATGTGTTGTTGCTACTAGGGAGAAAACAACAATCCTTTGTTCATAGAACAATCATATTGTTTACATTACACGCAATTTGTAAAGCAATAATCTGTTGCTTGCAACTTAATACCGGAGGGGGTTTGTATGATAACCTGAAGGTGGATTATTAGTCATAGATGCAGTTGGATGGCGGTCTATGTATAATGTTGTAATCCCCAATAAAGTCTCAAAGGAGTCAAGATGATTAGTATATGCTTGTATGCTTTCTCGATGTTTGTCAATTGCCCCGCTGTAATTTGTTCACCCAGCATGTTATCTATCTTAAGGAGAGCCACCTCTAGTGAACTATGGACCCCGGTCCTTTCTTTTACATACAATCTACAAACTGTTTACTGCTTTGTGTTTACTTTCTTCAAACTATTACTTCCTTCCATTCAATACATTTAATCCTTTGTTTCAGCAAAGCTGGTGAGATTGACAATCTCATCGCAAGTTGGGGACAGAGTTCTGTGGTTGTGTTGTGTAGTCTCCACGTTGCTGCTGGCACCGGTAGTGCGCCCTGCCAACGTTCAACTAGCTACACCTTTGGGGTGTTTCCTTGCTCCTATTGGATTGACCTTGGTTTCATAACTGAGGGAAACTTACTAATGTGCTCATCATACCTTCCTCTTGGGGTTCCTCAACGAGCTCGTTAATACACGAGTCAGCAAGTATTTTTCTAGCGCCGTTGCCGGGGAGTCAAGGACATCTTCACAAAGGGAGTCCCTCATAGCCAATCTCTTTACTTTGTTATTTTTGTTTTGCTTAGTTTATTTTTGCTTTGTTTGCTTGTTTTTTATCAAAAACACACAAAAAATTAGTTTTTACAAGTTTCCTTTCTTTATCAAAAACACAAAAAAAATGACTACTCTTGAAAACACTAAGTTGTGTGACTTCACTAGCACCAACCACGATGATTTTATGAGCACACCTATTGCTCCACATGTTCCTAAAGCTACTTTCTTTGAGATAAAACCTGCTTTGCTCAATCTTGTTATGAGAGAACAATTTTCTGGTATTTGTAATAAAGATGCTGCTGCCCATCTAAATAACTTTGTTGAACTTTGTGAGATGCAAAAGCATAGGGATATAGATGGTGATATTATTAAGCTTAAATTGTTTCCTTTCTCTTTGAGATGAAAAGCTAAAGAATGGTTGAATTCCTTAACTAGGAATAGTATTGATTCTTGGACTAAATGCAAAGATGCTTTCATTGGAAAATACTATCTCCTGCTAAGATTAGATGTATGAGAAGTGAAATAATGAAGTTTAAACAATCTGATAATGAACATGTTGCTCAAGCTTGGGAAAGAATGAAATCTTTGGTTAAGAATTGTCCCACTCATGGACTGACTCATGGACTGCTTGGATGATCATCCAAACTTTTTATGCAGGATTGAACTATTCTTCAAGGAACCTATTGGATTCTGCTGCTGGAGGTACCTTTATGACCATTACTTTGGGTGCTGCAACAAAGCTTCTGGATAATATGATGGTTAACTATTCTGAATGGCATACTGAGGGAGCTCCACAAGGTATGAAGGTAAATTCTGTTGAGGAAACCCCCTCCTTGAGTGATAATATTGATGTTATTATGTCTATGCTTGTGAATGGGAAAGCCCATATTGATCCAGATAATGTTCCTTTAGCCTCTTTGGTTGCTTAGCATTCTTTGCTGTAGCATGACTTGTTATAAACAATTGATATTGCTTAATGTGCCTTGGATGAATCATGCGTTGTTTTAGCATATTAAAGCATAGTATAGTGGTATTCTCCTTTGATGCTTTATTTGGGTTGACTTGGCGCATGCTCACACCATGTTATGACTATCTCAAGTCACCATAAGCATTTATGATCCTTTAGTTTTCAACTTGTAGTATCACATTATGCTTTGATCAATGATGTTTTGTCGCTCTGCATGATTATGGCCATTATTGCTCTCTTAGTTTGTCGCTCCCAGTCTTTTGCTAGCCTCCACAACCAAGTATGAGTTCCACTCATGCATCCAACTCCCTAAACCAAGTTATTCCAAAGAGTCCACCATACCTACCTACTAGCTTATGCTATTCCAAGTATATTCATGCTTTTGTTTACCTTCCAAATTAAACTTGTTATAAGAAAACTAGTGATTAAAGCTCTCACGAACTTGATGGCACACTTTACTTTTCTTGCCCTTAATAAACTTGAACCATTGTGTCGTCTATGTTGTATATGCTTGCACTTATTTGTTGGGAATTTGCAGAACCATGCTGTCATGGGGAACACTTTCAACATTGCACGGGTACTTTGTACCTAGTTGATATCATACTCTTTTATCTATGGATGTCGTCGGTGTGAAATGAAAGGGGAGCTTGTAAGTCCATGGAGTTATGTATATGTGTTAGAGAAACGCCTGGGCCGCTGGTCTAATCCATGCTGACATGGTGGAAACCTGCAGCGTAACCATAATGAGCTGTCTATGAAGCATTCTTCTTATAAAAAAGAGTCCTATATTGAGAAAAAGAGAAAAAAAAAATGAGATTATGAAAAGAGGAAAGAGAGAAAAAAGCACCATATTCCCATGGTAAATAAGAAGATTGTTGAGATGCTCGTTGTCTTCTTGCCTTGTCATTTTGATATGGGGATTCTTCTGTATCATCGGGAAAGGGGTACCCCGTTGGCGGTTCTCTATGATACACATGTACTTACAATGACAAGAACTTACCGGTGACTAAACTTGAGTAGCATGAGGAGCGGCCCTCGTATTCAAGGGACATGAGATTTCTAACTTATACTTCGTCAAGCATGTACACCATAGTTTGTTCACTTTAACCTTAATCACTTCAAGATGCTTATGATAGGGGAAATGAGAGCTGAAAGCTATTAAGTACCATAATTTTTGGAAGCTCTTTATGAAACTTGAATCTCTGCTTCCTTCTATGAAGGCCTTTCTTCCACCATTATATTGAGTCTCCACCTTCTACCTTTATGCACCTACTTTGAGAGCATAGTGGCCATTCTTAGTTCTATGTGCATTGTCCCAAGACTAGTTGATTGATGCATAACTTGATATTGCTTGTTTTAAACTATTTGTATCTAGTCACACTTATGAACGTTTAAGGTGTCCTATGCATTTATATTTTCTACTCTATGAGGGACAATCTGAATACTATTATGCTATGTTTTGTTTCTGTGAAATAAACAAACGTCGTGCAAAGCATTGTTATTCATGAATCTTTTGTTTGTGCCTTTTCATGTTGCAACATAGTTTCTTTGTCTTATTACTAGAACTTTGTCTTTCATGTTATGATTGAAGTACTATGATCCCAGCTTTGAATGTTTCACAAATACTTTGATCAAGTTTATGATGGTGCATGTCACCTAAAAATTATTCTTTCTTTTTATCAATTACCTACTCGAGGACGAGCAGGAGTTAAGCTAGGGGATGTTGATACATTGCAAATGTATCTATAATTTTTGATGTTCCATGCTTGGTTTTATCTACTTTCTTGTGTTTTGTCCACACTTTGGAGTACTTTTCATATGATTTCTTGGACTAACCTATTAACAAGAGCCACAGTGCCAACTGCCTGTTTTCTGCTGTTTTTGGTTCCAGGAAGTCAGAAAATGAATATTCTCGGAATTGGACGGGACAAAAGCCAAAGTCACTATTTTACCGGAAGGCATCTGGAGCCAGAATACGAGACGGCGAAGGGCTAGGGCCCGGCCACACCACCTGGCCGCGTGGCCAGGCCTGGCCCGCACCAGGGGGTGGTCTGGCCGACCCCAGCACCCCCTCGGCCTCTCCTTCCGCCTATTTATTGCCTTCGATACCAAAACCCTAAGTACCCGATCAAAAATCCATGAAAGAGTCTGTAGCCGCCGTCGTCTCCATCCCTAGATCGGGAGGGATCTGGAGCTCTTCCCGGCACCTTGCCGAATAGGGGAATTTACCCTGGAGGCCTTTTCATCATCATGCAAGCCTCCGGTGTGATGCGTGAGTAGTTCATCTCTGACTACGGGTCCATGTAGTAGCTAGATGGCTGATTCTCCTCCTTTGTGATTTCATGTCTAGATCTTGTGAGCTCCGTTCATGATAAAGATCATCTATTTGTAATTCTGCATGTTGTGTTTGCGGGGATCCGATGGATATTGAGATGCTATTTCAGATTGATTATTGATTCTATCATGTCTTTGTTATTTGTGATCTTGCATGCTTTCCGTTGTTAGTAGCTATCTTGGCCAAGTAGATGCTAGCAACTCCAAGAGTTAGTATTTATGCTCGATAGTGGGTTCATGCCTCTGGTAATCTGGGGAAGTGACAGAAATCTCTAAGGTACTAGATGTGTTGTTTCTACTAGGGAGAAAACAACAATCCTTTGTTCATAGAACAATCGTATTGTTTACATTACACACAATTTGTAAAGCAATAATCTGTTGCTTGCAACTTAATACTGGAGGGGGTTCGGATAATAACCTGAAGGTGGATTATTAGTCATAGATGCAGTTGGATGGCGGTCTATGTATAATGTTGTAATGCCCAATCAAGTCTCAAAGGAGTCAAGATGATTAGTATATGCTTGTATGCTTTCTCGATGTTTGTTAATTGCCCCGCTGTAATTTGTTCACCCAGCATGTTATCTATCTTAAGGAGAGCCACCTCTAGTGAACTATGGACCCCGGTCATTTCTTTTACATACAATCTACAAACTGTTTACTTCTTTGTGTTTACTTTCTGCAAACTATTACTTCCTTCCATTCGATACGTTTAATCCTTTGTTTTCAGCAAAACCGGTGAGATTGACAACCTCATCGCAAGTTGGGGACAGAGTTATGTAATTGTGTTATGCAGGTCTCCACGTTGCTGCTGGCACAAATAGTGCGCCCTGCCAACGTTCAGCTAGCTACACCTTTGGGGTGTTTCCTTGCTCCTACTGGATTGATAACCTTGGTTTCATAACTGAGGGAAACTTACTGCTGTGCTCATCATACCTTCCTCTTGGGGTTCCTCAACGAGCTCGTTAATACACGAGTCATCACTCCTCTTGATGAGGAATTTCTTGCTCCTCATCCTCTTCAGGAATCTCCTCCTCAGGTTGGTGCTGCTCAACCTGCACATCATATAGCAAACGCCCTTCCTCGATAGAGAATAGACCATTAGGCAAAGGAGCGGGGTAGATATGCCCAGCTCTAGCACTATGCAGATAATAAACACCACCTCTCCTAGCGAGCATTCCACATGCCCTCAAGGTGGAGAAACCAACACGCGTCTCACGTAGTACGGGTTGCAACTCACCTAGATCGATGTCTAGGGTAGTGGCAAGCACGGTGATGACGCCTCCTCATGTGATTGGCCATTGGCTTTCGGAGGCTTGCTGCTCCAGGTAGCACACAAGGATGGCGCCCAAGTGGAGTGACAGGATACAGTTGATGTAAGCAGCCTTGGCAAGGACTAGGATGTCCTCCTCGTTGAGTCTTGTGAACTCATTGCGTGCCTGCAAGGTGTTAGCAATAACATAGAACAAATAGCGAATTGCTGGATGTTGAATATTCTTCCCCTTATTCACTCTACTAGTGAAGCTCATTCCGTTATAGTATTGATCAGGGGAAGTAATTAAGCCAGTAAAGGATGCGCGTAGAGCATGAACATCATTGTTCGGCAAATTAAAGCATGCACTCCATTGATCTAACGTTAAGGTGTAGTTGTTGTTCATCAGATGGAAACAAATAGTATCCTCTCCTTGCCAGGGTTTAATAGTGCTTTGCAATGAACTTAGGAATTCAATGGTTAAGCAGCGATAAGTAGGTACATCATTGTACACAAAGTTTTGTAGGCCAGCTCTATTGCAAAGTAAATTGAAGTCATCAAAAATACTGAGTTGGTTCAATATAAGGGGGCAACCCACTTGGTGGCCTTCACTTCGTGGTTCTTGATCTTGTTGAAGCGTCCGTGATGAGCTTGATCCCTGAACCGTATCCCCATGCGTTCCTGGGTGATTGCCCAAGAAGCGCTAGCGGTGGCATGAGCACGAGTTTGGCTCCTTGTGTTCATCTTCTAAAACATTTAAGAAAGGCAAAAATAAAACTTTTTGATCCAACAACAGTAAGTATAATATGTTCCTTATGTAAGAACACTAAAGAATCTCCTCAAGATAATAATCTAGGCAAGAAAATCATGGCAATTGGTTCATAGTAGGTCTCACCCTAGATTGATAATGACAATAGATCTAAGATGAATTTGCAAAAAGTAATTGGAGGATCGGAGGAGAAACATACTGTAGATCACATGTGTGCAAGGAAATTGAGTAGAGATGAAGATCCCTTGAGGTTTTGAGAGAGTTTGGAGGTAGAAGGAGGAAAAAGGATTGAAGTTTTGGAGTTTGGAGTACCTTCCCGTGCGATTTTGTGGTCGGGCGCAACTATACGGGCAGAACATGCGTTCCGGCCGTATAGTTGGCGTTATGTCAAAATATTAGGTCTTCCTTCTGGCGGCGCAGCTATACGACTGCAACTATACGGGCGGAACAAAATGTTTCGGCCGTATAGTTGGTCGTTAAACTGTCTGTACATAAGAAAATAAATTGTACAGAGGCATTGATATCTATACGGCCAGGACTATACGGCGGAATTTTTTATTCTCACCGTATAGTTGGTCGTTAAACTCTCAGTACATATTGCATAAAAAAATTCGATGGCAAAGATAACTATACAACCAGAACTATATGGCCGGAATTTTTATTCCTGCCGTATAGTTGGTCGTTAAACCGTCTGTGTCCATCAAAAAAAAATTGTTTCTTCGTAAACTATTTCTTTTCCTGTAACTTAGCGATATACCTTGTTTCGACAGAAAATATTGTCGACCAACAATAGCATGAACAATGCAGAAATTTAAGTACTACCAAATTTCTTCTCCTCGAACGGAGTTTTCTAGCACTCTTTATTGATATTGAACTTAAACTAAAACTAAGAACTTAACTCAAACCTTAATTTAACATGGGTTGCCTCCCATGGAGCGCTATTTTATGGTCAATATCTTGACCTTGATGCTACTTACTTGGGCCAGATGAGTGGAACACCCACTCCAAAGTAATTGGCCTTCAAAGTGATGGCCTCCTTCTCGTCATGTTTGGCTTTCTTCTTCCTGGGGAAATGAATAACAAAAGGATCCCGCGAAGGAAATTTCAACTTCATGTTCCCTTCATGAAGGTTAATTAAAGCCTTTATAGTTCTTAAGAAAGGACGGCCTAGTATTATAGGAGCAACAGTGTCTTTAGGCATGTCAACAATAACAAAATCAATGAGAGAAGGATAGCCTTTGATGTAAACAAAAGTGTTCTCCTTAATCCCTACAGCTTGTTTGTAGGTAGAATCTGCTAGATGCAATTTTAATTCAGTAATTTCAAAGGAGCCAAGATTTAAATTGTTAAAAAGACTCTTTGGAATTGTTGAGACGCTTGCACTTAGATCACAAAGTGCAGCTATCTCATTATTTCCAATATTTATCTTAATAGTAGGCTCAAATATGTCATCTAGTTTAACAAGTAATTTTTCAGCGATTTTCTTGTATTCCTCTTCAAGCCCGTGTACCTTAATTGCTACTTGATCAACAAAGTGTTGATACATGGCTTCGTCATTTCCTTCACTTACCAGAATTTTTACGTTGATCCTTTTTACGAGATCTTCAATGGTGTAGCTTGGTGAAGGGGCATTACTATAATCAAGTTCTTCAAGCTCCCCCTTTGGATTCTCATCGTTTTGAGTTCTTCAACAGGATTGGCTCAGCTTTACCTGCAAATTTATCTAGAATGAGAGTTTGAATCTCGGTTGTCTTACCTAGCTGTGCCTCAACGATCCTTGTTCTTTCTTGAAGGGCCTGCAAATCATTTCTCAAACTAACAGCTTGGTTAGATAATTTACCAAGCATAGCATCATGGTTCTCCATAATTTTGACTAGAATATTGTTTGGTTCATTTTGCGACTATGAAAGACTTAAGCGTTTCTTGGAGACTACCATTACTATTTCCCATATTATTATTATAGTTATTTGTAGGACTAGCATAATGTTTCTGGAAATTAGGATTTTAACTCTTCTTCCAAGCAAGATTATAATCATTATGAGCTAGAAAGTCTATTTCTTCTATATTTGTTTCGGGGGTGGCTCTTACCTGAGTTTCCTTACCTTTTATGGCTAGTATGAGCTCATCCAACTTAGCATTGAGATCTCCAGTCTCTTGTGGTGAGACAGAGTTCACCTTCTTCGTGTTTGATCTTTGAACATGCCATTGGGCATGGTTGTCTTGCATATTGTCTAGCAGCTGCTTTGCTTCGGTAATATGATTACCCATGAATATTCCCCCAGCTGCAGTATCAAGCATAGACTTAGACACATGATTAAGAGCATTGTAAAATAAATGGAGGATTAACCAATCTTGCATCCCATGACTAGGACAATTTCTTAGGCATTCTTTCATCCTCTCCCATGCAAGCGCTAGTGGCTCACGCTCTTCCTGTCTAAAACCAGTAATATTAGATCAGAGTTGCATAGTCTTTGCAGGTGGGACAAATTTAGTCATAAATAAAGAAGTGCATCCCACACATGATGTAATAGTATTTTTTAGGCAAAGATATCAACCATTCTTTAGCTCTTCCTTTTAGAGAGAAAGGAAATAGACGCAATATGACCGCATCAGGGTCAACATCTTTTATATGCATCATATCACATATTTAAGTGAAAGTATTTAAGTGCATACCTGTGTCTTCAACAACAGAGCCTCCAAATTGATTCTGTTGAACCAAACTTAAATAATGGGGCTTAATTTCATAGTCATCAGCATCAATTGCTGGCTGAGTAATAGGAGTATGCAAATAATCATTGTTGGGAGTAGCAAACTCCCCAAGCTTCTTTTCAGCCATACTTCCTATGTTTTTGGGTTTTCTTAGATTAAAAATTATAACAGGAAAAACAAGAATTTAAAGACTAACTAAATTTTTTGGTTTATCAAATAAAGACTAAAAGAAAACTAACAAAATTAAAAACAAGAATTAAAACTAGCAAGGTTCCTAATAACCTCACCAGGGTAGCTATTGTTTCCCTGGCAACGGCGCCAGAAAAGGGTTGATACCTTCGATCCGGATTACAGATGTAATATAGCTCTTTTTCCCTAGTAGACCTAGGTTTATCGAATCCACGGGAAGCGAATGCGGAGTGAAGTTACTTTAACGGACCTTCAGGAGTTCTAGAATTCCTTTTGTGTTTTTACCGGACCAGTAGCTTGCGTCTTTTTGTTGTTGTCGATGATGGAGAGAGAGGGCCTTGGGCGTTCGGTTTCACCTGTAGCTGTGCAAAAACATCTGATGGGAATAAAAGATAGAAATAAAGTATGCGTGTACTTGTTAGAGCAACATAAATTATATGTGGACAGTGCATCCATAATTGCTATTGCCTCTGCAACCGTTTATAGCAATAACATACTAGTCTTATCCATAGAAGAAAGAGAACTAATGATATGTATAGTGATGTCACCGTTAATCCCAAGCAAATCCCTCACATACAGCCGTACTATCCCTTCTGTCACTGGGGTTCCCAACCTGCAGATCAGTTATCACTCATACTCCCTATACCTGGCTCAACCCTCGGGCTCTTTGGTACCTGACAAGTCCTTAGATTGAGGTAATAGAGGATACAATAATCATCATATCATACAAACTAATACACGATCCCATCTATGATAAATCCCATGCAAAATTGCTACATGGCTAGGCCGAAGCCCTTAGCCCAAGGAGAATTACTCACACATAGAGATGAGATCAACAATCACAAATATTGTAATGAAAATCATAAGATTGATAGCAATAGTCTTACAATGTCGCTAATCGGAGAAGAGATCTATTATTACAAGTGGTGGAAGATGGCTATGGAGATGGAGAAGGGTTTTGAGATCTGGAGGCGGCTTTCTGGCGAGGTATGGCTTCTGGGGCGTGGTGTCTCTCATTTTCTATCGCGTGAGTCTTCTTTATATAGGGGTTCCTTCACGAAAGTTGTTCTATTTGACCTAACGGAGGTGGCGCCAACTAAACGACTGGAGCTATATGGTCAGAAGTTTTTCTCCGGCCGTATAGTTGGTCGTTACTGTGTCTGCCTTCGTTGGACAGCTCCTGGTTTCTTCTGGTCAAAGGAAATATCATATCTTTGACTTTAATGTAGTGATTCCCTCCTTTAAACGACATTATCTGTGCAAGAAAAATACAAGAACAAAGGATTGCATACCCTTCTGAATATTAGCATTAGTGGCAGGGTTTAGAGAGATATTTCATCAAATATATGATTAATATCCAGTTTAAATGTGGACATAGATGGCTATATTTCAGAGCCATCAGCCATCCACTTGTGCCAATCGCATTCGTACATTTAGCAATACGCTATCCACGGAAGTGAACCCTTGGTCGGCGACCAGCATGGCTAGGTAGTACGGCCTAAGGGCACCGAAAATATTTGGTCTTGCGCCGTCCATGAAAACACCACCCCGGAGCCACCATCAGAGTCGCCTCGCTCGCCTGGCCTACCGGGCTGATGTCTACGCACTTCCTATCTTGTAGACATTTGTTGGGCCTCCAAGTGCAGAGGTTTGTAGAACAGTATCAAGTTTTCCCTTAAGTGGTTCACCCAAGGTTTATCGAACTCAGGGTGGAAGTGGTCAAAGGTATCCCCTCTCAAGCAACCCTGCAATCAAGATACAAGAAGTCTCTTGTGTCCCCAACACACCCAATACACTTGTCAGGTGTATAGGTGCACTAGTTCGGCGAAGAGATAGTGAAATACAAGTGGTATGGATATAAGACAATGGTGCGAGAAAATAGATTGATGGCGTGGAAGAGACTAAAGGCTAACTCAAATAAAGATGGAAGCAAGCAAACATGTAACAGATCTAGTAGCAAACGAAGTATCAATGCTTAGAAACAAGGCCTAGGGATCATACTTTCACTAGTGAACACTCTAATATAAATATCTTCTCTTCATGATACTACTCTTGACTACTCTCCGGTTGGACACTCTAATCGTTGGTAGGGCTATAACATCACACCTCAAAGTAAGCCTTTCCCATCTAGAAAACCCCACACTATCACCTTGAGCACTAGATGAGTCCAACAAACACCACAATTTCATAAAGACATCCAACTCCAAATATAACTCATAACAAGTATTTGTAATCTCTAGCCTAAGTGCCACCATGGTGAGCACGCTGTCACTTTCACACACATGGGGAGAGCAGAGATTCATTAAAGCACTTGAGTAGCAGAATAGATCTATAGATTACAAGCTCATGATCTCAATAAGATCATGCATAGAGAGAGAGATGAACACATAGCTACCGGTAGAACCCTTAGCCTCGAGAGAGAACTACTCCCTCCTCATCATGGGAATCAGCAATGGTGATGGAGATGGCTCCGAGGGCACTTCCCCGTCTCGGCAAGGTGCCGAAATAGAGACTTTCTGTTCCCCAAATCTCCCCTTCGGTGGCGGCGGCGCTGCGGAACTTTTCGTGGCTGGAGGCTTGATTATTTAGGGTTTATGCATCGGGAGGCTTCTTATAGGCGAAGAGGCAAGGTCGGTGGAGTGCCAGGGGGCCCACACCACCTGGTGGCGCGGGTAAGGCTAGCCCGCGCCTGGGGGGGGGGGGTGTGTGGCCAGGCCCTGGCCCTCCTCCGTCTCATATTCTGGCTCCGTGAGTCTTCTGGTAAAATAGGAACTTTGGCTTTTGTCCCGTCCAATTCCAAGAATATTCATTTTCTGACTTCCTGGAACCAAAAACAGCAGAAAACAGGCAACTGGCACTGTGGCATCTTGTTAATAGGTTAGTCCAAGAAATCATATGAAAAGTACTCCAAAGTTGGAACAAAACAAAAGAAAGTAGATAAAACCAAGCATGGAACATCAAAAATTATAGATACATTTGCAATGTATCAACATCCCCAAGCTTAACTCCTGCTCGTCCTCGAGTAGGTAAGTGATAAAAAGAAAGAATAATTTTTGAGGTGATATGCACCATCAAAGACTTGATCAAAGTATTTGCAAAACATTCAAAGCTGGGATCATAGTACTTCAATCATAGCATGAAAGACAAAGTTCTAGCAATAAGACAAATAAACTATGATGCAACATGAAAAGGCACAAACAAATGATTCATGAATAACAATGCTTTGCAAGACGTTTGTTTGTTTCACATAAAGAAAACATAGCATAATAGTATTCAGCTTGTCCCTCATAGAGTAGCAAACATAAATGCATAGGACACCTTCAAAGTTCATAAGAGTGACTAGATACAAATAGTTTAAAACAAGCAATATCAAGGTATGCATCAATCAACTAGTCTTGGGACAATGCACATAGAACTAAGAATGGCCACTATGCTCTCAAAGTAGGTGCATAAAGGTAGAAGGTGGAGACTCAATATAATGGTGGAAGAAAGGCCTTCATAGAAGGAAGCAAAGATTCAAGTTTCATAAAGAGCTTCCAAAAATTATGGTACTTATCGCTTTCAGCTCTCATTTCCCCTATCATAAGCATCTTGAAGTGATTAAGGTTAAAGTGAACAAACTATGGTGTACATGCTTGACGAAGTATAAGTTAGAAATCTCATGTCCCTTGAATACGAGGGCCGCTCCTCATGCTACTCAAGTTTAGTCACCGGTAAGTTCTTGTCATTGTAAGTACATGTGTATCATAGAGAACCGCCCACGGGGTACCCCTTGCCCGATGATACGGAAGAATCCCCATATCAAAATGACAAGGCAAGCAGGCAACGAGCATCTCAACAATCTTCTTATTTACCATGGGAATATGGTGCTTTTTTCTCTCTTTCCTCTTTTCATAATCTCATTTTTTTTCTCTTTTTCTCCTTTTCTCAATATAGGACTCTTTTTTTATAAGAAGAATGCTTCAAAGACAGCTCATTATGGTTACGCTGCAGGTTTCCACCATGTCAGCATGGATTAGACCAGCGGCCCAGGCGTTTCTCTAACACATATACATAACTCCATGGACTTACAAGCTCCCCTTTCATTTCACACCGACGAGATCCATATACAAAAGAGCATGATATCAACTAGGTACAAGTACCAAGTGCAATGTTGAAAGCGTTCCCCATGAAAGCATGGTTCTGCTAATTCCCGAAAAATAAGTGCAAGCATATACAACATAGAAGACACAATGGTTCAAGTTTATTAAGGGCAAGAAAAGTAAAGTGTGCCATCAAGTTCGTGAGAGCTTTAATCACTAGTTTTCTCATAACAAGTTTAATTTGGAAGGTAAACAAAAACATGAATATACTTAGAATAGCATAAGCTAGTAGGTAGGTATGGTGGACTCTTTGGAATAACTTGGTTTTGGGAGTTGGATGCATGAGTGGAACTCATACTTTGTTGTGGAGGCTAGCAAAAGACTGGGAGCGACAAACTAAGAGAGCAATAATGGCCATAATCATGCAGAGCGACAAAACATCATTGATAAAAGAATAAAGTGATACTACAAGTTGAAAACTAAAGGATCATAAAGGCTATGGTGACTTGAGATAGTCATAACATGGTGTGAGCATGCGCCAAGTCAACCCAAATAAAGCATCAAATGAGAATACCACTATACTATGCTTTAATATGCTAAAACAACGCATGATTCATCCAAGGCACATTAAGCAATCTCAATTATTTATAACAATTCATGATACAACAAAGAATACTAAGCATAAAGCCAAAAAAATATCAAGCATGGCATGACAAAGCATAGGCCACAGTCAAAAACAAGCTCTCTTTACCACTTAAGTATGAACTTTCCTACTCTTTTCCAAACCAAACCAAACTATTTGCAAACCACTGTATGAAATAGGGGGGTCTAACCAATTTATTCAGAAAACTAAGCAAACCAAGCAAACTAAAAACCAAAACGAAAACGAAAAAGAAGACGCTCCATGAACAACACAACTGTGCATGAAACAACAAAAATGAAGCATTTGGAAGAAACCTGGGATTTTTATTGATGAAGAAGGGGATGCCTTGGGAATCCCCAAGATTTGACGCTTGTACTTCTTGGATGTTTCTTGGGGTGACACGTGTGGCATCCCCAAGCTTGAGCTTTAGTCCATCCTTCATCTCATACTCATTCCTTCCATACACCTGAAAATTTTCCTTCATACAAAACTTCACACAATCTCATTAGCAACATTAGTGCACTTAAGATAAATAAGTCTCAAGGTTCAGTTCTAACACCAAATAAGCTTCCATTAGAACACTAGATACTGTAGCACTTCCCTCAAAAAGCTCAACTCCCCAAAAGAACTTAAGAAGGAACCAACAATTAGAAAATGTAGAAAATGGCAGAAATCTGTCAAAACAGACCAGAAGGTAAAGACGAATTTTTTCGAAGACCTTCTGTTGCTCAAATAAAAAAGTGTTGAACTAACTAAAGTTAGATAACAACCTGGGGCAGATGCACAGACAATTACAGCTCAATCCGACGTTCAGAGCTCTCTCAGGAATATTTACGGTGAAGCACAGAAATCTGTTTCGGGACAACGAGTTTCCCAATCATTACTTCTCTCTCATTAGAGGTTACTCTTGGCATAAAAAGGAAATAAAAAGGATAAGGAGCGGTTATTACAAAGGTAATAACTTCCAAGACTCATCTAAAACTTTTGGGTTATCTCCCAATAAGTACTTTTCTTTAACGCCTTTAAGTTAGGCATGATAGTTTGAGAAGATGCTCACATAAGAAATATGAATTGAAGTAAAAGAGAGCATCAAGAAGCAAATTCAAAGCACATTTAAGTCTAACCCACTTCCTATGCATAGGAGTTTTGTAAAGAAACAAGTCATGAAAGCACAAAGCAACAAGCATAGTAAAGAAAAACAAGTGCAACTTCAAGACTTTCAACATAAAGAGGGGAAACTTAATATTATTAAGATGCATAAAACCATATTTACCTCTCTCATAATAGCTTTCAGTAGCATCATGAATAAAATTAACAATATAACTATTACATAAAACATTCTTATCATGAGCTACATGCATAAAAGAATTATTACTCTCCCTATAAGAATAGTCATTCTTATTAACTGTAGTGGGAGCAAATTCAACAAAATAGCTATCATTATCATTCTCATCACCATAATCATCAAATATAGGAGGCATATTGTAATCATAATTAATTTCCTCCTCAATAGTAGGTGGACTGAAAATATCATAATCATCATTGCAATCATCATATATTGGAGGTATAGCATCCTCATAAGCAATAGAATAGTTATCTTCCCAAGTGTGTTCATTTGTAAACATATCATCATTGGAAGGATCATGGATAGCACTAATAGTATAGCAATTATTAATATCATCATTTTCAGAATTGGTACCAAAGAGCTTTTCAATATCAAAATAAGTGTGCTTTTTCCAATCATGATCACTACTATAGGTAACAGGCATAGGAACATCATCGAGTTCAGACTCATTAAAAACTATAATAGGAGCAACATGCTTAGGGGAAAATACCCTTTCCTCTCTCCTTTTACTCCTCCTTTTCTTCTTTATATTCTTCTCTTTAGGAGGGAGAGGCTTGAAAGGAAGCTTCTCCATATACCCTGGTTCATTGTTAGAGACAATAGAAGAAACTTTGGAGGATTCCTTCTTTTCATTAATAAGATCAAAACACATATTAGTCCTATCATATTTTGGTAAAATCTCATCTTCTATAATATTTTGTATGTAAGTATTTGTGTGACAATTATCAACACAATAAAGATGACAACCATGCAGGACACTATTCATATCAAAAGCACCCATATCTACCAAAGAGGTTTTTCTTGATAACTCTTCACACCCCAAAAATAATGTAAGTTCATCATGCTGATTAGGAGTGATCATGTCATCACAATACAAACTTGCAGTACTCATTGGATTAGAAGGGCTATTATTATGGCCTGAGCATTGGAAATTGAAATGACCCACTTCAAAGAAAAGTTCACAAATAAAAGGATAGAGGGCATAAACTTTTTTACCAAGATCATTTAGAGCCCTATACCACATTCTAGTTTTCTCATTCCTGTGGGTGATACAATATTCTTCTTCAACTTGATTACTCTCACAAGGTCTATGTATCCCACAAAAATTAACATGCTTATAAGAAATAGTGCTTTCAGAGGTTTGAGCATGTTTATTGCTATCATTAACACCAATTTCACTTTCCATGGAAGTGTCTTTAAAAGGCTCATGATACATGTCCCACTTTTCTTTAGGAGCATTAATATGAGAAGCAAAGGTTTTAAAACTATCAATAAGAATTTGAGGATCAAGACCATATTTAGCACTAAGCTCTTGAAAATCAGCAGTTTCAGCAAAAGACTTAATGCAATCATACTCATAGTTTATACCTGGTTCTTTACCATTGTTGTTATCCCCATCTTCGGTATTGCTTTGAATTGTTTCAAGAAGATCCCACTTAGCTTTGACCTCCTTACTCGTGAAGGATCCCTCTAAACAAGTATCTAGATAGTCCTTGTACTGTCCTGAAAGTCTTGCATAGAAATTATTAATAACAATATTACGGGGGAGCTCATGAATGGGACATTTGAGCATTAGTGACTTCAATCTCCCCCATGCTTGGGAAATACTTTCTCCATCATGAGGATGAAAATTATAAATGTAATTCCTATCTTTATGAATTTCATGAGGAGGATAAAATTTAGAGTAAAAGAGAGATTCAAGTTCCTTCCACTCCAAATGATGAGCATCATCTAATAGCTCATACCACTCCCTTGCTTTGCCCTTAAGTGAAAAAGAGAATAACTTCTTCTTGATGTGATCTGTTGTAATACCTGCACACTTGAACAACCCGCATAATTCGTGTATAAAGAGCAAATGATCACCGGGATGGATAGTTCCATCTCCAAAATAGTAGTTATCCATAACACGATCAATAATTTTTATAGGTATTTTCAAAGGGATGCTTTCAGTATGTGGATTTAAAATATCACAAGTATCATTAGAATTACCACATATGGGAGATAAACTATCATCAGAGCAAATTTTCTTCCTTAAAACTGGGGAACTAAAGAGATCATTTTCATAAGAACCAACTTCCCCAAGCTTAGACGTTTCCATAGCATTAGTAATAAAGGTGTTCAAAAGATTCATACTAATAACATTGCTATTAGCAAGCAAAGAAAGTTCCATGGGTTTTTTAATTTTCTTTTCAAAGAATTCGAGTTCTAACTTAGGAAAAAGAATAAAAAGCTCTCTAATTTTTTTGTTGTTTTCCATTAAGACTAACTAGTGAAAACAAGAAACAAAAAGACAAAATTGCAGAATCTAAAGGAAATAACTTCGAGCACTCACACCGGAGGATGTGAGTACCTTTTACCTTACCTTCCCGGCAATGGCGCCAGAAAATAGCTTGATGTCTACGCACTTCTATTCTTGTAGACAGTTGTTGGGCCTCCAAGTGTAGAGGTTTGTAGAACAGCAACAAATTTTCCCTTAAGTGGATCACCCAAGGTTTATTGAACTCAGGGAGGAAGTGGTCAAAGGTATCCCCTCTCAAGCAACCCTGCAATCAAGATACAAGAAGTCTCTTGTGTCCCCAACACACCCAATACACTTGTCAGGTGTATAGGTGCACTAGTTCAGCGAAGACATAGTGAAATACAAGTGGTATGGATATAAGACAACGGTGCGAGAAAATAGATTGATGGCGTGGAAGAGACTAAAGGAAAACTGAAATAAAGATGGAAGCAAGCAAACATGTAACAGATCTAGTAGCAAACGAAGAATCAATGCTTAGAAACAAGGCCTAGGGATCATACTTTCACTAGTGAACACTCTCATATAAATATCTTCTCTTCATGATACTACTCTTGACTACTCTCCGGTTGGACACTCTAATCGTTGGTAGGGCTATAACAGCACACCTCAAAGTAAGCCTTTCCCATCTAGAAAACCCCACACTGTCACCTTGAGCACTAGATGAGTCCAACAAACACCACAATTTCATAAAGACATCCAACTCCAAATATAACTCATAACAAGTATTTGTAATCTCTAGCCTAAGTGCCACCATGGTGAGCACGCTGTCACTTTCACACACATGGGGAGAGCAGAGATTCATTAAAGCACTTGAGTAGCAGAATAGATCTATAGATTACAAGATCATGATCTCAATAAGATCATGCATAGAGCGAGAGATGAACACATAGCTACCGGTAGAACCCTTAGCCTCGAGAGTGAACTACTCCCTCCTCATCATGGGAATCAACAATGGTGATGGAGATGGCTTCGGGGGCACTTCCCCGTCCCAGCAGGGTGCTGGAACAGAGACTTTCTGTCCGCTGAATCTCCCCTTCGGTGGCGGTGGTGCTGCGGAAATTTTCATGGCTGGAGGTTTGATTATTTAGGGTTTATGCATCGGGAGGCTTCTTATAGGCGAAGAGGCAAGATCGGTGGAGTGCCAGGGGCCCACACCACCTGGTGGCGCCGGTAAGGCTAGCCTGCGCCTGGGGGGTGTGTGTGTGGCCAGGCCCTGGCCCTCCTCCGTCTCGTATTCTAGCTCCGTGAGTCGTCCGGTAAAATAGGAACTTTGGCTTTTGTCCCGTCCAATTCCAAGAATATTCATTTTCTGACTTCCTAGAACCAAAAACAGCAGAAAACAGGCAACTGGCACTGTGGCATCTTGTTAATAGGTTAGTCCAAGGAATCATATGAAAAGTACTCCAAAGTTGGAACAAAACACAAGAAAGTAGATAAAACCAAGCATGGAACATCAAAAATTATAGATACATTTGCAATGTATCACGGGCCAAGACAACCGAACACGCTTCTCACAGCAAAATCTGTCCCGCCCATCCCTGTGCACGGTAACTCGAAGGTCAAGTACCATGCTCAGGGACTCGCCACAAACATCCCTCACGCAGCTCGGGAATGCGCCAGGTATGAGAGCCTGCCTCGGACTCGCGAAGCAACTGCCTTTCCAAGGCAGTGGGGTGACACGTTACAAACAACGTAGAAACATCCTCAATTACCTTGGGCATGTGACTAGAACGACTAAGTACCACGCCCAGGGACTCGCCTAACCGACCCTGGTCGTGTCTCGGAAAACGGCCAAGTACAGAGCACCCCTTGGGGTCACCAAGCGACTGGTTCCACGAGCCATGGTGAGTCGACTCCGGTTAACCTAACAAGCTAACACAAACAAAACATATACACGAGGTAAACCCCATTAAAGGGCGGACGCGCTCGGGGACTCACACAACCAAAGATCCAAACAAACAGAAGTCACAAAGCAATGCGAGTCGATTGACCTTTTGTACTTCAGCAACAAAATATATTGTTCATCATTACGGTACATTACAAAAGCATCTAGTTACCATAACTTACAAAATGCCTCGGGGCAATTGTTTATTTTGCAGGCTCCGACGAGGAGGCACCGCCATCACCCTTGACCCGGACGTATGGCTCCCAAGGGTTCGCCGGGTACTTCGTCAACTACTTCGCCAACGATGACCGAAAGGGCTGCTCCAACTTCAGGTCACGGTGATCTGGTGCACAGTCGCCTGGTGCCACCACTGTCTCCTTGTACGGCATTAGATCACCCATCGCTAGCCCCCTCTCCACGAACGGAGTAGCCTTGGCAGTCAGCCTGAGCACTTCCGCGATCTCCACTGGACTAGTCGCCGAGGGATACCTACTGGGGATGTCGTCAAGATCGAAGTCATCAGGGAAATGCACGAGCCCAAGGCTAAGCTCTGTGGTAGCCTCGCGCTGAAAGGCTGATCGTGTCATCCACTCGACGATAGAGGGCACCTCCTCAAGATATCGCCAAACCTCCATCAGCCCCCCAGGAATAATCTCGGTGGGGGAGATTCCTTGAAGAACAACCTAGACGCACATCACCGAGGATGTAGCCACGTTCACTACCACAGCCACGCACTGCGTGGCATCAAATGTCTGCACCACCGGGTTGCTCTGACCTATCACAGCTGCATAATGCGAAAATCAAGATCACGAGAAAGAGGAATAACGGAAGCATAGTCGCTCGGGGACTCGTCTGCCCAGAGACTTGCCACATACCAGAAAAGAAGGAGCAGAAGAAAGTGATACTCACCAAGGAATTTGCGGCAGTTCTCTGTCACGTACTTCTCAAGCGTCGCCAACTTATTCTGCAACCCAAGGATGATTGAGTCAGAGGGCTTCCGCTGCGACAACCGCGGCCTTGGCTCTTTCTTCAGAATAGAGCATCGAAGCTTTTTCCACCTCCAGCTCCTTCGTCAACAAGGCGACTCGCTCCTCCACCGTGGCCAACATTGCCTTCGCAGTCTCCAACTCGGTGACCGGAACATATCCCTCATGGCCCTTGGCGATTGCAGCGGAAAAATCATCTAAAGGAAAGAAGACCACATCTAAACATTTGCACAATAGCAAGAGTCCAAATTTACCAAGGGAAAAAGAACTCACCAGCAGACGCTTGGAGTCACCGATTGGCCTCCTGAGCTACCTACAATTCGCATTCCAGGCACTCCTTTGAGGCCTTCCGATTAGACGATTCCCTCTGGAGACCGTGAAGATAGAAAATTAATAAGATCCATGACGATCAAAAAAGTTATGAGTGTCTAGCCGCTGAAATTCAGCGACTAGACCCTCGGGGACTGGACGACCAAAAATTCTGAGTGTCTAGCCGCTGAAATTCAGCGACTAGACCCTCGAGGACTAGATGACTAAAGTTTTAAGCATCTAGCCGCTAAAATTCAGCGACTAGACCCTCGGGGACTAGATGACTAAAGTTTTAAGTATCTAGCCGCTGTGACAACCTTCCTCTTCTTGGAAGGGTCGACCCTCCCCTCGGTGTGAACTAGCAGAACCTTGGACACCAAAGGGCGGCCAATCTTCTTGGCACCAGTCCTGTGAAATCATCACGATCATCAACCCAACGACACCAGAAAATGCCAGAACGCAAGAACGAAAACACTACAAACTTACTTGGCAACAAGAAGAGTGCGTAAACCGCTGCTGATATGGGCAAGGTTCTCCAGCTATGTCCCAACCTGCGCGTGAGCCCCTTCTCAAACATGCTCGCGGCCCATGACACCATGGGCTTCTTCGATGTCGAGGTCACATCTGCGGGAGTCTCCGGCCTAGGCGACACAGGCATCTCCTCCGGTGGCGGGGTCTTCGACCCCGTGGTTATAGCTGCCCTGGCTCCGAGGCTGCCAAGACTATCAGCGCGATCGTGGCAAGTGGAACCGCCGACTCTACCACCGCGCCTTCGGCCCCGATCCCTTCATCAGAGTTGGGTCCTCCGGGATCTTGGTCGAGACTTCAGCTTCCTTGTCATCGGTCTATTCGTCTGACTCAAACGCTGCCACTAAGCTGGTGACGCCTGCTTCTTTGATGGCTTCTTCGCGGACGACTTCAGCTTCAGCGCAGGCTTTGCTGGCGTAGCTATGCACCGTGAGCTATGCTCTTACACGTTATCTTCATCACTGTCATGCTCTTCAAGGCTGCGACTCACCTCGATTGCATGCTACTTTTGCCCGCGGGTATCCGAGTTGTGGTTATGGGCGCGACAACCTCCATCACCTCATCCTCACTATCGGATGAACCTACCTCCTCCTCCTCTAGCTCCTTGGGAATTTCTTCATCGAGCGAAGGAAGATAATTCTCGAGGATTTGGAACTACTAGCAAAATACAAAAAATAATGATGGTTAATCAACAAATGCGACTGCAAAACTGCGACCGAGAAATGAAATTACAGGCAAGGAAACTCATAGAAGGGGCTTGACGCTTCACGGCGGTATACGGAGCGAGCCCGGCCTTCGGGCCGAAATACTCTGCCTTCGTGATCTTCTTCAGCGCGACGATGTAGTCCTTGGTGTCCCACTCCACCTAGCATGCCTTCGTGGCGTCATCCTTATCAGTGTACTGGTACATCCAGTGGGATCGGGTGGCCACTGGCACTAGCCATCGCCCGAGCCAACAATTGTACAAATTGATGGTCTCAAGGCCTTGTTTCTTCAACTCCTGGATCCGGGTCAACGTCTCGTCCATGACCATCCTCTGGTCGTCCGGGATATTGGCCGCTGATAGTCGGCACGGCTCGCTCCTCTCGGTGGTGTACGTCGGGAGCGACACTTCTCCATCAGGGGTGGATTCCATCACATAGGACCAAAACTTCTTCCATTCACTCGCGGCCTTCTTTGGCAGCAGCAGCTTCAGAAACTTGGCCTTGGGCTTTAGCTAGAAGCTGACTCCGCCAGTTGCCGGGATCAGGCCGCCTGCTCCCTCGCGACTGAGGCAACCGTGGAAAAGATCCAGCCATAGGGGGAAGTAGGGGCAGAATCCAAGATAACATTCGTAGAAGGCGACAAAGATTGCGAGCTGCTCCACGCTATGCGACCCCAGATCTGATGGCTTGATCGCGTAGTACGCGCAGAATCGCTAGAAGAAAATTGAGGTAGGGAACCCCAACCCCCTCTCAGATGGCTCTGGAAACAGATGAAATTCCCGGGGCAAGGCTTGGGTTCCGTCTCGCCGGACGCAGGGATTCACCAATGCCCTTTGCAAAGGATGCCCGCGTCCTAGAAGGACTTCAGGGAGGCTGGGGTGCACTATGATTTGCCCCACAGGTCCTTCGGAAGCGCCATTGGAGAAGAACAAAGGCACTCGGTCCAAAATTTGGATCGGGGAAGATGGGAAGACTGAAAGTGCACGGGGGCGGAGGAATGTGAAGAAGGATCACAACTCTCCTTGTCACTCTCCTTATAAGGGGGTGTTACCCGCCAATCTCGAGGTAGCCGTTACCCCATGGTAATTTCGCCGAAGTTACCATTGGATTACCCAATGGCTAGTTTGACCAAGCTGGCGGTCCAACTTCATTCACTCGATTCTACCACCTACTTGCCCTTCCAATTGGTCGGGCATGGCGACACAGTCACATATCCACTCGCCAACGCTGCGACTGAAGATATGCTGGAGAAATTCCTTGCTTCATTGAGGGAGTCCACCGCCGATTCGACTGGGCGTCCGATTGGATTTGCTTACTCCGATTGCTAAACAAACACCTACGCCGAACCAACGCTAGCCTCGGGGACTATTAATGGGGATATGCCAGAGGGGGTATGCCCAGCAGGACGTTTCGACTGGACCATGGCCTCTACGAGTGGGCCTGCGAGACGGCGATTGGAATCCAACTGAAGAGGGAGCCTAGCGACTAGAAGCTGTAGGCCCAGAAGCGTAGTTAGGCCCAATCGGATTAGGTCAAATCCTCTGAGTCCCTAATTGATTCGGTTGTATATCTGTAAACTCTAGCGAGGCACCCCCTATATAAGCCTCCCTAGGGTACTCTCTATGCTTATGTTCCATCATACACTCCATCGACTCGCCGCCTAGCCGCCGAGCTCGACCACATTGTACTCACTCAATAATACAATCTAGCAGGAGTAGGTCTTTGCCCTACGGGGGGCTGAACCTGGGTAAATCCCTATGTCTTTGCCCTCATCTCGCTCCGCAGATGGCTGCCCGCTCTTGCCCCAAATCCTTCCAATTGCTACCCCTAGTAGCGACTGTCGTGGTCATTCCCACGACAAAAGCACCTTTAGAGGAAACGAGAGAATTGTATTAATTTTCCTTCTTCGTAGGCATCGTCTTCTTGGGTGGACGACCGGCTCCAGAGGGTGGATCAGACACATTGGCCGACACGTTCTGTGAAAGTATTAGAAATACATCGTACGATTAATCAAGATAGTAGCACATGGGACGGGGAATTGGAGGAGATCATCACCATCATTGCCACCATCAACCATCCATGTTTCCCCCATCTATGAGTGAGTAATCCCCCGCTGTAGGCTATGGGGATGGTAGGGATTGGATGAGATCGTTCATGTAATGGCATCAGATTGTTAGGGCATGGTGCCTAGTATTTATTATTAGTGCTTTTTGACTTTGTTGCATCAGATTCATTATGATATTATTGTTTATGGTCTTACCTGCAAGTTGTATACACACGTTGTTGTCCGGAACCAAAGGCCCCGAAGTGACAGCAATCGGGATAACCAGAGGGAATGGCTTTGATGTGAGGATCACATGTGTTCATAGAGTGTTAATGCTTTGCTCTGGTGCTCTATTAAAAGGAGAACCTTAATTGCTAGTAGTTCCCGTGAGGCCCCACTGCAAACGGGCTGGCAGGACAAAAGATGGTGTGCAAGTTCTCATTAGAGCACGTATGACTATATATGGAACACATGCCTATGATTATTTAGTACTTGGATGCTTTATCTTATTTATCTGCAAATGCCATATGTCTTGATTGCTATATGAATTGTCTTGTCCATGCAATGCCCATCTATCCCTATCCCTACCGCGCTTTAATCCTACTGTTTACTGCAAATGTTACTACTGTCTTTACTTTTACTACGGCTATTACTTTGCTATTTCTACTACAAAACTGTTGCTACTGATAAACTACTATGAGAAAGATTGTTTCCAAGTGCAGCTGAATTGACAACTCAGTTGTTAAGGCTTATAAATATTCTTTGACTCCCCTTGTGTCGAATCAATAAATTGGGTTTTAGTTCCCTCGAAAATACTACGATACACCCCCTGTACTTGTGGGTCATCAAGGCTATTTTCTAGCATCGTTGCCAGGGAGCATAACTCTATTTATCAAGTTTACTTGGAATCTCTATTGTTCGCTGCCATCCATACATCATCGGTAAGTCTCGTGATGGCAAGGTTCCTATTTTACCATCCACTACAAGAAGAGGTACGGTTCTGAACACCTCTGTTGCTCTTGATTCACCATCTGTTATGAGTAAGTTCCTTACACCACCACATACACATGCTACACACACACTGCTACTACTGCTGAATCTGAAACTTCTGATACTTATGCTGCTGCTTCTACTGTGCTTGATAAGAGTGGTTCATTAGGTCCGTTCCTAGATGGTACGATTGCTAGAACTATAGCTGGAAATACTAAAACTCCTAATGAAGACACTACTACACCTATTAGTTCACCTGAGTCTAGAGAGTTATGATATTGAAGACGGTTATACAGAGATGACCGATGAATTTATTAAAGAATGTCAAAACACCCATGATAGGAGTGTTATTAAGAGTCTCCTTGAGAGGCGTACTATAAAACACAAATTGTCTCCTAATGCTAAGTTTGCTACATCTCCCATAAACATTAAAGATAAGGATTACGATTTCTCTCTTGATTTATCTTACATAACTATTGTTGAGAAAGAACCTTTTTGTGGGACTAAGAATGAGAGTGCGATAGCACATATGACTGAGCTTTCTACCATGGGTGGTTTATTTTCTGATGATATTAAGATGCGCACCTACTTTGTTGCTAAATTTTTCCCTTTTTCACTAAAAGGAGAAGCTAAAACTTGGTTTAATAATTTGCCTCCTGGATCTATTGATAGCCCTGATTGCTTGATTAGTACCTTCCTTCAGAAATATTTCCCTCCTAGTGCTAGACATGCTATTTTGTAGGAACTTTTTGATTTTAAACAAGGAGAGAAAGAGATATTGCCTGAATCATGGGAAAGGTTTTGTGCTTTGATTCATGCATAGGCTGGATGTCCATTACCTAAAAATGAGCTTCTTGATATATATTATAATGGACTAACTGAAGAATCTAGGACATACCTGGATAGTTGTGCTAATTGTGTTTTCAGGAATAGAACTCCCAAAGAAGCTAGGGAATTACTGGCTAAAATAAGCAAGAATTATGAAGACTGGACTTCATCTGAACCAACTATACCTGAGACAACTACACCTGAGTTAACTGCGCTTGCGCCTATACCAACATCAAAGAAGAGGGGAGTTATTGAACTAAATGATGAAGTGATGAAGGAAGCCAAGAAATGTCTTAAGGAGAAGGGTATTAAAGCTACAGATGTGAAGAATGTACCTCCTATAGAAGAATTATGTAAGCCAATCTCCCACTCGTCCACTATTGAGGTACACTGTCTCCAACACTTTGATGAAGGTGATATTCCTTACTCTAAACCTCCTGATCAATGCTTAGAAGAATTTGATATTTTTATTGTTAAGCAGGATAATTTTAGTAAAAGGGTGCAAAATCATCTAATGGAAAACTCTAGAGCTATTATTGAGTTAAAAGATATTGTGGAAAGAACCTCTAATGATGTTAAAATGCTAGTTAAACACTTCCAAATGGTTCAAACTCAAATTGACCAGCTTATTAAAGTACAAAAAGGTTTTGCTAGTTAATGTTGCTAAATAAAAACATGCTTATGAAATTAGAACTAGAAGTGGTGCTGCCACCTAGGATCCTCTATATCCTGAGGGGCATTCTAAAAGAATTGAGCAAGATTCCTAGCAAATTGAAAATAGTGGTACTTCTCCTAAGAAAAGGAAAAAGAAACGTAAAACTATTGTAAAATCTCCTGAACCTGCTATAGATCCGAATAGTATATCTGTCTCTAATGCTGAAACTGAAAGTGGTAATGAGGAAAACGATGCTCCAAATAAAGAAAAAGTTGAAGAAGAACCTGAAAGGCACACTAAGAATACTAAATACACTAAATAAGATCTTGTTGCTAAGAAACATGGTAATGAAATAGAGCCTTGGGTCCAAAAACCTATGCCTTTCCCTAATAAGAAACACAAGTCAAAGGAATATGAATACTATAATAAGTTTTGTGAGTAGATGAAACCTTTATTTTTGCAAATTCCTTTGACTGATGCTATTAAATTGCCTCATTACTCAAAGTATATGAAGGATATTATCTATAATAAAAGGAAGATCCCTAATGAAGAAATTTCTACGTTGCTTGCTAACTGTTCCTTTAATGGTAAGGTTCCAAAGAAACTTGGAGACCCAGGGATTCCAACTATTCCTTGCTCTATTAAATATAGTTCTGTTAGAACTGCTTTGTGTGATTTGGGAGTAGGATTTGGTGTTCTGCCTTTTTCTCTCTATAAGGGACTTCAACTAGAAAAACTAATACCAACTGATATATCTTTGCAAATGGCTGATAAATCTACTACTATTCCTGTTGGTATATGTGAGGATGTACCTATTCAAGTGGCTCATAATTTCTTGATATTAACTGACTTTGTTGTGCTTGAAATGCCTGAAGATGAAAATATGTCTATTATTCTTGGGAGACCTTTTCTTAATATTGCAGGAGCTGTTATTAATTGTAATCAAGGAAAGGTGACTTTTAATGTTAATGACAAGGATCACGCTGTTTATTTCTCCAAGAAGATTGATCTGAATTATGGCCTAAATTCAATTGAAAATATTGAGGGCATTCAACTTGGAGAAATATTTTGTCCCATACCACGAGAAAAATATGAAGCTATTATGATTGAGACCATTGCTATCAAGGTTGAGGTAACATAATCATTAGTGGAATACAAAGTTTTGTTTCATATAAAATTGTTTTGGTAACAAGACCTGATCAACCTTGTTAACAGAAAGATTTTAATGAACAAAAAAATATTTTCACCATGATTATCTTCACGCACTTATATTTTTTTATCCATTTTAGTTTTTGCTTTTGCTTAGTTTACTTTTCTGTTGCTAGTTGCTTGCATATTAGAGTGTCTTAGAAATTCTGAAGTTTTAGCTTTGTTTTGTTTTTGCATCATTCCCATATCACTTTTCTGGAGAAAAATCATTCATCAATACCTGAAAATTGCTAAAAAAGTGTCTCGAAAAATTCCAGAAAATTCATATTAAAATTTTACGTGAAAAAAGGGGCCCACCAGGCAGGCACACCACCTGGTGGCACGGCCAGCCCAGGGGCGCGCCTAGCCATGGTGTGGGTCACCCCTGGCCCTCCACTCACTCTCTCACTTGCCTCTGCCTTCTCTCTCCCGAGAAAACACCAGCTCTTTGCTCGAAATTGCGTTCTTGCGGTTCTTGTCCATGATTTTTTCAATCTCCTTCCTCAGCCCATCTTTGCTGCTGAAATTTGGAGCATTTGTTCTCCAGTATGTGACTCCTCTGCTTGTCCAAGTAGATTTGTGTTTAGTGGTTTATATCTTGAGTATTTTGTTGCTGTAGGTGACTAGTTTTGAGAGATTGTAAGCTTGTTCAATGCTTAGAGATATTGTTTTGATGCATGTTTAGGCCTCTTACAAGTCCCTATGAGTAGTTCCCTTCATTATGTATTCACTTTGCAATCACTTGTATAATGGATGTTTAAATTTCAGAATATCAAAGATGAACAACCACACATTTGGAGAAATATTTGAGAGGGACACACCTAGGAGGTCAAGGCCTTCAAGATCATCCTCTCAGTTTAGGCCTTCATACAATGAAGATATTATTGCACCATGCTTTGGAAATGAAGGGGATGAGGGAGATGCTCACCCATCTACCTTCCCTTGTTTTACCTTTTTGCAAGCTGCAGGGATCCTTAATGATTTCTTACTACTGGTTCAAAGGGTTGGCCTGACCACGTACAGGGAGGATGAGAGTGAGTAATATGCCGTGCTCACCAAAACTTTCATTGAGAGTTTCGTTTTCACTAACACCCCTTATCAGTCAACTGTTTCTTTCAGAATTTATAATCAACCTATTACCATGTCATTGGAAAGATTTTGTAGCATTATAGGTATGGGCATGACTGGGACAGTGAAGAAGATCCAAGGTCGACCCGTTGATTTGCCGGAGCTCTATCGAAGTGTGATGAATGACGACGACCGTGTAGCTCTGTGCGGGAAGATAAGGAACATTCAACTCCCAGCTCTTAGATATTTTGCTTATTATCTTGCCACTAGCATTCTTGGTAGGGAGAATACTAGTAATATTTCCAATTATCATTTAGCCTTCCTCGCTGTTGCACTTAATAATGATACCAAGTACAATCTTGGCTCTCTCATTGCTCATCGCCTAGCTGCTGGAGGACCTATTTATGGGGGCATTATTGCCTCACGCATGGTTGTTGCTTTAGAACTTTCCGTGGATCCTAATGACACTGTGTTGGCACCACAAAGGCTTGATCTTGTTGCTATGAAAACGCACCAATTCGTCACTGCTAACTCTGATACGTATAGTTTAGTATACATGATGTTGTTTACTGACGGAGACGAGAGGGAAATTCCTTTGCCACAATTCACTTTGTTTAGTATTCACAGGAGGCCATGGTCGCGCTCAAAGGCGGAGGTGGACGACCAGCTCCGCTTGTTGGGTTTCCATAGGCAGCACCAGGAGGATGTGCCTTCTTATGACTATTCCGTGCAATACGGTGGGGCATCCTCGAGCTCGTACCAGGACAAGGGCACCTCCTCGCCGTACTGCGGAGGCGCTCCGTCTTGGCCAGCTTGGGATTGATACCCATTTTGGCCAAAAGCCTAAGCTTGGGGGGAGGTACACCGACACCACACTCATCTACATATCATGTTCAGTTGACACTTTGTATATCCTTGTTTCGTTCTCTTTTTATTTTTTGTTCTTTCTTTGCTTTTGCTTTCTAAAAACACAAAAAGACCAAAAATATTTTCTTTGTTTCTCTTTGTTTGCTTCTCTTTCTTTTTGCCTTGGTTTGCTTCTTCCGTTTGGCTTTGTTTTGATTATTCGAAAAACCCAAAAAGATTTTGCTTTGCTTGTTCTTCCTTTTTGCTCTTGCCTTTAAAACTCAAAAACACCAAAAATATTTGTTGTTCTTCTTTGGTTTTGTGAAGTTTGTTGCAGGGTTCAGCAGTCCTCAGTGGAATTTGGTTTCATGTTATTATTCAAGCCATACAAGTGAAGGGCAATAATGAAGACTAACGACAACTTGAGGTGTGGTAAGAGGCTGGTAACGAACTCTATTTGTTTTAATTTTTGTGCATATACTCATCATTGTGGGCATGCTTAGTGTATTCATGTAGGGTGTATGTTATTTATGGATGCTTAGTAGTTCTTGGTTTCTTATGATTAGCTCCAGCTTGCTAATAGTTTGAAGCATGTCATATGAATGTTTGCTTGCATTGTTCTATTCATAACTTGGTATGACACTATGGTATCCTCCTCTGAATGTTTCACTTGAATTGACTTGGCACATGCTCACGCATGCAAATGACTAAAACAATCAGTTAAGCCTCGATGAATTATTTTGCCTTAGGGTTCTTGAATCACTTTCATGACATAATTAGTCCTGTTTTGTTGCAAGCATGATTATGACAGTTATTGCTCTCTCATTTGTCGCTCCCTTTCTATTGCTAGCCTTCACTTGTGCTGAGTATAATCTTTACTCGTGCATCCAACTCCCCAAAACCAATATTGCCAAACGTGTCCACCATACCTACCTATTAGCATCATTTGTTGTTCCGTGCATATTAAGTATGCCTTGTTTTCTTCCGAATAAAATGTTTGCTTGTTATGAGAAAGTTAGTTAGTAAAGCTCTCACGAACTTGATGGCATAATTTACTTTTCCTGCATTTAATAAACTTGAACCATTGTGTCCATCTTTGTTGCGTATATGCTTGCGCTTTATAAGTTGAAGTTAGCAGAACCATGCTGTCATGGGGAACGCTTTCAACATTGCATTGGTACTTTGTACCTAGTTGATATCATGTTCTTTTGCTTATGGATCCCGGTGGTGAGAAATAAAAGGGGAACTTGTAAGATCATGGAGTTTGTATGTGTGTTACAGAAACGCCTAGGCCACCAGCCTAAGCCATGCCTAATCATGGTGGAAACTTGTAGCATAACTATAATGAGCATTCTATGAAGCATCCTCAATAAAAACCTATGCAAATAGCAAATAAAAAGATTGCTGAGATGCTCATTGTCTGCTTGCCTTGTCATTTTGATTATGGGATAGCTCCTGTATCATGTGCAAGGGGTACCCGTTGGCGGTTCTCTATGATACATATGTATTTACAATGACAAGTGCTTACTTGTGACTGAAGTTGAGTAGCATGAGGTTCGGTCTTCGTAAGTAAGGGGCATGAGACTTCGACTTATAACTTGTCAAGCATATCCTCTTAGTTGTGTCACTTTAACCTTAATCACCTAAAAGATGCTTATGATAGGGGCAATGAGAGCTCAAAGCTAATAAGTACCATACTTTCAGCATTTGGAAGCCTTTCAAACTTTTCAAAACCTTTTCACTTCCTTGTTGAGTCACCACTTATTCTTTGAGCACTTTCTTGAGAGCATAGTTGTCATTCTTAGTGTAATGTGCTTGTTTCAAAACTTGCTTATTTATGTCATGACTTTGATGCTTGTATCCCTGATATCTTTACTTCTAGTCTTCACCTGAACTTCAGAGGTGCCTTGGCATTTATGTTTGCTCTACAATCAAAGGCAAGCGAGATACCACTGTATCATACCTTTTTATGAGCATTGCAATGTTGCTTATGTTTATGTTTCATGCTACTTCCTATTTTGAGTTGGAATATCTTCATAGCTTGTAATGACTATTAAGTAAACATATTTGCATGCTCCTTATTATGAGTTGTCTAAGTACTTGATCATATGATGAGAATATATACATTATATGAAGCAAATGTGTTCGTGAAAGTTTCTTTTATCGCACTCAGTTTTCAACTGAATTGCTTGAGGACAAGCAATAAGCTAAGCTTGGGGGGAGTTGATACGTCCAAAATGTATCTACTTTCCCGAACACTTTTGTTATTGTTTTGCCTCTAAACTTGTGTGATTTGGATACAACTAACATGGACTGACGCTGTTTTCAGCAGAATTACCTTGGTGTCTAGTTTTTGTGCAGAAAATCAACTATCAGGAAAAATCCCGGAAAATATGCCAAAAATCCTATATCACCAGAAGACTCATGGAGCCAGAAGACGAGACAGAGTAGGGCCACGAGGGGCCCACCCCACCTGGCCACGCGGGCTAGGCCTGGCCGCGCCAAGGGTGGTGTGGCCGCCTCGGCTGCCCCCTCGGCCTCCCTCTTCGCCTATAAGGTGCCTCTTGACCTAAAAACTGAGGGGGGGGGTTCGGCGTTTTTCCAGAAGGAGTTCCGCTTCACTGCCACCACCAGATTCCACGAATCATCACCAGAAACTCCGTTCTGGCACCCTACCGGTACGGGGAAGGGGAGGAGATCATCGCCATCATCGTCACCATCGCTTCTCCATCGACCATCCATGTTTACCCCATCTATGAGTGAGTAATCCCCCATTGTAGGCTATGGGGATGGTAGGGATTGGATGAGATCGTTCATGTAATGGCATCAGATTGTTAGGGCATGGTGCCTAGTATCTATTATTAGTGCTTTTTGACTTTGTTGCAACTTGTTATGCCTAATGCTTGTCACTAGGGCCCCAGTGCCATGATTTCAGATCTGAACATGTTATTGATTCATTATGATAGTATTGTTTATGGTGTTACCTGCAAGTTGTATACACACGTTATCGTCCGGAACCAAAGGCCCCGAAGTGACAGCAATCGGGATAACCGAAGGGAATGACTTTGATGTGAGGATCACATGTGTTCACAGAGTGTTAATGTTTTGCTCCGGTGCTCTATTAAAAGGAGCACCTTAATTTCCAGTAGTTCCCTTGAGGCCCTGCTGCAAACGGGCTGGCAGGACAAAAGATGTTGTGCAAGTCTCATTGCGAGCATGTATGACTTCATATGGAACACATGCCTATGATTATTTAGTACTTGGATGCTTTATCTTATTTATCTGCAAATGCCCTATGTCTTGATTCCTATATGAATTGTCTTGTCCATGCAATTCCCATCCATCCATCCCTATGCCTACCACGCTTTAATCCTACTATTTACTGCGATTGTTACTACTGTCTTTACTTTTACTACGGCTATTACTTTGCTATTGCTACTACAAAACCGTTGCTACTGATAAACTGCTGTGAGCAAGATTGTTTCCAGGTGCAGCTGAATTGACAACTCAGTTGTTAAGGCTTATAAATATTCTTTGGCTCCCCTTGTGTTGAATCAATAAATTGGGTTTCACTTCCCTCGAAAATACTGCGATACACCCCCTATACTTGTGGGTCATCACACGTGCTTGGAAGCGGCAGCATAATGTATTCTCTGTCAGTGACGAAAGAAGATCGATGATATATAGTACCAAATCAACAAGTCAGTGGCTTTACCCGTCTCACAAGTTGTGAATAGCTTGAAGCGCAGCGGAACAGGTGCCTTTTAGGCATAAAGTACGTACACCTCTATTCTGATTTAGGATGGTCACATAGTGCTAAATAACTTAGACTAGTAACTTGCACATGTAGCTACATAGTGGGTAATAATATATGTGTAGTGTCACACAAAGACCTAATTAATTAGGTTGTAGAATCATATACTAGTCTTGGTATGTGTGATGTTGTGGTAACTAGCTAAGTTATTACGTCACTTTGTTTTTCTTTAATTAACTATGAAAAGACATTTAATTCGAGACAATTATATATGCTTACTGGTAGTTCAAGTTTGTCAAGATGCAAAATATTAGGAAGAACTTCTTGTCAAAACTCTCTGTGGTTTCTGATACTCCCTCCAACCCAAGTTAGTTGACTCAAAATTGCTAAGGTCTGCATGTATCTAATACTAAATCATGTCAAGATACAACCGAATCTAGACAAATCCAAGTCAACTAATCTGGGTCAGAGGGAGTATATTAATTGACTGTCCGATGGGTACCTCCAAAAGCTTTTTCTTAAAACTTTCAAAGAAACCTACAATTTACTTGTAGTTCAAATTTGACCTAATTTTGATGAATCTACATAGAGTCATTCAAGTGGCAGAGTTGGCTAGGAAGTTTGAAAACTCATAAAACATAGGAATCGTTAGTACAACATGTTGGTCCACTATATATACTAGTAAGTTGCATGTGCCTTGCGAGTGAGGCTCACATAATAGACGTTTGACATATCATCACTATATAAAATTATAATAGGTGAAGTGGAAAAATATAAATTTGATCAACATCTATAAAGTATGGGTGTATATTTGGTTCTTATACTTTGTATCATCATGTGTAGAAGTCAAAGATTATTAGCTACCTAATACTTGAATTTTTTGGTAACATGGTCTAGAGAAACAAGGGAGAAGATTCTACTATGATGGAGAAGTGTATTTTTAGAGGTTTATGCATAGTGCATTCATTGTGTTCAAGACTATCAATAGAATCTTCTAGATACTAGAATGGAAAATAAGATCCAATGGCTGGAAATGTTCGGATTCACGAGTGTCGATCCAATGGTTAATATTCAAAGTTATTTGTACACTATATAGTGGTAAGATGTCTAAAAACATGGCTTGTGGCATTCAGATCCATACTCTTCAGATTGTCATTATAGAAAGGAACAATCTTGTCATCACTCAGAAAATTAAGAATGATATTTCCTAATATTTGGAAACTCACTTTGACGGCATTTTTTACTACAAGAAGATGCACCCGACTACCTCCGAAAAGACAATTAATTCAAGAGCACTCTATCACATTTACTTGTAGCTCAAGTTTGACCCAATTTCGTTAAATTGTCAAGATGCAAAGTCTTAGCTGAACTTGTTGTAAAAACTACCGGTGGTGGTTTGTGATATATTAAATCAGCTCCCAATGGTTACCTCCAAAAAACATAAAACTTTCAATGCAACCTACAATTTACTTGTAGTTCAAAATTGACCTAATTTCAATAAATCGACATAAAATCACTTTCAAGTGGGCAAAGTTAGCTACAGGAATAAGTTTGAAAACTCATAAAACACGGGAATCATAAGTACAACATGATGGTCCACTATATATGTCTGAAAGCTTGGCATGTGGCATTCAGATCCATATCCTTTAGACTTTGTTTATGAAAACTAATAATAATCTCATCATCACTTGGAAAATTGAGAATGTTCTTCCTAATAGTTGGAAACTCAAATGGATGGTACTGATTACTACAAGAAGTTGCATCCATCTAACTCCAAAGAGACATTTAATTAAAGAACAATCTATCACGCTTACTTGTAGCTCAAGTTTGAGCTAATTTTTCATTAAATTGTCAAGATGCAAAATATTAATTAGAAAGAAGTTAAAAACCTATTGTCAAAACTCTTGGTTGGTTTTTGATATATTAACTGACCCCCCAATGAGTACACCTCCAAAAGTTTTTATAATTCTTTAGAAGCAACCTACAATTTAGTTATTGTAGTTCAAGTTTGACCAAATTTCGATAAATATAGGCATGAAGTCATTCAAATGGGGCAAAGTTAATTAGCTATAGGGAGTTTGAAAACTCATAAAACATGGGAATCGTAAGTAAAACACGTTGGTCCACTTAATATGTCTACAAGCTTGGCTTATGGCATTGAGATACATATTCTTTTGACTTCCTTTACGGAAAAGAAACATCTTGTCATCACTCAGAAAACTGAGAATTTTCTTTCCTCATAGCTAGAAACTTACATCGACGACATTGTTCACTACAAGAAGATGCACCCATCTACCTATGAAAATACATTTAATTTAAGAGCAATCTATCGCGCTTACTTGTAGCTCAAGTTGAACCTAATTTCGTTAAATCGACAAGAAGTCATTGAAGTGTCCAAAGTTTGCTAGGAAGCTTGAAAAATCCTAGTACTAAAAACATGGCTATTAATTATAAGAAACCATTGGTCCAGTTTGTGTGATAATTGGGGCAGTTGCATTTTCTTTTAACTATGGTAGGTCTCGTAGGAGTGAGGTGCTTCAGAGTTAACACGGTCGATGGAAGTACAACTTACATCAAGGACCTCATAAAAAATGAAAATTTCAGCCAAGTCCATGCATTTAACACAATGACCCTAAAACTGAGCAATGAAGTGTGTATGTTTTGAGGTTTGCGCATATTAGCGTTCATTTTGCTAAAGACTATCAATATAATCCTTCTTGATGCTAAGGGAAAATAGAAGATCTAGCGGTTAGCAATGTTTGGATTTGCCAGTCTTGATCCAACGCTCAATGTTCAAAGTTAATTCATACACTATACAGGAGTGGTATGATATTGTAAGAGATAAGACAAGATAGAGATAAGATAAGAAGTATTGCGAATGGCGGATCTAAATGTAGGTCTCGTAGGAGTGAGGTGGTTAAGAGTTAACACAGTGGGTGGAAGTACAAGTTACATCAAGGACCTTGTAAAAATCTAAATTGCATCCAAGTCCATGAATGCATTAGCACAAGAACCGTGAAACTGAGCAATGAAGTGTGTGTTTTGAGGTTTGCACATACTAGCGTCCATTGTGCTAAAGACTATCGTTAGAATCTTTCTAGATGCTAAGAATGGAAAAGAAGATCCAACGGTTTGCAAAGTTTGGATTTGCCAGTCTTGATCCAACGGTCAATGTTCAAAGTTAATCCGTCCACTATATGCAATGGTATGGTAAGTGTAAGAGATAAGACAAGATAAAGATAAGATAAGAAGTACTGCGAATGGCTGATCTAATGGTAGGTCTCATACGAGAGAGGTGCTTGAGAGTCAACACAGGTTCAAAATTTCCTTCCCTCATGATGTTTGGCCTATCTTTTGAATAACCTTCCCTCTCGATGTTTGGGAAACTAGTGAAAATTTCAAAAACCAGAAAAGTTTGAAATTTTGTGCCGCGAAGGACCAAAGTGGTTTCCTTCCTATGTAGTACTACTCCTCGTCCCAACTCCACACCAACTCACGGCTTCCGAACATGCCAGAGACACAGAGCCGCCGTACCAAGGCACACGTGCGCAGAGACACACTATGGACGAGGGGAGAGAGATCAATCGGGCCGGTGCACGAGGGGAAAGGGGAGGAGAGATGGAGCATAGAGAAGGAGAGAGAAAACACACAATTTGTTTTGCGTGCATAGGTCCTGAAATTTAGTAGAGTGTGCACTGTAACGCCGTAGGAGTACCTCGTGTCATGAACCCACCATAACTTTGCTCTGACATGGAACCACCTTCAACTCCTCTTTGTTGCTGCCCTCTTCCCCTGCCAACGTTTTATTCTCTCAGCATGTATAGCGTGTGGACAGAGGTGAGCATATGTCTAAGCAAATAAATATACTACTCCCGCATTGTGTAAACTAGTAAGTTGCACGTGCCTTGCACATGAGACTAAGATAGTAGACGTATGACATATCATCACTATATAAAATTATAATTGGTAAAGCACAAAAAATATAAATCTGATCAACATCTATAAAGTATGGGTGTATATTTGGTCCTTGTACTTTGTATCATCATGTAGAAGTCAAAGATTATTAGCTACCTAACACATGAAATTTTTGATAACATGGTCTACAAAACAAGGAAGAAGATTCTAGTATGATGGACAAGTGTGTTTTGAGGTTTGTGCATAGTATTCATTATGCCGAAGACTATCAATAAAATCTTCCAGATGCTAGAATGGAAAAGAAGATCCAACGGCCAGAAATGCTGGGATTCGCGAGTCTTGATCCAACGGTCAACATTCAAAGCTATTCGTACACTATATAGTGGTAAGATAAGATAAGATAAGATAAGATCATGTAGAAGTCAATGATTATTAGCTACGAGGGAGAACATTCTAGTATGATGGAGAAGTGCGTTTTAAGGTTTGTGCATAACATTAATTATGTTGAAGACTATCAATAGAATCTTCCAGATGCTAGAATGGAAAAGAAGATCCAATGGCAGGAAATGTTGGGATTCGCGAGTCTTGATCCAACGGTCAATATTCAAAGTTATTTGTACACTATATAGTGGTAAGATGTCTCTACTACTATAATAGAGCAGTTTTGAATTGGATCCATAGCACCAATCCTGACCGTTGGGCTATTAGATCTAATTGTTCAGAGAAGCTGGATTCATGTTGAATAGTACCTAGAGCAAACTCCACCATGCATGTTCTAGAACCATCATGTCACCACCCCCACAATTTCATAGCACAGTAGGCTATATTCTCTCTACTACTATAGTGGAGCAGTTTTGAATTAGATCCATAGCACCAATCCTGACCGTTGGGCTGTTAGATCCAATGGTTTAGAGCAACTAGATTCATGTTGAATAGTACATACCTAGAGAAAACTCCACCATGTTCTAGAACCATCATGTCACTGCCCCCAAAATGCATAAATTAAGTCTATTAATAATAACTATCTACACATATTGAGAATACAACCTACTGTGCTTTGAAATTTTGGGGCTAGTGACATGATGGTTCTAGAAAATGGTGGAGTTTGATCTAGGTACTATTCAACACGAATCTAGCTGCTCTGAACCATTGGATCTAACAGCCCAACACTCAGGATTAGTGCTATGGATCCAATTCAAAACTGCTCCATTATAGTAGTAGAGAAAAAGCACACCATAATAAGGCCTACAATGTGGCATCCGCTAAGGTTCACCTTATACATAGTGGAAAAATAAAGTTATCTTTAAGCCTAAGGTGCACATCAAGCTTGTGGGTTGAACATAGAGAATAGAAAAATAATTTCCCCCCTCCTTATTTCATGTGATCATTTTCAAAAGGGGTTCAAAAAATTTAAATGCAAAATCTTAGTAGCTAGAAGTCGAACTAGTCATCAACTAATATATTAATTGACCGCTCCATTGGTACCCCCAAAAGGTTTTTCATAAAACTTTCAAACCAACCTACAATTTATTACTTGTAGTTCAAATTTGACCTTTTATTTTGATACATCAACATATAGTCATTCAACAAGTGGGCGGGGTCAGCTAGGAACCTTAAAAACTCATAAAACATGGGAATCGTAAGTAAAACACATTGGTCCACCTAGCTAATATGTCTAGAAGCTTCGCTTATGGAATTGAGATCCATATTCTTCAAACTTTCTTTATGGAAAAGAATCATCTCGTCATCACTCAGAAAACTAAGAATTTTCTTTCTTGGTAGTTGGAAACACACACCGACGGTATTGTTTACTACAAGAAGATGCACACATCTACCTTCGAAAATACATTTAATTCAAGAGCAATCTATCACATTTACTTGTAGGTAAAGTTTGAATTAATTTCGTTAAATTGACAAGAAGTCACCAAAGTGCGCGAAGTTAGCTAGGAAGCTTGAAAAATCCTAGTACTAAAAACTTGGGTATTACATATAAGAAACCATGGTCTAGTTTGTGTGATAATTGGGGCGGTTGCAATTTCTTTTAACCTTGGTAGGTCTCGTAGGAGCGAGGTGCTTGAGAGTTAACACGGTCGATGGAAGTACAAGTTACATCAAGGACCTCATAAAGAATGAAAATTGCATCCAAGTCCATGCATTTAGCACAAGGTCCCTAAAATTGAGCAATGAAGTGTGTGTTCTGAGGTTTGCGCATAGTAGCATCCATTATGCTAAAGACTATCAGTAGAATCCTTCTAGATGCTAAGAATGGAAAAGAAGATCCAACAGTTAGGAATGTTTGGATTGGCCAGTCTTGATTCAATGGTCAATGTTGAAAGTTAATCTGTACACTATATGCATTGGTATGGTGTTGTAAGATATAAGACAAGATAAAGATAAGATAAGAAGTACTAGGAATGGTCGATCTGATGGTCGGTCTTGTAGGAGCAAGGTGCTTGAGAGTTAACACGGTCGGTGTAAGTGCAAGTTACATCAAGGACCTCATAAAAATGAAAATTGCATCAAAATTCCTTGCATTTAGCACAAGGACCCTGAAACTGAGCACTAAAGTGTGTGTTTTGAGGTTTGCGCATACTAGCGTTCATCATGCTAAACACTACCTGTAGAATCTTTCAAGATGCTAAGAATGGAAAGAAGATCGAACGGTTAGCAATGTTTGGATTTGCCAGTCTTGATCTAACGGTCAATGTTAAAAGTTTATCAGTTAGCAAAGTTTAACCTAATTTCATGAAACAATAGCAAAGTTTGACCTAATTTCATTAAATAGTTAGGATGCAAAATCTTAGCACACCATGAACCTGTCGTCAAAACTCTTTGTGGTTTCTGATATATATTAATCGACCCCCCGATGGGTACCTCCAAGAGCTTTTTAGTAAAACTTTCAAAGCAACCAACAATTTACCTGTAGTAGTCCAAATTTTGCCTAATTTCGACAAATCGACATAAAATCATTCAAGTGGGTGAAGTTAGCTAGGAAATTTGAGAACTCATAAAACATGGGAAATCGTAAGTGCATTATGTTGGTCCACTATAGATGTGTGGAAACTTGGCTTGTGGTATTCAGATCCATAGTCTTTGGACTTTCTTTACGGGAAAGAACAATCTAGTCATGACTCGAAAAATTAAGAATGTTCTTTCCTAAGATAGTTGGAAACTAACACTGGCGGCATTGTTTACTACAAGAAGATGCACCTATATCTACCTCCGAAAAGACTTTTAAATCAAGAGGAATCTATTGTGCCTACTTGTAGCTAAAGTTTGGCCTAATTCTTTTAAACATACAAGATGCAAAATCTTAGCAAGAAGTTGAATTTGTCGTCAAAAATCTCGTTGGATGGTTTCTCATAAATTAATTGTGACCTCCCGATGGGTATCATCAATACAACATGTTGGTTCACTATATATGTCTGAAAACCTGGATTGTGGCATTGAGATCCATATTCTTTGGACTTTCTTTACAAAAAAGAATAACCTCGCTTGTCATCTCTCAGAAAATTGAGAATTGGATGTTCTTTCCTGATAGTTCGAAACTCACACCGACGAGATCGTTTACTGTATATTGATTTTTTTCAATGAGTATACTTTTTAATACTGTATATAGTTGGTGAAAGTTTGTAACATTTGACTTTGACTAAACCTAATATGCTGAGCAATATTAAACAAATGGAGTATAGGATAAGATTAGGAAAACATCATTTTTTACAACGCTCACAAGATTTTTCTTAGGATCATAGATATGAATAATACATTGACATTAATGATTAACCAAACTATAAACATAGCAAACCCAAACTCATACGGAGTAGTAGTAGTACAACTTAACAACTTCTAGGGGGACTCCGCGGTCTTCTCAGCTGACTTGGCAACATCCTTCGCGGGCAACTTGGCTACATCCTCCGCGGTACCATCGCCAAGCAGGGACTCATGGATGTTGGGCAGCACGCCGTTGTGCGCAATGGTAACATTGGCCAGCAGCTTGCTGAGCTCCTCGTCGCGTGCCTCGGGATGATGCGGATCTTATTGCTGTCCTTCACGGCTTGCCCGACGAGCTCTAGCACCTCGTCGGTGAGGTACTCGAGAATGGCCATGAGGTAGATGGGAGCCTTGAAGCCTATGCGCTGGGAGTATCGACCCTCCTTAAGGTAGCGCCCGATCCGGCCGATGGGGAAATGCAACCCGGCCTTGAAGGACCTTGACACCTGCTTCTTCCTATGGTTGCCTGGTGCGAGACTGCGACCTGGAGTGGCCAATGCAGGATTAGGAAGCCGGTGACATATCTTCTTTTTCTCCACAGCGTTTGTCGCTGCCACCTGGGTCTTCTTCTTCCCACGAGGAGCTCCGGTCTTAGGAGGCATAGCTGCAAAGTCTTAAAGGAGCAAGGGAAAGAAGAGGAAGAAAGGTTAATTATGGAGGGCCGGTGAAGGTGCCCAGGTCCCTTGTATTGAAACTTTAACAGTGTCGTCTTTACTGTTTTATAAGTATGAGTTTTTAATACTACTAAAAGGCTATGTGCATCAACCAATGCATTGGCCGGGGTTCTACTCCCCTTTTTTTTTAAAAATTACCGGATTTTTTTAGGTGTGATGCTGTCCAATCTATTCTAGAGCCAGCTCTGCGCCTACGCCCATTGGATGTGAACCATTGTTTTTTGGAGTACTGTTGTATAATATGGCCATGACCTTGGTCATTCTTTCCATGTTTCCTTATTTTCTTTCACTTTTTTGAAACATGGTCATATGTGTCAGCATGAAAATTCATACAAAGAAGTTGTATCTTTCGAAACAATAGTCGGTTTTCAGTATGACTGTGTGGGTACAATAATTAGTATATATGAATTTCTGAGAAATTTAAAAGCAATCTATCACGCACTTGTAGTTCAAAATTTACCTACTTTGGTTTTATTGACAAAATGTCAGTTAATTATGTGAAATTAGCTAGAAGGCTTGAAAATTCATGAAACTTATTAACCATGAAACATACTCTATTTTGTGTGAAATTTAGTGTGTTGTGGCATTGAGAGCCATACTCTTTTCCTTTTCTTTAAAAAATAATTATATGTGACACTTCTAAAATTATTTAACAAAATTCTATATATAAAAGTTGAAAAGTCCAATTAATAATATTAGTATACCTTGACAAGATGCAACCAGTCTACCATAAATGGACACGACCTTTGTCATTATTTAACTTTAAACCAAGTATGTTAACACATCACTGGTCATATTGTGAATAAGTGTTTTTAAACCTTGTCAAAATTCATGTTTATCATTTATGGAAGAGGACAACATACATAAGTTCTTAACCTTTTTATTGTTTTCTTTACTTTTATTTAATTTATCCCAATAAACAAGATGAGTGATGCATATATGACCTTGACATTGGTAACTTGGCTTAAAATGTGAACAATGTTCGTACATGGTTGTGACCATATTGTGTAGCAAGTTTTTCGAAAGTTTTCCAAATACATGTTTGTAGTTTTCGTCCAAAGAAGCACAAATATAAGGGGACACCATTTAAGTTTCAACTATGTATCATTACACACCCGCCAAAAAACTATGTATCATTACACACCTTGAAACAAGTATTTCCATATAGTACTAACATGCGGTGGAAATTATTTATATTTTGCTAGAATACAGTGAGTAGACTCTAAGGCAAATTATTCGGTCGTACTTAATTACTAAAAATAAAATCCTATCACTTGGAAATTCAAAAGCATCTTCCTAAATGTTCAGAACTCCCATTGACAACATTATTTACCAAAGCCAAGATGCTTCCTAGAACGAGATATAGTACATTGCCCGTCTCTTCTCTAGATGCCATTTAATTTTGCACCCGGGCACGCTTCTTCAGGGGGGAGGGAAGCAACCTCCTCATCATCATCCTCGGCCTCCTCCCTGTCGTCGTCTCCGGCCTCCTCCTCAACGTCGACCTCAGACTCCTCCTCTTCCTCAGTCTCATCTTCCGTCTTATCAGAGTCGCTCGGCATTGGTGATGGCGTTCCTTCAAAAAAGCGCTGCCAGTGGCTATTTTCTTCATTAGAGGAGTCAGACAGTGGCGAAAGCCATGGCCCGTCAACTGAGTCTGGGCTTCCAGGTGGAGTTTTAGGGCCTTTCCCACTTGTCAGGTCAATCGACGTGTTCTGGAGAGAGTTGTCATACGACATTTTGGAAGGAAATATAGAGATCAAGTTCTAAGCAATGCTGGGTTGGGTGTTTTGGGTGAAAGGAGGGGTGCATACTGTTGCAATTTATAATGTCTATTTATAGTCGTGCTTGTGTTAATACCCTGAAAAGTATCCCAAAATATCATAAATAGATTGTACCAGACTCGTCCCATCAACAAAAAAGGATTATACCAGACTTGTCGGTTCTTGATTTTTCTCGACCCAGAGAATTCAGGAGGAGCCCCGCTTTATCCAAAAATGAAGAGAATCATGCAGATCCTACTGAATTACTCGGTGTCTCTTACTTCCTCTGTTAAAAATTAAGTGTCTGTAGTAGTACATGCTTATCTAGCTACAGTACTACTAGTATACGTATATTCTTCACAAAGTTGCGTCATTGAACTTGATTGATGGTGATATGGTGTGGGCCTCATATTTTTCTGCACCACTGCATCTCTGACTAGAAGTATAATCATTGCGTGAAAGCTTACACGGGAAGGAAGGAGAAATGGAGAGGATAGTGAATGGATGGTGAGAGGGTCTAAGGAGAGAGAAAATCTACTAGTAGTATGTGTACTAGTACCGCGTGTGACGAACCCATCGTAATACATAACTTTTATGTCGAAGTTAGATAGGAACCGTGATCAACTACAATATGTGTGAAACCATTGGCTTGTGGTATTCTGAACCATATTATTTGGACTTCCTTCACAAAAAAACATCACCGTCCTCACTTGGAAAATTGAATTTCTTTTTTCATAATTGTTGAAAACTCCCACATGCAACAATGCTTACGATGCCAAGATGCACCCATGTACCAAACTATTGTGGGAATTCTATCAAATTGTAAACTATGATGTCAATATGGCCTTGATGACCTTGGTCGTTCGGGTTGAAATAAACCCGATAATGTCCATACACATGGTAGGACAATATTGTGAAGCTATTTTTCCAAAACTTATCTAATCCCATGATTACAGTTTTCATGGCACGTGGTGCACAACACATGATAGGACATCATGAGTAAATTTTTTTTTTGTTTATTTAATGTGATCATTTTCAAAACGGGTTAAAAATTGCCTTCCCTCCAGATGTTTGGCCAATCTTTTGAATAACCTTCCCTCCCGATGTTTGGGAAGCTAGTGAAAATTTCGAAAAAACGAAAAAGTTTGAATTTTTGTGCCGCTAACGACCAAAGTGGTTTCCTTCCTATGTAGTACTACTCCTCATCCCTACTCCACACCAATGTGTGGCTGCCGAACACGCTAGAGACACAGAGCCGCCGTACCAAGGCACACGTGTGCGGTGAGCCAGCATACCACTTCATGATGTAATACACTATAGTCATCGACATAACACCAATGAAACTCTGTTCACTAGTATTACATCGCTCAGAGTGGTACAACAGAAACACAGCAGGTCCAAGACATGACTATAGATTTCAACTCGACTCTTTATAAAAGATCAAGCGACGCTCTAGTTTAAAGAGAGAGAAAGATACTTCTTATAAAGAAGAAGCAGAAATAATAACTCAGAACTATCTGGATAAGAAGACTAGCATCTAAACTATTTGGCTTGTAATTGCTGCTAGTGTAATGCTCTACAGAAGTAGGTGTTATGGCTAGAGTATCTACTCCTATCTAATCAAGATCTTCGCCTTTGCTTTGGTTGATGTATATGTTAACTTCATTGACTTTATTGAAGAACTTGAGCTGCCGATGATGGTTTCTTGAGCATAAGTTGGTGTTGATGTCGTCTTCAATGGCTTAGAACCTAGCAAGGGTTAAGAAGGTACGGTTGAGTCTGAGCGTACTCAGCAAGTTCACTAAAAAGGAGTGTATGATGCACTATCTCTACAGCCACAGACCAAAGATCGTAGGCAATGCAGGTTTTCATAAACATTTCTTCAAAGGTTGCAGTATTCAGATGAAAATTGCATAAGACAAGAAGTACTGCGAATGGCCGATCTAATGGTAGGTATCGTAAGAGCGAGGTGCTTGAGAGTTAACACGGTTGGTGGAAGTACAAGTTACATTAAGGACCTCATAAAAATGAAAATTGCATCCAAGTCCGTGCATTTAGCACAAGGACCCTGAAACCGAGTAATGAAGTACTGTGTGTTTTGAGGTTTGCGCATACTAGTGTTCATTTTGCTAAAGACTATTAGTAGAATCTTTATAGATGCTAACAATGGAAAAGAAGATTGAACGGTTAGAAATGTTTGGATTTGCCAGTCTTGATCCAACGGTCAATGTTCCAATAAGTTAATCCCTACACTATGTAGTGGTGGTATGCATGGTATTGTAAGAAATAAGAGACAGGATAAAGATAAGATAATAAGTACTATGAATGGCCGATCCAATGGTAGGTCTCGTAGGAGCGAGGTGCTTGAGAGTTAACACGGTCGATGGAAGTACAAGTTACATCAAGAACCTTGTAAATAATGAAAATTGCATCCAAGTCCATGCATTTTAGCACAAGGACCCTGAAACTGAGCAATGAAGTACTATATGTTTTTAGGTTTGTGCATACTAGCTTTCATCGTGCTAAAGACTATCAGTAGAATCTTTCTAGATGTTAAGAATGTAAAAAAGATCCAACGGTTAGCAATGTTTGGATTTTCTAGTCTTGATCCAACAGTTAATATGTTCAAAGCTAATCCCTACACTATGTAGTGGTATGGTATTGTAAGAGATAAGTGACAAGATAAAGATAAGATAAGAAGTACTACGAATGGATGATCTAATCGTAGGTCTCGCAAGAGCGAGGTGCTGGAGAGTTAACACGGTTGGTGGAAGTACAAGTTACATTAAGGACCTCATAAAAAATGAAAATTGCATCCAAGTCCGTGCATTTAGCACAAGGACCTTGAAACCGAGTAATGAAGTACTGTGTATTTTGAGGTTTGCGCATACTAGTGTTCATCGTGCTAAAGACTATCAGTAGAACCTTTATAGATGCTAAGAATGGAAAAGAAGATCCAACTGTTAGCAATGCTTGGATTTGCCAGTCTTGATCCAATGGTCAATGTTCAGATAAGTTAATCCCTACACTATGTAGTGGTGGTATATATGGTATTGTAAGAGATAAGATACAAGATAAATATAAGATAAGAAGTACTGCGAATGGCCGATCTAATTGTAGGTCTCGTAAGAGCGAGGTGCTCGAGCGGTCGGTGGAAGTACAAGTTACATCAAGGACCTCATAAAAAATAAAAATTGCATCCAAGTCCGTGCATTTGGCACAAGGACCCTGAAACCGAGTAATGAAGTAAAGTTTGTTTTGAGGTTTGTGCATACTAGTGTTCATCATGCTCAAGACCTTTAGTAGAATCTTTCTAGATTCTAAAAATGGAAAAGAAGATCCGACGGTTAGCAATATTTGATTTGCCAGTCTTAATCCAATGGTCAATGTTTCAAAGTTAATCCGTACACTATATGAAGTGGTATGGTATTATACGTAACAGATAAGACAAGGTAAAGATAAGATAAGAAGTACTGCGAATAATGGCCGATCTAATGGTAGGTCTTGGAGGAGCAAGGTGCTTGAGAGTTAACAGGGTGGGTAGAATTACAATTTACATCAAGGACCTCAAAAATGAAATTGCATCCAAGTCCATGCATTTAGCACAAGGACGACCCTGAAACTGAGCAATGCAGTTTGTGTTTTGAGCTAGGTTTGCGCATACTAGCGGTCATTGTGCTAAAGAATATTAGTAGAATCTTTCAAGATGCTAAGAATGGAAAAGAAGATCAAACGGTTAGTAAAGTTTGGATTTGCCAGTCTTGATCCAACGGACAATGTTCAAAGTTAATCCATACATTATATGTAGTGCGTTGTATGGTATTGTAAGAGATAAGACAAGATAAAGGTAAGGTAAGAAGTACTACGAATGGACGATCTAATGGTTGGTCTCATAGGAGCAAGGTTCTTGGGAGTGAACACGGTCGGTGGAAGTACAAGTTACATATCAAGGACCTCATAAAAAATGAAAATTGCATCCAAGTCCATGCATTTAGCTCAAGGACCCTAAAACTAAGCAATGAATTATGTGTTTTGAGGTTCGCACATACTAGCGTTCATCATTCTCATCAAAACTATTAGTATAATCTTTCTAGATGCTAAGAATGGAAAATAAGATCCAACAGTTAGCAAAATGTTTGGATTTGTGAGTCTTGATCCAACTTGTCGTCAAAACTCTCGTTAGATGGTTTCTCGTATATTAATTTTGACCCCCCGATGGGTACCTCCAAAAGCTTTTTCGTAGAATTTTCACAGTAACCTACATTTTACTTATACTAGTTCAAATTTGACCTATTTTTGATAAATCGACATAAAGTCATTCAAGTGGGCGGAGTTAGTAGACAGTTTTGAATTGGATCCATAGCACCAATCGTGACCGTTGGGTTGTTAGATCCAATGGTTTAGAGCAGTTGGATTCGAGTTGAACAGTACCTAGAGCATACTCCACCATTTTCTAGAACCATCATGTCCCCCCTTACCCCCCCTCGGCAAAAAAATTATAACACAGTAGATTCTATTCTCAATATGTGTAGATAGTTATTATTAATATACTTAATGTATGCCTTTTGCTCTAACAAGACTGTTCGTTAATAACAACTTATTGTTCGTTAAATCACATTTCATATAGTATATATGAGTGTGGCATGTGCCTTTTACTAGTGTATATATATGTGTGTGTGTGTGCGTGTGAAAACTTTGGCTTGTGGCATTTATTTAGATCAATATTCTTCGTACTTCCTTTACGGGAGAGAATGATCATGACATCACTTAGAAAACTGATAATTTTCTTTCCTGGTAGTTGGAAACTCACACCGATGACATTGTTTACTACAAGAAGATGCACCCATCTACCTCCGAAAAGACATTTAATTCAAGAGTAGTCTATCACGCTTACTTGTAGCTCAAGTCTAACTTAATTTCATTAAATTGATGAAAAATCTTAGCAAGAAGTTGAACCGTACCTATATATCATCAAAACTCTTGATGGTTTCCCATATATTAATTGACCCCCTCCCCTCGATATATGGGTACCTCCAAGAAAGATCTTTTGTCAAACTTTCAAAGCAACCTACAATATACTTGTGGGAGTTCAATTTTTACCTAATAATTTTGATAAATCGGCATAAAATCAGTCAAGTGGGCGAAGTTAGCTAGGAAGTTTGAGAACTCATCAAACATGGGAAATCGTAAATACAACATGTTGCTCCACAATACATGTCTGAAAACTTGCCTTGTGTGTCATTTAGATCCATATGCTTCGGACTTGCTTTATAGGAAAGAACAATCTCGTCATCACACTCAGAAAATTGAGAATATTCTTTCCTGAGATAGTAGGAAACTCATACTGATGGAATTGTTTAGTACAACAAGATGCACCTATAGACCTCCGAAAATACATTTAATTCAAGAGAAATCTATATCGTGCTTACTTGTAGCTCAATTTTAACCTAATTTCGTTAAATTGTCAAGATGCAAAATCTATCTTAGCAAGAAGTTAAACATATCATCAAAACTCTCGGTGGTTTGTGATATAGTAATTGACCCCTTGATGGGTACCTCCAAAAGTTGTTTTCTAAAATTTTTCAAAGCAACCTATAATTTTCTTAGACATGAGGCTAGTAAATTTCTAAGCTACGTCTAGTAAGGGCGTGTGTAGTGTCTAGAAGTAGCTATGAAAACTACTTTTGCTCCAGCATTTAGAACTGAAGTGGGTCCACACAGACTATTATCTGCTGACTAGTGGGCCCTCCTACCAATTGATTCTCTTAGACATAAGTCTAGCACTAGAATCACCTTGAAGAATCTTTTTGTTAGCACTACCTACTCCACCATTTAGACATATGTTTAAGACTTGACATCGTGCTTGCTTTGATGTCTGGGGCCTATGGGCTCTCTACCGTGGGGCCCCATTGTTATTAGTGGTCTAGTTATATCCTATAGCAGCCAACGAATATTAGCTCTAACTCCTCTAGCTCTTCCTTCTTGATGAAACCTCGACGCTCGGCTTTGAAGGATGGTTACAAGGGCAGTAGGAGGTAACGTTTCCATCGATAGCGAGGTGCCTATGGTGACTTCGTCAAGCTCAAGGCCCCCACCGGACAATCTGAAGACACAATCTTTCAGGGGTGCTCATAGGGGTAGGATATGCGTTCATGCGTTCATAGGGGTGAGTGTGTGTATGCATGTCTAGGGTCTGTGGCTCACTATTGGCGGGCACATTATTAGTGGTTCAATTACATCCCATAGCAGCCAGCGGATGTGAGCTCTGACCCCCTAGCACTTCCTTTGCCATGAAGCCTCAGCGCTCAACTTTGAAGGATGGTTATGAGGGTAGTGAGAGGCGAAATTCCCGTCAATATATAGCGAGGTTCCTATGGTGACTTCGTCAAGCTCAAGCCTCGCAGGATCAGTCTCAAGATCCAGTCTTTCTGAAGTGGTATAGGTGTAGGGTGTGCGTACCTACATTCATAGGGGTGAGTGTGTACACATTTGTGAGCGTCTCCATTTTGTAATGGGTTTTCGCAAAAAGAGAGGGGGCCTTTCATTTATTTATTTATTGAGTTTTGATCTGTTTTCCAAAAGTACTCCATGTAATGCAAGCCAAACTAGGTGAGTGATGTTTGAGGGCCCACGGGCTCTCTAGCGCCAGGCCCAGTTATCAGTGGTTGAGTTAAATCCAATACATAGTAGTAGCTAGCGAATGTGAGGACCGACTCCCCTACCTTTTCCTTCTCCATGAAGCATATGCGCTAGGCTCATGATGCTTTTGGTGGTTGGCTGTAGATTCCATTAATAATTAAGTAATCCCCTTTTGTTTACTAGTACTCACCATCTCATAGTACTGCCACGTTAAATTACACTAGGTTAATTAATATGGGAGTAGATGACAGTCTGCTTACAACCTGTTTGGAGTTTGTGGTTACTACTAATTGATCTGGTTTATGTGTTACTGCTATCTCTATCTATATACGAGTATCGCTACATTTTTGCACATTTGTGCACCTCCCCTGTCACACACCTTCTTTACCAGCAGCGTCCACCTTTCCATCGCATCAGTGCAATCTCTAGTGAGTCTGCAACCATCCGGATAGTTGTTTACGTGATTGTTATTTGAAACAGTAGATCTATATGCCACATTAGGAAGCTGGGATCACCATGGATGTAGCCATGGAATTAGTTATAAGGTTCACTGAAAATAGGTAAGCATATGCTGCCAAAAAGAGTCTTATGAGGATGGGAAGCTTGCCCCTGGCTTTATTTCATAGAACGGTCCTCTGCTGAACAATGCTGATGTAATTTGCTACATATCGTTCATAAACAGATTGCTGTTTGCTGGTGTCCTACATTGCTGAGTTCTTTAAATTATATTTTTCGTTCAAAGGGAACACGCCCAATCCTTGGCATCATATTAATGCACGTATCCTTCTTTGCATTGCGAAGTTCATGTGTTCTTTCCTAAAATTTACTGGTTTTGCTGCATTTCATTTAGCATCATGCGCATGTCCCACCTATGGCGGAGGCATTATCGAGTGACAAGTGTTTGTATTTATCCAGCTACTTTGCTGGAATTTCAGTAACCTATGCTTTGTCCCCGAAAACATTTTTTCGATAAAGAGCACTTTATCACTTAAAATGTCCCCTAAAATATGTTGATCATTTTTGTTGCATCATGATTTGTAGAAACAAAGTCATTCTGATCTGTTACCACTTACTAAGGCCAGGACTGCTCATGTGCTAGCTAAGAAGGCAAACCCTGAAGTACGGCCCTTTTCATGTCGGTTTTGTTTCCCATGTTTAGGCAATATGCCTCTATGGTTCTTTTCCATTTGTGGTACCGCTATGGAGATTGCACGATGTGTGCAGCTGAATTTGGACTTTTTTGAAACGAGAATTTGGTTTATTTTTTTTGAAATGAGAATCTGGTTTAATTTTGGATTTGTTATTTGTAGTTTCCACCTTACTCTTATTGCGCATGGCGTAATGGTGCTGGTCACTACAAGGATTTGATAATTGCCTGTCTCTGAGAGAAATACAAAGCTCATAGACACATGATTTCGTGTCTTCAAGAGAAAGTGAAACACCAAGACGAACAGATTAGGCGCTTGAAGGAAGAAGTGGCCACATCCACTAAGCGAATAGTTGATTGGATTGCAGGATGGAATACATCAATTTCAGTTGCTCATGATGCTGCTATTGATTTTCAAAAGTCCGTGGTTGACAACTTAGTTCCTGAGTCGCCTGATGTGGATGGCGATGAGCTGATTGGCCAGGTGTATGACCGGACCTTGGAATAGGTGGGAATGCGAGCTAACAATATTTTCAACTCGCCTCTAGAAGCAGATGAGACCCTGACGGAAATTCGAGATTCTCCATGCCCATAAAGTCCTGATCCTGCAAAAGATGAGGAAATCTGTAAACCATATTGGCCACTCTACTTTCATTTTTGAAGGGTTTGGGTTGTGAGGATGACTGTTTGTTAAGTCAGGTACTATAACTGTTTTTTGGTCTGTTGGTGTGTGGTGTCCACGAATCTATATATTTGATGTACTATTATGACATATATATTGGACTTGGCTTTATGTGACTATATTTGGCAACAACAATCATCTTATTTGAACTTGCGGTGGTTTTTTATGTTTCAATTTTTTCATTCTGAGATCTATTAATGATGATGTTAATGCCAGTTGCGAGTGATTTGTTAGCATGTTCCTGTTAGTAAACCAAAACTTGTAGTTGTAAATTGTGGAATCTTAGGTCGACGTTTGAACTCTAGATCTTGATGTCATAGAAAGGGCAGGCTTCTACCACCTGGAATATTTTACCCAGCAATTCATTGTATCACACGAATAAGTGCACAAACTTGTATCAGTCGTGTGGTTGCTACTATTAATACAGTGGGGGTTTCCCCCCAAAAAAAGCGGGGTTCGCAAAAAAACATAGTGGGGAAAAAGTTAGTTTCTAGTTTGAGGAAGCTTGGTCATGTGCCCCTCGACCCCATCGTCATCTTCTCCTCCTTGGCCACCCTCCCTCGACCGTACCATCCCCGCCGCTCCACCATTGAACACCACCACAACAACGTTCGCTGGTATGTACGTCCCCAACCTCTAGCCATTACGGGCTTTCTAAAGTATAGAAGCATTTATTTTTGGGCATTGCGAGCTAAATAATCAGGTGGCGTTTACAAGAAATGGAATCGCTGTTGGTAGATGCATTTGCTGCGTTGGTGAATGCTTGTAAAGCAGAGGTGGATGCTGAAGCAGCACCAACAGATACATGTGAAGCGGATGCGGAGGTCGATGGTTGTAACACATGGGAGTCTTGGGCAGTGTTGAGTGATGCTTGGAAAGCGGTGGAGGTGTAGTAGAAATCCTCGTCGGGCTGCTGCTGAAACAAATTAGCTATGTTGGCTGCCACTGCCAAAGCAACGGCTGCGTGGGATGCTAGGAATGCGTTAGCTCGTGGTCGTTCTTCTTCAACGTCAATGGTTGTGGCTTGTCATTTTTCGGTGGCGCCTGCTCCATCTCCTTAGAACTCATCGACCCCATTATAAGTTCTGCGTCGGATTTTGTTTCCCTAACTTCCTCACTCTTTTGTGTATTCTGCTCCAGGGTTTTTCTGGACACAGTGCATATTAGTTTAAACTAGTAGTACGAGGAACATAAAAAGCTATTTAATCACAAACTAGTGATTCGAATGGGATGAAACTTTCATAGGATTCAAACCTAGGCACCGATGATTTACTGATTTTTTGTCAATTTTTTCGAATAGTTTTACTTTTTAGTGCAAAATCTGAGCTACTGTCATACGTTGGATCTAAGATGGAAGGTAGATCCTAGGGCAAGTCACCGTGAGACTTGGGTTCACCAAGTCATTGAAGTTGTGTCCATTTTTTCTCCCCCTTTTTTTTGATAAAACCAGAAATTTCAGGTGGGGGCCTTTCTGTCCTCCTTGGTGACCTAAAAAAGTTCTTCATTCCCTTTGCCCAGTTCCAACATGTTGAAGCATTATAGTCTTGTTGATTCCTTGTGGTGTTTAGGTTATTTTGTTGACAGACTCTGCTTTTTAGGTAGTTTTTCAGATGCGTGCAGTTTAGGAAATTTCGATGATAAATTTTCCTATCAAATTGAATCATGCATTGTGGTGTTTACTTAATTCTTTTTTTAGGGTTATGCATTGTGCATTGTGTTGTTTACTTAATTCTGATGATGCACTTGTGATATTTGCATCGTCCTACCAGCTTCGGTGGAAGAACATATGCAACAATCAACGACTTGCCAGGTGATGTATTTTGTTAGATTCTTGTCAATCTTCATCCGCACCCATCATGCATACTGAGGGCATTGATGGCTCAATATACGGCGCCCAGAAAAATGCTTGATGGCGGTGTTGATGAAGAGCTCGTTGGGAACCCCAAGAGGAAGGTATGATGAGCACAGCAGCAAGTTTCCCTCAGTAATGAAACCAAGGTTTAATCCAACCAGTAGGAGCAAGGAAAACAAAGGATTAACTTTGTCCCCAACTTGCGATGAGGTTGTCAATCTCACCGTGTTTTGTGGAAAACAAAGGATTAAACGTATCGAATGGAAAGAAGTAATAGTTTGCAGAAAGTAAACACAAAGCAGTAAAAGATTGTAGATTGTATGTAAAGAAAAGGACCAGGATCCACAGTTCACTAGAGGTGGCTCTCCTTAAGATAGATAACATGCTGGGTGAACAAATTATAGCGGGGCAATTGACAAACACCGAGAAAGCAATACATGCATATACTAATCATCTTGACTCCTTTGAGACTTGATTGGGCATTACAACATAATACATAGACCGCCATCCAACTGCATCTATGACTAATAATCCACCTTCAGGTTATCATCCGAACCCCCTCTAGTATTAAGTTGCAAGCAACTGATTATTGCTTTAAGAACTGCGTGTAAAGTAAACAATACGATTGTTCTATGAACAAAGGATTGTTGTTTTCTCCCTAGTAGCAACATCACATCTAGTACCTTAGAGATTTCTATCACTTCCCGAAATTACCAGAGGCATGAACCCACTATCGAGCATAAATACTAACTTTTGGAGTTGCTAGCATCTACTTGGCCAAGATAGCTACTAACAACGGAAAGCATGCAAGAACACAAATAACAAAGACATGATAGAATCAATAATCAATCTAAAATAGCATCTCAATATCCATCGGATCCTCGCAAACACAACATGCAGAATTACAAATAGATGATCTTGATCATGAACGGAGCTCACAAGATCTAGACATGAAAGCACAAAGGAGGAGAACCAGCCATCTAGCTACTACATGGATCCGTAATCCAAGGATGAACTACTCACGCATCACACCGGAGGCTTGCATGGTGATGAAGAAGGCCTCTAGGGTGAATTCCCCTCTCCGGCAGGGTGCTGAGAAGAGCTTCAGATCCCTCCCGATCTAGGGATGGAGATGACGGCGGCTACAGACTCTTTCGTGGATTTTTGATCGGGTACTTAGGGTTTTCGTCCCGAGGGTAATATATAGGCGGAAGGAGAGGCCGAGGGGGTGTCGGGAGTGGCCACACCACCCCCTGGCGCGGGCCAGGCCTGGCCGCGCGGCCAGGTGGTGTGGTGGCCCCCTGGCCCCTCTCCGCCTCGTATTCTGGCACTTGATGACATCCGGAAAAATAGACACTTTTGCTTTTGTCCCGTCCAATTCCGAGAATATTCATTGTCTGACTTTCCGGGAACCAAAAACAGTAGAAAACAGGCAGTTGGCACTGTGGCTCTTGTAAATAGGTTAGTGGAAGAAATCATATGAAAAGTACTCCAAGGTTGGAACAAAACACAAGAAAGTGAACAAAACCAAGCATGGAACATCAAAAATTATAGATACATTTGCAATGTATCAGGCATCAGTCGCCCAAAAATATTGGATGGACTTCATGGGAAGCAACAATTTTAAAAGGCTAACCCTGACACACAAGAGAGGAATGTCGTTACTTGGGTTTTCACCAACAGCTCCGAGGACGCTCGATTCTTAACAGATCATAATCTTGACCAATCCATCTTCCAGAAGCTGAATAGGCTGGTGGAAGTACATAAAGCCTAAAAAACCATATGTACTTGGATGTCACAATGTTAGGGTGCTAATTCATTATCCGCAAGGGTCTAACATGATAAAGGCCTAGGATCCAATCAGTGGAAGTGAAACAGTGATACCAGAACACTACTAGGAAACAACTTATAGGTAGACAAGTTACTATGTGGCGCATATGTAAATCCATGCGCCACAGATACTTGTCAGTGGCGCATTAGTAAACATGCGCCACAGAAACTAAAAACTTTGTGGCGCATTTCATACAACATGCGCCACAGAGTTTGGTGCGACCCACCAGCCGGTGTGGGGTGATCCAAGTTCTGTGGTGCATAATGAGACATGCGCAACAGAATTTGCCTCTTCTGTGGTGCATATTTCATTATGTGCCACAGAACTTGGAGGCAGGCCCCACCACGGAATCTATTTCACCCACGATCTGTGGAGCATGTGTGGATATGCGCCATAGATATGTTTGACTTCTATGGCGCATATCCACACATGCGCCACAGAAACCTAACCCTCGGTCCCACCACTTTAACCTGCACCATATGTTCTGTGGCGCATATGGCCATATGCGTCACAGAAGTTTGAGCATCTGTGGGGAAAAGGTCCAGATCCATGTGGAAAAGGTGGCAAGCTCCCACCCTATCTATCCACCACCACCCATTTCACATCTCTTCTTCCTTTCTACCTCCTCCCAGCTCTTCTTCCTCCTCCCTCCCACCCCATGTTGCCCATAGTTTCTCCATTTCCTTATAACTAAACCTACTTTAGTCCATAGATTGGTAAGTGGAAGCTTCCCTGCAACTTGTAGATCTAAAATTTCCTTACTTTTCTCTCTCACGTCTCTATTTGTTTACTAATTTCCTCTCCACCAACTTTTAGATCTATTTGTCCACACGGCCAGGTGGTGTGGTGGCCCCCTATCCCCTCTCCGTCTCGTATTCTGGCACTTGATGACATCCGGAAAAATAGGCACTTTGGCTTTTGTCCCGTCCAATTCCGAGAATATTCATTTTCTGACTTTCCTAGAACCAAAAATAGCAGAAAACAGGCAGCTGGCACTGTGGCTCTTGTTAATAGGTTAGTCCAAGAAATCATATGAAAAGTACTCCAAAGTTGGAAGAAAACACAAGAAAGTGGATAAAACCAAGCATGGAACATCAAAAATTATAGATACATTTGCAATGTATCAACATCCCCAAGCTTAACTCCTGCTCGTCCTCGAGTAGGTAAGTGATAAAAAGAAAGAATAATTTTTGAGGTGACATGCACCATCAAAGACATGATCAAGGTATTTGTAAAACATCCAAAGCTAGGATCATAGTACTTCAATCATAACATGAAAGACAAAGTTCTAGCAATAAGCAAAGAAACTATGATGCAACGTGAAAAGGCACAAACAAAAGATTCATGAATAACAATGCTTTGCAAGACGTTTGTTTGTTTCACATAAAGAAAACATAGCATACTAGTATTCAGCTTGTCCCTCAATAGAGTAGCAAATATAAATGCATAGGACACCTTCAAAGTTCATAAGAGTGACTAGATACAATAGTTTAAAACAAGAAATATCAAAGTATGCATCAATCAACTAGTCTTGGGACAATGCTCATAGAACTAAGAATGGCCACTATGCTCTCAAAGTAGGTGCATAAAGTTAGAAGGTGGAGACTCAATATAATGGTGGAAGAAAGGCCTTTGTAAAAGGAAGTAGGGATTCAAGTCTCATAAAGAGCTTCCAAAAATTATGGTACTTATAGCTTTCAGCTCTCATTGCCCCTATCATAAGCATCTTGAAGTGATTAAGGTTAAAGTGAACAAACTATGGTGTACATGCTTGACGAAGTATAAGTCGGAAATCTCATGTCCCTTGTATACGAGGGCCGCTCCTCATGCTACTCAAGTTTAGTTACCGGTAAGTTCTTGTCATTGTAAGTATATGTGTATCATTGAGAACCACCAACAGGATACCCCTTGCTCGATGATACGGAAGAATCCCCATATCAAAATGACAAGGCAAGCAGACAACGAGAATCTCAACATTCTTCTTATTTACCATGGGAATATGGTGCTTTTTTCTCTCTTTCCTCTTTTCATAGTATCTCCCTTTTTATTTTCTCTTTTATTTTCTCAATATAGGACTCTTTTTTTTATAAGAAGAATGCTTCATAGACAGCTCATTATGGTTACGCTGCAGGTTTCCACCATGTCAGCATGGATTAGACCAGCGGCCCATGCGTTTCTCTAACACATATACATAACTCCATGGACTTACAAGCTCCCCTTTCATTTCACACCGATGATATCCATATACAAAAGAGCATGATATCAACTAGGTACAAGTACCAAGTGCAATGTTGAAAGCGTTCCCCATGAAAGCATGGTTCTGGTAATCCCGACAAATAAGTGCAAGCATATAAAACATAGAAGACACAATGGTTCAAGTATATTAAGGCAAGAAAAGTAAAGTGTGCCATCAAGTTCGTGAGAGCTTTGTAACTACCTCGGTGAATTACGCTCTTAGTTACATGCCTGGATGAACGAAAGTGGTTAAAATAGTACGGTGGGGCCCAGGGCCACTCACGGTAGACCTTTCGGCCGTCCTAACCACTTTCAGACATCGGGACAAGAACGAGCGGCGTAATCGGCAGGCGAAGGGATCAACTACATACACAAATGAGTATGTATGCAAGCCACATACAACGGTCCTCAGAGCCATTCCATCTAAAAGAAATAGAAATATTGCAACGCCATACGGCAAGATTCAAATATCCTAGATAGAGATAATAATTTAGGATAGCTCCTCATACAACAAACATTAGAGTATCAGGCGGAAGCGGAAAACAAGATCCGAGTACGGATAAGAAGCAAATCGGCATAAGATGCCCCATAAATAAACACATCCCGCCCACAGATCTCACGGATCCCCGTTCCCGGAATCTCTACACCGAATGATCGTTGCCAACATCATCTGTCTCCTCCACCCAGTATCCATCTTGCGGGTACACCTGTTCATCTGAACCAAACAATTTATCGTCTATGACCCTAGGGGTACTCACCAAGTCTTTATGCCGCTAATGGGGACATAACCTGGGGTGACGCAATTGCAGCAAAAGATAATATCTAGCAATTCTATAGATACTCGCTAACCATCCGCCTAACCAATGATAGACGGATGTCCGTGAATTAAGAACAACAGTTATAACAGTATAATTAACAGATCCATCCTCCTCCTCGCTTACCAACGAGGAAGCGGACGAACAACCCCCCGTCATCCGTTGGCAGTTTTATTAACCATTCCATGAGTATTGCACTATTTACTAGTCAAGTACTTAGTCAATTTAAAAGCGGTACTTTAGTTATACTTGTCTATGATCGAGAAACTGTGCTCCAAGTCGTCCATAACCGCGGACACGGCTTTCAGAAAGATTTACCCTGCAGGGGTGCACGAATAGCAACACACACTCGATCAACCTCGGAAAAACCAAATCAAAACCCGACGAGGCATTCACGACAAAGCAATCACAGGATTCATAAATATTTCAGGGGGCCACCCCATTAAGCTACCCGCAACGAAGTTGGCTGGCTCCGAGACGGACCCAAGGTTTGTGTCAATGGCTGTAAATGACTGGGAACCCGAAAGTGTGACTGGGCTTGTCGATACCGCGAAAACATTCCACGATCCAAAACAGTACCGGTGCTCCACGCACAATCTTAATAAAGCAGTAGCATGGCATAAGTACAGGATAGTAATAAAGCCCCAAACTACTTGTGGCCCCAAGAAATAAGAATGAATCAAGCTCTGGCTCAGGGGGGTCCATAAGGCCTCCCGGATGTGGATAGTGCGAATAAACAAGGAACAGGAATCAAGTACTCGGGGTCCTACGGGACACAAGTGAGCATGAAAAACCAAATAGCAGATATTGCTCACCGGTGCCTCTTTCATTAGTTATCCCATTACTACTCAGGTTATGTTGCTTAGGTACCTCGTTATTCATCAGACTCTCACATACCCTACACATGCTTTTCTACGACTCGCATGGCTCAAACAACTCCTGTAGTAATGGCTCATGGGATGGAGGAACAAGCTTCAGTGGGGTTTAAAAGTAAAGGCTATGCAATACTTGGGATTCAATTTGATGCAATCGCGACTCAATGATGCAAGAATAAGATAGAGGCAATAGGTACTATATGTATGCAAGCATGTGGTAGTGCTTGCCTGGCAGCTCAGTTGAAGCGAGAGATGGACCTGGGTAGTACTCCTGTGATTCCTGGTAATTCTCCTGCTGGGCGTCTATTCAAAGAAGAACCAAACAAACAAGGGCCAACATAAATAAAGTGCACAAACATATGAATTAAAATGCGACAAGCAAACAAGCATGCCATGATGAATGATGCACAATTTACATGGCATTAAAGTAGCATGGCAAAGGTGAGGTGTGGATACAAGAAATAAAGCATTTTATTATTTATTTAACCAAGTTTTATTGTCATAGGAGAGGGATGGAGATGATCCACAAGGGAAAAAGCCAATAAAACCAAGAGGAGTCAAATGGACTAAAGGTGGTGGTACCCTTGCATGGCCCATGCACAAATAATAAATGCCATGATTTATTTTGTGAAAACAATAATAATGATATGGCATTATTCTTATGCATTCACAAGAAGTGGAGTAAAGGCCAAGCAAAAGAAATGTTAGAATTAGATCCACCCCATTCACAAGAGCTAAGAATAAATTCAAAAGAAAAGAAAAACAAGCTCATGGATTAATGGAATGGTGGAATTATAAAGTGGTGAAAGGAAAGGTGATGGAGGTGAATAAAAGATATGCCCCCAAGTCAACTTGGGCATTAAACAATATATCAATAACCAATTACAATATCAAGAAGCAAATACAATTAATAATGCATGTGAGAGAAGAACCAAAAGAAAAGGGTTTTGTATGATGCTCAAATGCAAGGTGGCATGATGTCATGAGCATGATATAATTATGATGCAACAATTATATATAGTAAGTAACCATTATATTACTAGACCAAGTAGCATTACAATTGTTAGACAATTGGGATGCTACAACTCTCCCCAACTAAACAGGAATCTCGCCCCGAGATTCTAGGAAGAAGAAGAAGACTCAAAGAGGTTAGGATACTTGGCACGGAGCTCATCTTCACGTTCCCAAGTGGCTTCATCAACGGAATGGTGCGACCACTGCACCTTGCAGAACTTGATGGACTTGTTGCGAGTCCTTCTTTCTGCAACTTCAAGAATTTTTATGGGGTGTTCTTGATAAGACAGATCTTCTTGGAGATTGATGAGTTCATGGTCCACGGTCCTACCGGGATCCTTGAAGCACTTCTTGAGTTGAGAGATGTGGAAAACATCATGGACTTTGAGTTGTTCAGGGAGCTCAAGAGCATAAGCAACTTCTCCTCTTCTTCCACGAATTTTGAATTGACCGATGTATCTAGGAGCCAGCTGAATGTTGGAGATGATCTTTTTAGTGTAAGGATCACCAAGTTGAATGGAACGAACTTTTTCTTCCAAGAGAGGTGTTGCCAGAAGGTTCAGAAGATACCCCTGATCCACAATTTCAAGGTTGAGCTTGCGGAATTCCTCGCACAAGAGAGGCTGTTGTTCTTCCACCATGAGATTGTTGACATAAGCTTTTCGGCTGAGAGCATCGGCCATGACATGAGCTTTACCCGGGGTGTAGTTGATGGTTAAATCGAAATCATTGATTGTTTCAATCCACCTCCTCTGACGAAGGTTGAGATCAGGCTGTGTGAATATATACTTCAGACTCTTGTGATCAGAAAAGATCTCACAACGGTTGCCAAGCAAGTAATGCCTCCATACTTTCAAAGCAAAGACAACTGCTGCAAGTTCGAGGTCATGTGTAGGACAATTGATCTCATGCGTCTTTAACTGTCGAGAGGCATAAGCAACAACTTGCTTTTCTTGCATAAGGACCGCACCCAATCCTTGCAATGAGGCATCATAGAATATCTGGAGGAACCAAGACTGGTGTGGAAGTGAGCTTCTCTTTGAGTGTTTCAAAGCTTGCTTGACATGCAGGAGTCCAAAAGTATTTCTTGCCTTTCTTGAGGAGATCGGTAAGAGGCTTCGCAATCTTCGAGAAGTTTTGAACGAATCGCCAGCAGTAACTGGCCAAACCAAGGAAACTCCGGACTTCTTTGACATTTATGGGTGGAAGCCAGTCCATAATTGTCTTAATAGTTTCTGGGTTGACGGCGATGCCCTTGGCAGAGATGACGTGACCAAGGTAGGTGACTTGAGGCAGCCAAAACTCACACTTGGAGAACTTTGCATACAGGCGATTCTCACGAAGCTTGTTTAAGACATGTTCTTCTTTTGACTTAGAATAGACTAGAATGTCATCCAGATAGACCACAATGAACTTGTCAAGATACTCCATGAAAACCGAGTTCATAAGCCTCGAGAAGGTGGCAGGTGCATTAGTGAGACCGAAAGACATGACTGTGTACTCATACAGGCCATAGCGAGTGGTGAAAGCTATTTTGGGAACATCTTCCTTGCGAATCTTGATTTGATGATAACCACTTCTCAAATCAAGCTTAGAGGATACCACAGCTCCAGCTAGCTGATCGAAGAGATCATTAATCCGCGGAAGGGGATATTTATTCTTGATGGTTTTGGCATTGAGTGCCCGATAGTCAACACAAAGTCTATCAGTCTTGTCTCGCTTCTTCACAAAGATGGTTGGGCTACCCCAAGAAGAAGTATTGTGCTGAATGAAACCCAACTTCTCTTGTTCATCCAGCTGACGTTTGAGTTCAGCCAACTCAGCAGGACCCATTTTATAAGGCCGCTTGGAGATAGGAGCGGTACCAGGTTCAAGTTCAATGACAAACTCAACCTCAGGATCAGGAGGCATACCTGGCAACTCTTCAGGAAAGACATCTGGGAACTTATAGACTACAGGAACACTCTGAATACCTTCCATAACATCATCATTCAGAGCCGCCAAAGAATAAACCTGAATTGCAGGAGTCAGACTTGGAGAATAGACTATATGGCCTTCAGGAATTTTCAGAGAAACCAAACGTTCAGCACAATCAATCACAGCTGCATTTGCTATTAACCAATCCATGCCCAAGATAACATCAATATCAGAATTGCCCAGAACAATTAAGGAAGCCGGAAATGAAGAGCCACCAATCTCAATTTGATTGCCATGGCTGATCTTGGTAGATAACAATCTTGCCCCGGGAGAAAGAACCATTAACTTTTTATCCAGCTGGTCTATAACAAGCTCATGCTCATTTGCAAATTTGTGAGAAACGAAAGAATGTGAAGCACCAGAATCAAACAAAACTCATGCAGGAACTGAGTTAACAGGAAGCATACCCATGACAACTCCAGGAGCATGCTCAGCTTGAGCGACGTTGACACAGTTGGCACGAGCAACCGTAGACCCAGGCTTGGTGTTCATGTTGAGAGCCCGAGGTGGAGGTGCAGGAATCATAGGAGCACTTGCCGCAGGTCTTGGAGGTGGTGGTGGAAGAGCTTTGTTGTTCATTCGACAATTCCAGTGCTGATGCCCAGTGTTTCCACAAGTATAACAAGCACCAGGTGGACATGGAGCAACGTAGCCAGGGACTCCGCCAGGCGCTCCAGGGTAGTTGTGGTTGTAGCCCCTGGGAGCCGCAGTGAAGGAGTTTGGTGGCCTTGGTGCGTAGCTTGACGGTCTTGGTGGAGCAGGGAGCGACGGTGGGGTGTTAGGAACCTAGACACGACGCTTAGAAGGAGCTGTCATAGCAGAAGAGCTTGCTATATCATGGCTGTGTTTCTTTGACTCCTCAAACACTTGCCTACTTGCTTCTTCCTGCAGAGCTGTATGTTGGAGTTCCAGAAAATATGCCGGCCTTGCATGAGTGATAGCATATTTGATGGAAGCATTGAGGCCTTGCCGAAACATCTTTTTCTTCTTCTTGTCATCAGAGATCTCATCGCCAACATAACGAGAAAGGTTCATGAAGTTTCTGATGTAGGTGTTGACATTGTCAGTGCCCTGCTTGAGGTTGAGAAACACTTCCTTCATCCTTTCCATGAAAATTTCTGACAGATATTGCTCTTTGAAAGTAGCAGTGAATTGCTCCCAAGTAGGCTGAAAACCAGAGAGATCTGCCTTGAGGTAATTTTCCCACCAGAGAGCTGCATCTCCCTTCAGAAGGTGAGTGGAACATTTAACCCATTCTTGCTCGGGAACATCCGCAGTCATCAGCAACCTTGACACTTCACGCAGCCAATCATCCGCATCAAGTGGCTGATCAGACACCTCAAATTGATGTGGGTTGAACTTGAGAAAACTCTTGATGTCTCCTCGCTTGGGAGGTGGAGGTAGCGGAACAAACTCATTCCTCCTCACGCTTTCCTCGAAGCGCTGCTGGTTCTGCTGCATAGTGCCCAAAGCATTTGCAATACTTGCCAAACCAGCTCCAATTTCAGGTGGTATGTCCTCCTCAGAACGGCGCGGTGGTGCCATCCTATGATTGATATAAAACACAAGTCAGTACTATAATGGAGAATGATAATAATCCAAAATAGTACCAAAATGGAATTAATCAAGATTAAAGGATGCAGTTCACTGAGATGATATTAAAATATCAACAAAGTTCAAGGCAACTAGAAGATATTAAGCATAATGCACACGACTGAACAAGGAGTGTGGTACACAAGCTAACAAAGAAAAAATTTCTGCAAATTTCGGCATTAAAATACCACTCTATGCGCAAAACCACTTAACGAATCAAGATTAGTAACTCTACTAGTTCAATATACAAGAGCAAATGATAGAAGTAGTGGTATGGTCGCGACTCCATCCCGCACTCAAATCATTACTCCGCACATGAATCAGTAAAACACATATCCCAACACCTTCTTCTTAAGATGTACCTAAAGATTGGTAACTACGAAAAAGAACACCCCAACAAGATAACGTCGGATAACAAAGAGTAAGATAGATCGCATCGCTATACAACAAATCAGATAGATCGCGTCGGTTTACAAAGGCCTGTCGGTATGGAATGTACCAACAGTTGATAACCAAAGGTAGATAGTGATAACATTTGGATGCAACAGATAGACAAGGAATTCACACACACACACACAACCTAAGGTACTACGGAACCCAGAACACGTGAATCCTAGTTTGAATTTTAGAAGAGAATTGAAAACGTTACACTTCCTTACCAGAAAAGGGCGGGTGGGTGGGTAAGAAGAAAAATGGAAGCAGTCCTACTCTCACGTTTGTTTTTCCCTAGTATACATAACTACCAAAATATTTGCTAGACTGAAAACAACCATTTTGGCTGAGACCCTGAAGGGCGGGATGGCTCTGATACCAATTATAACTACCTCGACGAATTACGCTCTTAGTTACATGCCTGGATGAACGAAAGTGGTTAAAATAGTACGGTGGGGCCCAGGGCCACTCACGGTAGACCTTTCGGCCGTCCTAACCACTTTCAGACATCGGGACAAGAACGAGCGGCGTAATCGGCAGGCGAAGGGATCAACTACATACACAAATGAGTATGTATGCAAGCCACATACAACAGTCCTCAGAGCCATTCCATCTAAAAGAAATAGAAATATTGCAACGCCATACGGCAAGATTCAAATATCCTAGATAGAGATAATAATTTAGGATAGCTCCTCATACAACAAACATCAGAGTATCAGGCGGAAGCGAAAACAAGATCCGAGTACGGATAAGAAGCAAATCGGCATAAGATGCCCCATAAATAAACACATCCCGCCCACAGATCTCACGGATCCCCGTTCCCGGAATCTCTACACCGAATGATCGTTGCCAACATCATCTGTCTCCTCCACCCAGTATCCATCTTGCGGGTACACCTGTTCATCTGAACCAAAGAATTTATCGTGTGAGACCCTAGGGGTACTCAGCAAGTCTTTATGCCCCTAAAGGGGACATAACCTGGGGTGACACAATTGCAGCAAAAGATAATATCTAGCAATTCTATAGATACTCGCTAACCATCCGTCTAACCAATGATAGACGGATGTCCGTGAATTAAGAACAATAGTTATAACAGTATAATTAACAGATCCATCCTCCTCCTCGCTTACCAACAAGGAAGCGGATGAACAACCCCCCATCATCTGTTGGCAGTTTTATTAACCATTCCATGAGTATTGCACTATTTACTAGTCAAGTACTTAGTCAATTTAAAAGCGGTACTTTAGTTATACTTATCTATGATCGAGAAACTGTGCTCCAAGTCGTCCATAACCGCGGACACGGCTTTCAGAAATATTTACCCTGCAGGGGTGCATGAATAGCAACACACACTCGATCAACCTCGGAAAAACCAAATCAAAACCCGACGAGGCATTCACGACAAAGCAATCACAGGATTCAGAAATATTTCCGGGGCCCCCCCATTAAGCTACCCGTAACGAAGTTGGCCGGCTCCGAGACGGACCCAAGGTTTGTGTCAATGGCTGTAAACGACTGGGAACCCGAAAGTGTGACTGGGCTTGTCGATACCGCGAAAACATTCCACGATCCAAAACAGTACCGGTGCTCCATGCACAATCTTAATAAAGCAGTAGCATGGCATAAGTACAGGATAGTAATAAAGCCCCAAACTACTTGTGGCCCCAAGAAATAAGAATGAATCAAGCTATGGCTCAGGGGGGTCCATAAGGCCTCCCGGATGTGGATAGTGCGAATAAACCAGGAACAGGAATCAAGTACTCGGGGTCCTATGGGACACAGGTGAGCATGAAAAACCAAATAGCAGATATTGCTCACCGGTGCCTCTTTCATTAGTTATCCCATTACTACTCAGGTTATGTTTCTTAGGTACCTCGTTATTCATCAGACTCTCACATACCCTACACATGCTTTTCTACGACTCGCATGGCTCAAACAACTCCTGTAGTAATGGCTCATGGGATGGAGGAACAAGCTTCGGTGGGGTTTAAAATTAAGGCTATGCAATACTTGGGATTCAATTTGATGCAATCGCGACTCAATGATGCAAGAATAAGATAGAGGCAATAGGTACTGTATGTATGCAAGCATGTGGTAGTGCTTGCCTGGCAGCTCAGTTGAAGCGAGAGATGGATCTGGGTAGTACTCCTGTGATTCCTGGTAATTCTCCTGCTGGGCGTCTATTCGAAGGAGAACCAAACAAACAAGGGCCAACATAAATAAAGTGCACAAACATATGAATTAAAATGCGACAAGCAAACAAGCATGCCATGATGAATGATGCACAATTTACATGGCATTAAAGTAGCATGGCAAAGGTGAGGTGTGGATACAAGAAATAAAGCATTTTATTATTTATTTAACCAAGTTTTATTGTCATAAACAGTTCAGATTTGTAAGAAGGACATGATCTATGCTTCAATTCAGAACAAGGACTGCATAGATAGAACGGGCTCGTCGCGCTGATCGATTTAGACATATTATTTGCCAAATTTGGAGTTGTAGAATTAAAGTTATTAATTTATTAAGAAAAAGGGCATTTTATTGTAATTTTAATCATCTCGAAATTTTAAAGTGCTCAAAACATATTTTGAATGGCATATTTGAATTCCTCACATCTTTCTGATTCCAAAACATATATTATTTGTATTATTTGGATTTATATTTGAAAAGTTATTTAAATCTGATTTGAATTTGAATTTAAATAATTTTGAATTTGGTTTAAATAAAACAGACAACAGAGAAAACTTTTGTCACCCAGCTCGACCCAGCCATAGCCACTCACGGGTGGGCCAGCCGCTGGCGGGGCACACGCGCACGGGGAAACTTTTGCTACCGCATGCTTAGCTAGCTGCTGCGGGTGACAGGCGGGGCCAGCGAGCTAGGGCCCATGTGCCAGTGGGCTAACTCGCAGGGGCTGACAGGTGGGGAGCGGTTTGGACCGCGGGTTGGGTGTTCAAAAATTGTGGGGCGTTTTTGTAAACTGTAGGCTGACTGGTGGGGCTAGCGAGTACCGTGGGTTGAGCCGGTAAAAAGGTGGGGGGGGGAATTGCAAAGCGTCCCGCGGTACTATTTTTCTTCCATCGTTCGTCTGACGAAACTGACGGATAGCGCGGCGCGGCGAGGTGGGGAATCGAATTGGGGACCTGGCGTGTGCGGGCGGCGGCGGCTACCGCTGGGCTAGGGAGGGGGTTGTTGTCCGGGAGCAGCTGCGAAGCTAAGTGAGCCTCTAGGCGGCGCGGGCACGTGCAGACACAGCGATCGACGGTGCACCGAGGGCGTTCGTCGGAATGACTGACGCGGCTAGGGCTTCCCGGTGAGGCGGAGCATGTCGGGGCAGTAGGGGGGCTCACCGCGGGGTGGTCGGTGGTGTCATATCGGGGATAGGCGCGGCGGATCGTCGACGGGGCTGTCGGCCGGAGATCTAGGGTTTGCGTCGGGCGGCGCTGGTTCCGGTGGTGCTGGTGCTCCTTGTCCTCGTCGGCGCGTACGAGGCGAAGTAGGGGAGCCTCCTCGTTCTTCTTGACCACCTCCACGTCGTGCTCGCTGGCCGGAACGAGGAGACGCCGGGGTACTGGCGGCGACCGGCGGCAGGTTCTGGCGACGGTGAAGAAGGAGGGGAGGAGAGGCGGAGCTTGGGTTGGATCTGGACGATGCAGAGAGACGTGTGGAAGGAGGGAAAAGCGAGGGGGAGGCAGGGGTAGCGTGTGGGCACGGGGCAGGGATAAAGGTGGCTTCGGCCACCTTTTCCATCTCCTCCTCGCACATGCTCGGGCTAGGCAGGCAGGGGCAGGTGGGGTTGGCGTGGTGGAGCAGCTGGGTGGGGCTAGCACGACAGGTAGAGAGGAAGAGAGAGGAGAGGGGCCTCAGGTGAGCTAGGGTGTAGCTAGGGCCGGCTCGGCATGGGCTAGGGTTTGGGGGTGGGTAGGTGAGTAGCTGGGGTGTGGGCCAGGGAGAGAGAGAGACTAGGGCATGGAGATCAGCATGGTAGAGAGAGGAGAGATGAGAGGGGTGTGGTAGGGGTTAGGGTTTAAGTAGAACTAGGTTAGAGGAAATTAGAGAGAGATAGCTAGGTTAGGTTTTTGTTAGATGTTTAGGTTTAAAACTTGTTTATAAGATCAACCCAAGAGGTAAAAGTGAGGGCTTGGATTTAGGCTAAGATGAGGTGAAAAAGTAATCAAGGAAAAGAGAAGGAAATAGATTATGGGAAAGAGGCCTCACTTGCATAATGAATGAAAAAAAATAAAAATGGTGTAGGTGAGAATATGGAGATGGTGGAGAGGGATGGAGATGATCCACAAGGGAAGAAGCCAATAAAACCAAGAGCAGTCAAATGGACTAAAGGTGGTGGTACCCTTGCATGGCCCATGCACAAATAATAAATGCCATGATTTATTTTGTGAAAACAATAATAATGATATGGCATTATTCTTATGCATTCACAAGAAGTGGAGTAAAGGCCAAGCAAAAGAAATGTTAGAATTAGATCCACCCCATTCACAAGAGCTAAGAATAAATTCAAAAGAAAAGAAAAACAAGCTCATGGATTAATGGAATGGTGGAATTATAAAGTGGTGAAAGGAAAGGTGATGGAGGTGAATAAAAGATATGCCCCCAACTCAACTTGGGCATTAAACAATATATCAATAACCAATTACAATATCAAGAAGCAAATACAATTAATAATGCATGTGAGAGAAGAACCAAAAGAAAAGGGTTTTGTATGATGCTCAAATGCAAGGTGGCATGATGACATGAGCATGATATAATTATGATGCAACAATTATATATAGGAAGTAGCCATTATGTTACTATACCAAGTAGCATTACAATTGTTAGACAATTGGGATGCTACAACTCTCCCCAACTAAACAGGAATCTCGCCCCGAGATTCTAGGAAGAAGAAGAAGACTCAAAGAGGTTAGGATACTTGGCACGGAGCTCATCTTCACGTTCCCAAGTGGCTTCATCAACGGAATGGTGCGACCACTGCACCTTGCAGAACTTGATGGACTTGTTGCGAGTCCTTCTTTCTGCGACTTCAAGAATTTTTATGGGGTGTTCTTGATAAGACAGATCTTCTTGGAGATTGATGAGTTCATGGTCCACGGTCCTACCGGGATCCTTGAAGCACTTCTTGAGTTGAGAGATGTGGAAAACATCATGGACTTTGAGTTGTTCAGGGAGCTCAAGAGCATAAGCAACTTCTCCTCTTCTTCCACGAATTTTGAATTGACCGATGTATCTAGGAGCCAGCTGAATGTTGGAGATGATCTTTTTAGTGTAAGGATCACCAAGTTGAATGGAACGAACTTTTTCTTCCAAGAGAGGTGTTGCCAGAAGGTTCAGAAGATACCCCTGATCCACAATTTCAAGGTTGAGCTTGCGGAATTCCTCGCACAAGAGAGGCTGTTGTTCTTCCACCATCGAGAAAGCAATACATGCATATACTAATCATCTTGACTCCTTTGAGACTTGATTGGGCATTACAACATTATACATAGACCGCCATCCAACTGCATCTATGACTAATAATCCACCTTCAGGTTATCATCCGAACCCCCTCCAGTATTAAGTTACAAGCAACAGATTATTACTTTATGAAGTGCGTGTAAAGTAAACAATACGATTGTTCTATGAACAAAGGATTGTTGTTTTCTCCCTAGTAGCAACAACACATCTAGTACCTTAGAGATTTCTGTCACTTCCCCATATTACCAGAGGCATGGACCCACTATCGAGCATAAATACTAACTCTTGGAGTTGCTAGCATCTACTTGGCCAAGATAGCTACTAACAACGGAAAGCATGCAAGATCACAAATAACAAAGACATGATAGAATCAATAATCTATCTGAAATAGCATCTCAATATCCATTGGATCCCCACAAACACAACATGCAGAATTACAAATAGATGATCTTGATCATGAACGGAGCTCACAAGATCTAGACATGAAAGCACAAAGGAGGAGAACCAGTCATCTAGCTACTACATGGATCTGTAGTCCAAGGATGAACTACTCACGCATCACACAGGAGGCTTGCATGGTGATGAAGTAGGCCTCCAGGGTGAAATCCCCTCTCCGGCAGGGTGCCGGGAAGACCTTCAGATCCCTCCCGATCTAGGGATGGAGATGAGACTCTTTCGTAGATTTTTGATCGGGTACTTAGGGTTTACGTCCCGAGGGCATCTTATAGTCGGAAGGGGAGGCCGAGGGGGTGCCTGGGCTGGCCACACCACCCCCTAGCGCGGACCAGGCTTGGCCGCGCGGCCAGGTGGTGTGGCCGCCCTCTGTCCCCTCTCCGTCTCGTATTCTGGCACTTGATGACATCTAGAAAAATAGGCACTTTGGCTTTTGTCCCGTCCAATTCCAAGAATATTCATTTTCTGACTTTCCTGGAACCAAAAACAGCAGAAAACAGGTAGCTGGCACTGTGGCTCTTGTTAATAGGTTAGTCCAAGAAAACATATATAAAGTACTCCAAAGTTGGAACAAAACACAAGAAAGTGGATAAAACCAAGCATGGAACATAAAAAATTATAGATACATTTGCAATGTATCAACATCCCCAAGCTTAACTCCTGCTCGTCCTCGAGTAGGTAAGTGAGAAAAAGAAAGAATAATTTTTGAGGTGACATGCACCATCAAAGACTTGATCAAGGTATTTGTAAAACATTCAAAGCCGGGATCATAGTACTTCAATCATAACATGAAAGACAAAGTTCTAGCAATAAGCAAAGAAACTATGATGCAACATGAAAAGGCACAAACAAAAGATTCATGAATAACAATGTTTTGCAAAATGTTTGTTTGTTTCACATAAAGAAAACATGGCATAATAGTATTCAGCTTGTCTCTCAATAGAGTAGCAAATATAAATGCATAGGACACCTTCAAAGTTCATAAGAGTGACTAGATACAATAGTTTAAAACAAGCAATATCAAAGTATGCATCGATCAACTAGTCTTGGACAATGCACATAGAACTAAGAATGGCCACTATGCTCTCATAGTAAGTGCATAAAGATAGAAGGTGGAGACTCAATACAATGGTGGAAGAAAGGCCTTTGTAAAAGGAAGTAGGGATTCAAGTCATAAAGAGCTTCCAAAAATTATCGTACTTATAGCTTTCAGCTCTCATTGCCCCTATCATAAGCATCTTGAAGTGATTAAGGTTAAAGTGAACAAACTATGGTGTACATGCTTGACGAAGTATAAGTCAGAAATCTCATGTCCCTTGTATACGAGGGCCGCTCCTCATGCTACTCAAGTTTAGTCACCGGTAAGTTCTTGTCATTGTAAGTATATGTGTATCATAGAGAACCGCCAACGGGGTACCCCTTGCCCGATGATACGGAAGAATCCCCATATCAAAATGACAAGGCAAGCAGACAACGAGCATCTTAGCATTCTTCTTATTTACCATGGGCACATGGTGCTTTTTTCTCTCTTTCCTCTTTTCATAGTATCTTTTTTTCTTTTCTCTTTTTTTCAATATAGGACTCTTTTTTATAAGAAGAATGCTTCATAGACAGCTCATTATGGTTACGCTGCAGGTTTCCACCATGTCGGCATGGATTAGACCAGCGGCCCAGGCGTTTCTCTAACACATATACACAACTCCATGGACTTACAAGCTCCCCTTTCATTTCACACTGACGACATCCATATACAAAAGAGCATGATATCAACTAGGTACAAGTACCAAGTGCAATGTTGAAAGCGTTCCCCATGAAAGCATGGTTCTGCTAATTCCCAACAAATAAGTGCAAGCATATACAACATAGAAGACACAATGGTTCAAGTTTATTATGGGAAAGAAAAGTAAAGTGTGCCATCAAGTTCGTGAGAGCTTTAATCACTAGTTTTCTCATAACAAGTTTAATTTGGAAGGTAAACAAAAGCATGCATATACTTCAAATAGCATAAGCTAGTAGGTAGGTATGGTGGACTCTTTGGAATAACTGGGTTTAGGGAGTTGGATGCATGAGTGGAACTCATACTTGGTGGTGGAGGCTAGCAAAAGACTGGGAGCGACAAACTAAGAGAGCAATAATGGCCATAATCATGCAGAGCGACAAAACATCATTGATCAAAGCATAAAGTGATAGTACAAGTTGAAAACTAAATGATCATAAAGGCTATGTTGACTTGAGATAGTCATAACATGGTGTGAGCATGCGCCAAGTCAATCCAAATAAAGCATCAAAGGAGAATACCACTATACTATGCTTTAATATGCTAAAACAACGCATGATTCATCCAAGGCACATTGAGAAATCTCAATTGTTTATAACAAGTCATGCTACAGCAAAGAATACTAAGCATAAAGCTAAAACAATATCAAGTATGGCATGACAAAGCATAGGCCACAGTCAAAAACAAACTCTTTTTACCACATAAGCTTGAACTTTCCTACTCTTTTCCAAACCAAACCAAACTATTTGCAAACCAATGTATTAAAGAGGGGGTCCAACCAATTTATTCAGAAAACTAAGCAAACCAAGCAAACTAAAAACCAAAACGAAAACGAAAAAGAAGACGCTCCAAGAACAACACAACTGTGCATGAAACAATAAAAATAAAGCGTTTGGAAGAAACCTGGGATTTTTATTGATGAAGAAGGGGATGCCTTGGGCATCCCCAAGCTTTGACGCTTGTACTTCTTGGATATTTCTTGGGGTGACACGCGTGGACTCCCCAAGCTTGAGCTTTATTGCATCCTTCATCTCATTACTCATTCCTTCCATACACCTGAAATTTTTCCTTCATACAAAACTTCACACAATCTATATTAGCAACATTAGCGCACTCAAGATAAATAAGTCTTAAGGTTCAGTTCTAACACCAAATAAACTTCCATTAGAACACTAGCTACTGTAGCACTTTCCTCAAAAATCTCAATTCCCCAAAAGAACTCAAGAAGGAACCAACAAGAAGCAAATGCAGAAAATGGCAGAAATCTGTCAAAACAGACCAGCAGGTAAAGACGAATTTTTTCGAAGACCTTCTGTTGCTCAAATAAAAAAGTGTTGAACTAATGAAAGTTAGATAACAACCTGGGTCAGAAGCACAAAAATTCACACCTCAAAAATACGTTCAGAGATTTTACACGAATGTTTATGGTGAAGCACAGAAATCTGTTTCCAGACAGCAACTTTCCCAATCATTACTTCTCTCTCATTAGAGGTTACTCTTGGCACAAAAAGCAAATAAAAAGGATAAGTAGAGGTTATTACATAGGTAATAACTACCAAGACTCATCTAAAATTTTTGGGTTCTCTCCCAATAAGTACTTTTCTTTAACGCCTTTAAGTTAGGCATAAGAAGCAAGAAAAAAGATCAAGTGTTCTCAAATGAAGAAGCATTAAGACCAAATTTTGTTTTCATAGGAGAAGCAAAAGAAATATTTTCTCTCTTTTTAGGGAATTGTTCTATACCTTTCTTGAGTGGGAGTTTATATTTAATGGTGCCATTTTTCATATCAATGATGGCACCAACAGTTCTAAAAAAAGGTCTTCCCAAAGTAATAGGACAAGAAGCATTGTATTCAACATCCAAAACATAGAAATCAACGAGGACATAGGAATTGTTAACCATAATAAGAACATAATTAAGACTCCCCATGAGTTTCTTTTTAGCATTATCATCAAGTGGGACATTCAAATAACAATCTTCAAGCGGAGGCAAATCAAGCATATCATAAATCCTTCTAGGCATAATAGAAACACTACTATAAAGATCACATAAAGCTTTGAAATCAAAGTCAGTCACTTTCATATTAATGATGGGTTCCCAACCATCTTCTTATTTTATAGGAATAGAAGCTTTATGTTTCATCTTTTCTTCTTAATCTTTATGAGAGCATCGGTAATGTGTTTTGTAAAAGCCATGTTCATAGCACTAGCATTAGGACTTTTAGCAAGCTTTTGTAGGAACTTAATAACTTCAGAGATATTGCAACCATCAATATCAAAGTCAACTTTATCATCTAAAGTAGTAGAACTATTACTAGCCTCAACACTAGTGGTGGTAATAGTAGAAACACTAATGTTTCTAGCAATTTCATCTTCTCTTTCCCACTTAGCATGTAATTCAGCTAATAGTCTAACATTTTCATCAATTCTTACTTGTATAGCATTAGTAGCTGCAAAGGGATTATCATTAGTTTCAGGTTTAGCAGCCATTTTATTAATCAATGAAGATTGAGCTTCAGACAAAGATGATATATTTCTTTCAGCATTAGAGAGTTTCAATTGTAAACTAGGAATTTCCCTATTTAGAGTATGAAGTTGATGGCTAATGTTCTTCAAAATGATAGATTGTTCCTCCATAGTTTTAGCGAATAGTTTATTTTGCTCATATTGCATTTGCATGAAGTTTTTAGTGGCTCTTTCAACTTCTAAAATTCTTCCTTCACTAGGTAATCCAGGTTTACCATTATAGCCATAAGTATTATTAGGAGGGTAGGCCCTATAATTGTTGTTACCAAAATTGTACCTATAAGCATTATTACCATAAGCATTGTTGCCAAAATTGTTATTTCTTATGAAATTCACATCAACTTGCTCTTCTTGAGAAACCAAAGAGGCTAAAGGAACATTATTTGGATCAATATGGGCTTTGCCATTAACAAGCATAAACATAATAATATCAATATTATCACTCAAGGAGGAGGTTTCCTCAACAGAATTTACCTTCTTACCTTGTGGAGCTCTCTCAGTATGCCATTCAGAATAATTAACCATCATATTGTCCAGAAGTTTTGTTGCAGCACCCAAAGTGATGGTCATAAAGGTACCTCGAGCAGCAGAATCCAATAGGTTCCTTGAAGAATAGTTCAATCCTGCATAAAAAGTTTGGATGATCATCCAAGCAGTAAGTCCATGAGTGGGACAATTCTTTACCAAAGACTTCATTCTTTCCCAAGCTTGAGCAACATGCTCATTATCAAGTTGTTTAAAATTCATTATTTAACTTCTCATGGATATAATCTTAGCAGGAGGGTAGTATTTTCCAATAAAAGCATCTTTGCACTTAGTCCAAGAATCAATACTATTCCTAGTTAAGGAATTCAACCATTCTTTAGCTTTTCCTCTCAAAGGGAAAGGAAACAATTTCAGCTTAATAATATCACCATCTATATCCTATGCTTTTGCATCTCACAAAGTTCAACAAAGTTATTTAGATGGGAAGCAACATCTTCATTACCAATACCAGAAAATTGTTCTCTCATAACAAGATTGAGCAAAGCAGGTTTTATCTCAAAGAAAGTATTTTCAGCCACAGGTGGAGCAATAGGTGTGCTCATAAAATCATTGTTGTTGGTGCTAGTGAAGTCACACAACTTAGTGTTTTCAAGAGTAGTCATTTTTTTTGGGTTTTCAAATAGGAAAGCAAACAAGTAAAACTAATTTTTTGTGTGTTTTTGATAAAGAAACAAGCAAACAAAGCAAAAAGAAACTAAGCAAAACAAAAATAATAAAGTAAAGAGATTGGTTATGAAGGACTCCCCTTGTGAAGATGTCCTTGACTCCCCGGCAATGACGCCAGAAAAATGCTTGATGGCTCAATGCACGACGCCCAGAAAAATGCTTGATGGTGGTGTTGATGTCGAGCTCGTTGGGAACCCCAAGAGGAAGGTATGATGAGCACAACATCAAGTTTGCCTCAGTAATGAAACCAAGGTTTAATCGAACCAGTAGGAGCAAGGAAACACCCCAAATGTGTTACTAGTTGAGCTTTGGCAGGGCGCACTACCGGTGCTAGTAGCAACGTGGAGACCTGCACAACACAACCACAGAACTTTGTCCCCGACTTGCGATGAGGTTGTCAATCTCACTGTGTTTTGCGGAAAACAAAGGATTAAACGTATCGAATGGAAATAAGTAATAGTTTGCAGAAAGTAAACACAAAGCAGTAAAAGATTGTAGATTGTATGTAAAGAAAAGGACCGGGATCCATAGTTCACTAGAGGTGGCTCTCCTTAAGATAGATAACATGCTGGGTGAACAAATTATAGCGGGGCAATTGACAAACACCGAGAAATCAATACATGCATATACTAATCATCTTGACTCCTTTGAGACTTGATTGGGCATTACAACATAATACATAGACCGCCATCCAACTGCATCTATGACTAATAATCCACCTTCAGGTTATCATCCGAACCCCCTCCAGTATTAAGTTGCAAGCAACAGATTATTGCTTTACGAACTGCGTGTAAAGTAAACAATACGATTGTTCTATGAACAAAGGATTGTTGTTTTCTCCCTAGTAGCAACATCAATCTAGTACCTTAGAGATTTCTGTCACTTCCCGAAATTACCAGAGGCATGAACCCACTATCGAGCATAAATACTAACTTTTGGAGTTGCTACCATCTACTTGGCCAAGATAGCTACTAACAACGGAAAGCATGCAAGAACACAAATAACAAAGACATGATAGAATCAATAATCAATCTAAAATAGCATCTCAATATCCATCGGATCCCCGCAAACACAACATGCAGAATTACAAATAGATGATCTTGATCATGAACGGAGCTCATAAGATCTAGACATGAAAGCACAAAGGAGGAGAACCAGCCATCTAGCTACTACATGGATCCGTAATCCAAGGATGAACTACTCATGCATCACATCGGAGGCTTGCATGGTGATGAAGAAGGCCTCTAGGGTGAATTCCCCTCTCTGGCAGGGTGCCGAGAAGAGCTTCAGATCCCTCCCGATCTAGGGATGGAGATGACGGCGGCTACAGACTCTTTCGTGGATTTTTGATCGGGTACTTAGGGTTTTCGTCCCGGGGGTAATATATAGGCGGAAGGAGAGGCCGAGGGGGTGTCGGGAGTGGCCACACCACCCCCTGGCGCGGGCCAGGCCTGGCCGCGCGGCCAGGTGGTGTGGTGGCCCCCTGGCCCCTCTCCGTCTCGTATTCTGGCACTTGATGACATCCGGAAAAATAGACACTTTGGCTTTTGTCCCGTCCAATTCCGAGAATATTCATTTTCTGACTTTCCTAGAACCAAAAACAGCAGAAAACACGCAGTTGGCACCGTGGCTCTTGTAAATAGGTTAGTGGAAGAAATCATATGAAAAGTACTCCAAAGTTGGAACAAAACACAAGAAAGTGGACAAAACCAAGCATGGAACATCAAAAATTATAGATACATTTGCAATGTATCAGGCATCAGTCGCCCAAAAATATTGGATGGACTTCATGGGAAGCAACGATTTTAAAAGGCTAACCCTGACACACAAGAGAGGAATGTCGTTACTTGGGTTTTCACCAACAGCTCCGAGGACGCTCGATTCTTAACAGATCATAATCTTGACCAATCCATCTTCTAGAAGCTGAATAGGCTGGTGGAAGTACATAAAGCCTAAAAACCATATGTACTTGGATGTCACAATGTTAGGGTGCTAATTCATTATCCGCAAGGGTCTAACATGATAAAGGCCTAGGATCCAATCAGTGGAAGTGAAACAGTGATACCAGAACACTACTAGGAAACAACTTATAGGTAGACAAGTTACTATGTGGCGCATATGTAAATCCATGCGCCACAGATACTTATCAGTGGCGCATTAGTAAACATGCGCCACAGAAACTAAAAACTTTGTGGCGCATTTCATACAACATGCACCACAGAAGTTTGCTGCGACCCACCAGCCGGTGTGGGGCGATCCAAGTTCTATGGTGCATAATGAGACATGCGCCACAGAATTTGCCTCTTCTGTGGCGCATATTTCATTATGCGCCACAGAACTTGGAGGCTGGCCCCACCACGGAATCTATTTCACCCACGATCTGTGGCGCATGTGTGGATATGCGCCATAGATATGTTTGACTTCTATGGCGCATATCCACACATGCGCCATGGAAACCTAACCCTCGGTCCCACCACTTTAACATGCACCATATGTTCTGTCGCGCATATGGCCATATGCGTCACAGAAGTTTGAGCATCTGTGTGGAAAAGGTCCAGATCCATGTGGAAAAGGTGGCAAGCTCCCACCCTATCTATCCACCACCCATTTCACATCTCTTCTTCCTTTCTACCTCCTCCTAGCTCTTCTTCCTCCTCCCTCCCACCCCATGTTGCCCATAGTTTCTCCATTTTCTTATAACTAAACCTACTTTAGTCCATAGATTGGTAAGTGGAAGCTTCCCTGCAACTTGTAGATCTAAAATTTTCTTACTTTTCTCTCTCACATCTCTATTTGTTTACTAATTTCCTATCCACCAACTTTTAGATCTATTTGTCCACACTCTCTCATCGCGCGTTCTCGTCTCGCTATTATGGAATCTACTAGGTGAGTACTTGGCCATGAACATGTAGGTGAAGCTTGTCGCACGGGCAGTGTGTGTGTGATGCATGGAGAGACGATGCTTGTGTGGTGCATGAATGTTTGCATTGGGAGGAAGTGTTTTGTTGCTTGCTTGTTGTTGTTGATGGGTTCGTAGCATGGAAAACAAAAAATTTCTACCGCCAGAACGAACAAAACCTAGATCTAATCTATTAGACATGTGCAACGAGATAGATCTGTACTAACCCTTGTAGATCTGAAAGCGTTACGAGATTGGATCTCGTGGTTGATGTAGTCGATCACTTGCCGATCTCAAGATCGAGTGGACGATCCTTCCGGCGCCGCGTTCCGGCAGCGCTTCCGCAGTCGGTCACATGTGCGGAGTCGAAGTAGACCTTCCTCTCCTCGTTCCAGCGAGCAGCGGAGGTAGTAGATCTTCTCCACGGAATCCTAGCAGCACGACGGCGTGGTGGTGGTGGAGTAGAGAATTCTGCAGGGCTTCGCCTAAGCCTGAGCAGAAGAAAGGAGGAGGAGAGAGGCGGCTAGGGCAAGAGTGGAGGGGGCAAGGGGGTGGCGCCTCCACCCCTCTATTTAAAGGAGGGAGGCGCCATGGGAGGGGGAGTCCTAGTTGGACTCCCCTCCCTTCCTTGGCCGGCGGATTGGGAGGGGGGAGGAGTCCTCCTCCCCCACGACTCCTTGTCTTGCCCCACAAGGATTCCTTGATCCTTTCTTGGTTTTCAAGCAAACTCCAAGAAATCTTCCAGAACCTTCCGGAACATTCCGAAACCTTCTAGAATCCTCATACAAATACTCCGGAACATTTCCTAACTTAGAAAATGATCCCCAATATATGAATCTTATTCTCCGGACAATTCCGGATCTCCTCATGATGTCCCGGATCCAATCCGAGACTCCGAACAACATTTGGTCTCCAACACACATTCCATATCTACTTAAAACAACTTCGAACCTTAAGTGTGTCACCCTACGGTTCGTGAATATGCAGACATGATGAAGACACCTCTCCGATCAATAACCATCAGCGGGATCTGGAGATCCATAACGGCTCCCACATACTCAATGATGACTTCGTGATCGATAGAACCATTAACATACGAAACCAATTCCCTTTGTCACGTGATACTCTACTTATCCGAGGTTTGATCGTAGGTATCTCCATACCTAGTTCTACCTCGTTACTGATAAGTACTCTTTACTCGTTCCATGTTATGTCATCCCTTGTGACCCAGTCACATGCTTGCAAGCTAACTAGATGACATTCCATCGAGAGGGCCCAGAGCATATCTATCCGTCATATGGATGGACAAATCCCAATCTTGGTCCCTGCGCTTCAACACATACTTTCAGAATACCCAATGACACCTTTATAACCACCCAGTTACGAAGCGGTGTTTGATGTCATCAAAGTATCCATCCGGTGATGGTGATTAACATAACCTCATGGTCAAAGGATTAGGTTACTATGTATTTGAAAGCTTATAGCAATACGAACTTAATGACTTGATCTTATGCTATGCTTACTATGGGTGTGTGTCCATCACATCATTCTCCTAATGATATCACATCCAATGTCCATGATCAGGAAACCATGATCATCAATTAATCAACAAGCTAGTTCAACAAGAGGCTTACTAGGGACTCTTTTACGTTTACAAAACACACATGTATTAGTGTTTCCTTATAATACAATTATAGAATGGGATGTAAACATTCATCATAAACACAAAGATATAATAATAACCACTTTTATTATTGCCTCTTGGGCATATCTCCAACAGTCTCCCACTTGCACTAGAGTCAATAATCTAGATTACATGGTAATATACCTAACACCCCTAGGGAGAGGTTTAGTCAACGGATCTGCCACATTCAGATCAATGTGTACTTTGCAAATCTTTATGTCACCATCTTGGACATACTCGCGAATAGCATGGAAACGTAGTTTGATGTGCTTCAGCTTGCTATGTGAGATTGGCTCCTGTGCATTAGCTATGGCACCTGTGTTGTCACAGTAGATGGTCATCGGGTCCAACACACTGGGAACCATGCCAAGTTCAGTAATGAACTCCTTCATCCATATGGCTTCTTGTGCAGCCTCCGAAGCAGCTATGTATTCTGATTCAGTTGAAGATTTCGCCACAACGCTTTGCTTGGCACTCCTCCAGCTCACTGCAGCACCATTCAAAATAAATACGTACCCATACTGTGATTTCGAGTCATCTGGATCGGTGTTCCAACTAGCATCAGTGGAACCGTTTACAACAAGTTGTTCATCACCTCCATAAGAAAGAACCATATCCTTAGTCCTATTCAGGTACTTTAGGATATTCTTGACCGCTGTCCAGTGCTCCATTCCAGGATCACTTTGATATCTGCTAGTCAAACTAACAGCATGTGCTATATCCGGTCTTGTACACAGCATGGCATACATGATAGAACCTATGGCCGAGGCATAGGGAATTTTATTCATCTTCTCTCTATCTTCTGCCGTAGCTGGACTTTGAGTCTTACTCAAGGTCTTACCTGACAACATGGGCACGCACCCTTTCTTGCTCTCTTCCATTCTAAACTTCTTTAGAACTTTGTCCAAGTATGTACTTTGTGAAAGCGCTATTAGGCGTCTTGATCTATCTCTATAAATCTTGATGCCTAGAATATATGCCGCTTCGCCAAGATCCTTCATTGAAAAACTATTATTCAAATAGGCTTGACACTATTAAGAAGTTCTATATTATTCCCAATCAACAATATGTCATCTACATATAGTACTAGGAATGCTATAGAGCTCCCACTCACTTTCTTGTAAATACAAGCTTCTCCATAAGTTTGTATAAATCCAAAGTTTTTGATTACTTTATCAAAACGTTGATTCCAACTCCAGGATGCTTGCTTCAGTCCATAAATGGAGCACTGAAGTTTGCATACCTTGTCAGCATCTTTAGGATCGATAAAACCCTTGGGTTGTACCATATACAACTCTTCCTCAATGTCACCATTAAGGAACGCCGTTTTGACATCCATCCGCCTCACAGACTTTAGCTTCGCTACTGGTGAGAAAGTCTCATCGTAGTCAACTCCTTGAATTTGTCGGAACCCTTTCACGACAAGTCGAGCTTTATAGACAGTAACATTACCATCAGCATCTATTTTTCTTTTGAAAATCCATTTGTTCTCGACAGCCTTACGGCCATCCGGTAAGTCCACCAAAGTCCATACTTGGTTTTCGTACATGGATCCCATTTCGGATTTCATGGCTTCTAGCCATTTGTCGGAATCTGGGCTTACCATAGCTTCTTCATACGTCGTAGGGTCATCAGTGTTGTCCACCAACATGACGTTCAAGGCAGAGTCATACCAATCAGGAGTGGTACGAACCCTCGTTGACCTGCGAGGTTAAGTAGTAAATTCGTACGAAATTTCATGATCAACATCATTAGCTTCCTCTCCAATTGGTGCAGGCGGCACAAAAACATCTTCCGGTGCTGCGCTACTCTCAACTCCGAGAGAAGGTTCAATAACCTCATCGAGTTCTACTTTCCTTCCAGTCACTTCCTTCGAGAGAAACTCCTTCTCAAGAAAGGATCCATTCTTGGAAACGAAAACTTTGCCTTCGGATCTATGATAGAAGGTATACCCAATTGTTTCTTTAGGGTATCCTATGAAGACGCATTTCTCCGCTTTGGGTTCAAGCTTATCAGGTTGTAACTTCTTTACATATGCTTCGCAACCCCAAACTTTAAGGAACGACAACTTAGGTTTCTTACCAAACCACAATTCGTACGGTGTATTTTCAATGGATTTAGATGGTGCCCTATTTAAAGTGAATGCGGCTGTCTCTAATGCATAGCCCCAAAACGATAGCGGTAAATCTGTAAGAGACATCATAGACCGAACCATATCTAAGAGGGTTCGATTACGACGTTCGGACACACCATTACGCTGTGGTGTTCCCGGCGGTGTCAACTACGAAAGTATTCCACATTTCTTTAAATGCATGCCAAACTCATAACTCAGATATTCACCTCCGCGGTCAGAACGCAGAAACTTAATCTTCTTGTTACGATGATTTTCCACTTCACTTTGAAATTCCTTAAACTTCTCGAAAGTTTCGGACTTATGTTTCATAAAGTAGACATACCCATATCTACTTAAGTCATCCGTGAAAGTGAGAACATAACGATATCCACCACGCGATGCTACACTCATTGGACCCCACACATCGGTATGTATTATTTCCAATAAGTCTGTAGCTCGCTCCATTGTACCAGAGAATGGAGTCTTAGTCATTTTTCCCATTAGACATGCTTCGCATCTTTCAAGTGATTCAAAATCAAGTGATTCAAGAAGTCCATCAGAATGGAGTTTCTTCATACGCTTCACTCCAATGTGACCAAGACGACAGTGCCACATGTATGTAGAACTATCATTTACGTTCTCGAGGACACGCGGGAAGACTGTCAAGTGCTTTCGCTTCATATAGTTGATTAATCTTCTTTAGCTTGCTAAGTGTTGTGTGGGTGAACCTGTAATAATGTACCGATATTCCTAGGACTAATACATACTTGCGATTAAACCCCTTGCAAGCATCCGCAAGTACAAGAAAGCAATTAAGGTAGAAACCTAACCACAGCTTTAAACTCTAAGACCTCGACGTCCCTTGTGCAATGGTTTCCTAACGGGGGTTCAGGTTTCTATCACTCCGGCAACCCCTACGATTAGTAGCCAAATACACAATGCATTCCCCTAAGCCCATATAGGTGAAGTGTCATGTAGTCGACGTTCACATGACACCACTAGAAGTACACCACAACTTAATTAACAGACCATTGAATCTTTCTCAACACAACTCCAGTACTAACAACATGACTTCTCCCATGTCCTCAAGAACTATACGAACTACTCAAAAGACATCATATGGATCATGATCAGAGATGGAATAATGATGTATAACAATCTGAACATAAACAGTAATTCAACGGTTCACTCAATAGCATCAACTACAATGAGTAATCAACAGCGGGAAAGTTTCCCCTAAGAACTATGCAAGATTCAACCCAATTGTTACAGCGAGATGATGGTGGTGATGATGGTGTTGGTGATGATGATGATGATCCCGATGAATTCCAGCTTGATGGTGGTGTTGATGCCGATGATCTCCCCTCTCCGGGAAGGAATTCCCCCGGTAGAATTATGTCTGCCGGAGAGATCTTTCTCTCTTGGTGTTTTCCGCCCTGCAGAGGCGGCATAATCTTTCTGTGGTCGCTCCCCGAGTCTTAGGGTTTCGGGGGATAATATACGCCAGAGGGGAGAGCTGGAGGTGGACCAAGGCGGCCACACCACCTAGTGGCGTGACCTGGGGTGGCCCGCGCCAGGGGGTGGTGTGGGACCCCTATGGCCCATCTCCACTTCCCCTTCTGTCTTCCTTCGTCTTCTAGAAAAATAGTATTTTCCATGTATTTTCCCTGATTTTCTGATCTTCGCGAATTTCGCCTCCAAATAGCCCCTTTTCCATTAGAATCCTGACTGCAGCGGTCCATGCTCCAAAAGTCATCAACCATGCAAAAATAGATGAAATTACATAAGTATCATCTCTTAATATGAAATATATCAATGAATAACAGTAAATTAGGATATATAATAGTGATGCAAAATGGACGTATCAAGTCCCCCCAAGCTTAGACTTCGCTTATCCCCAAGCGAAACTGAGCTCAATAAACATGACCTCAGGTTTATGGAGTGAAGAGTCAATACAAGAATACGAACAAGAAGCATCACATTCATCAATACATAGATCATAATAGCAGACAACTCACCATTATATAACTTAACTTGCAATAGGTAAACGAAACACAATAAAGATACATAAAGTAAATCATAGTTGGTAATGGCAAACTGAGCTCTTGGTCAAAGAATAGTTAACAATTTGTAGGAGTTCACAAATAACAGGTTTTCAATGATAGCTTTAAAAGAAGTAAACACCAAGATAAGAGCAAAGTGCAAAACAAGGAACACAAGAAACATGATTGAATAATCATCATATGAGTGAATGAAACACAACAACTCAAAATACTTGCTGAGATAGAAGGGAATAGGTTTACTGACTCAACTGAAAAGTAAAAGAAAGGCCCTTTGTAAAGGGAAGCAGGGATTTCAAGTTTCATAAAGAGCTTCCAAAAATTATGATACTTATTAGCTTTCATCTCTCATTGCCCCTATCATAAGCATCTTTAGGTGATTAAGGTTAAAGTGATCAAATATGAGGATATGCTTGACAAGTTGTAAGTTGAACATCTCATGTCCTTTGAATACGAGGGCCGCTCCTCATGCTAGTCAAGTTTAGTCACCGATAAGTTCTTGTCATAGTAAGTACATGTGTATCATAGAGAACCGCCAACGGGGTACCCCTTGCTCGATGATACGGAAGAATCCCCATATCAAAATGACAAGGCAAGCAGACAATGAGCATCTCAGCAATCTTCTTATTTACCATGGGAATATGGTGCTTTTTTCTCTCTTTCCTCTTTTCTCATCTCTTTTTTTCTTTTTATTTTTATTTTTCTCTTTTTCTCAATATCTTCTATTTTTATATAAGAAGAATGCTTCATAGATGCTCATTATGGTTACGTTGCAGGTTTCCACCATGACAGCATGGATTAGACCGGCGGCCCAGGCGTTTCTCTAACACACATACATAACTCCATGGACTTACAAACTCCCCTTTCATTTCACACCGACAACATCCATAGACAAAAGAACATCATATCAACTAGGTACTAGGTACCAGTGCAATGTTGAAAGTGTTCTCCATGACAGCATGGTTCTGCTAATTCACAACTTACAAAGCGCAAACATATACGCAACCTAGATGGGCACATTGGTTCAAGTTTATTAGATGCAAGAAAGTAAAGTGTGCCATCAAGTTCGTGAGAGATTTAATCACTAATTTTCAAATAACAAGTTTAATTTGGAAGGTAGATAAAAACATGAATTTACCTGGGGTAGCAATAATGCTAATAGGTAGGTATGGTGGACACAAATGGCATAGGTTTTTGGTTTAAGGAATGGATGCACGAGAATAATTCCCTCTCAGTACAGGTTTTTGGCTAGCAAGGCTGGGTAACAAGTATAAGAGTTGAAGGAAACAAACAAACATACAAGCGATAAAAACAAACATGCAATCTTCCTCGGAAGCACAAAAGATCTTAACTAGAGAATACTAAGCTTATGAGCAAATCAAGAAAGAAAGATAATGAAATTAGTTCACAAAATGTCACAAAATGCCTCTCAGTACAGGTTTTTCGTGGGAATGTCACAAAACGCCTAGTCTTGACCAGGAATTAGTTGAATATTGCTTGCCTATTAGACTGGTTTTTGTCCTCACAAGCATGCACGAAGAAAGTTCGATCCAGTAATGTATGGACGGATGAAGGAAGAGATCGTCTGACATATGATAGACAATTTTATTTAGCCTTGCTGATACGCTAAATGGATGTCAAACTTTGTGTTGGTCAACAAGAACGGGTCGACTAAGCTCCGAGTATGCATAGGTTTAAGAGATCTAAACCGACCTACCCTAAAGATGTGTATCCGATGTCGAATGACGATATGCTAATAAATGATGCATCAGCACGCAAGATCATCAACTTTTTGGATGGAAACGCCGGATATAATCAAATATTTATGGTCTAAGATGATTCCACGAAAATTGCATTCACATGTCCTGGCTTTGTCGTGTTGGTCGAATGGACGGTGATGACTTACAGCGTGAAAAATGCTAGAACCAGATATCAAAGAGCCATGAACTTGATATTTCATGATCTATTGGGAGTCATCTAGAAGTATATGTTGACAACGTTGTCATTAAATCAGATGCTAAGAACTCCCACTTGGCCGACTTACATCTACTGTTCCAAAGGATGATAAAATATGTTCTCAACATGAATCTGTTCAAATGTGCTTTCGGTGTTTTAGCCGGAAAATTCTTAGGGTTTGTCATACATCAGCAAGGAATAGAAGTTGATCCTATAAGAAGATAAAAGCCATACACAATACTCAGGCTCCGACTTGCAAAAAGAATATGCAATGGTTTCTCAGTAAGGTAAATTATCTTAGAAGATTTATTGAACTTTTTGGGAAAGATCGATGCTTTTACACGGATCCTTCGGCTCAAGAATGATGAAGACTTCACTTGGGGTAAAGCAACACAAATGTTTAGAGAATATCGTGGCCAATTTGATTACTCATTTTGTTGAGAGCGCCTATACGAGGAGAGCCTTTCCGGCTATATATTGCTGCCGGATATGTAGTCATTGGGGTTGGTTTAACCCATGAAACCAAAGGAAAAGAATATGCAATTGCTTATCTCAGTCGGTGTTTGATAGAAGCCGAGTCACGGTATAGCTGCATCGAGCAATTATGCTTGTCTACTATACCTACACGAAACTAATACATTACCTTTTATCAAGTAAGTGCATAGTAGTTTGTCAGACTCATGTGATCAAATACATGATACAGAATCCGGTCCTTAGTGTATGAATCGGTAAATAGGACTTTGGGTTGATCGAGTACCTCTTAAGTCAATGGAAGGCCAGATCGTAGTTAACTTCATAGTAGAACATAGGGTAAATGAGGAGAATCGTGCTGATATGAATGGTATCTTGACAATACCTTGGATGCTATATTTTGATGGCTCAGTTTGTTGTGTCGCCCAGGCTATTGAGGTTGTTTGCATATCTCCTCATGGTCGCATATGGGTCATCCCATGGCTAGAATATCATTTCACAAACATCCAAGATGAATATGACGAATTGCTATTCGCACTACTCACATAGAGGCTAATGGTGATTCATTGCTGGTGGTACAAGTCTCCAAGATTTTCCAACACAACGAAGGATCACTCAATATATACCTCGATAAGTGTCTAGATATCATTGCTACTCTGAGCTAGGTATTTATCATATATCTAGACATGATAGTTGGCTTGCTAATGAGTTGGCTCAACAAGCATCTAACTATCAAATTAGCGTGAGGTGTTTTTTATAACAGAACGACCGATGTTTCCTGGTGCCCATCTATGCACAACTGAGTCAAAGAAAGCCGTTGTTTTCGTCAAAACAGCTGACGAAGAGTCCGATTGGAGAAAACCTATTATTGCTTATTTATAGGAGCCAAATCGGAGGGTAAATAAAACGGTTCAGTGACTAGCTCTGAGGTAATACTCTAGTTGATAATAGTTTGTACCGCCAAATAGTTGATGGGTTTCTTCTAAAGTGCTTGGATGAAAAAAATTGCAATGTGAGAAGTGCACGATAGCTTGTGTGGAACTCATCAGTCGACCAACAAGATGAAGTGGATGCTACAACGAGCCAGACTCTATTGGCCGACTATGATTCATGACTGTTTCAAATAACACAAGGATGTAAAGCATCTCAGAAGTTCGGAGACATGCAGTCGGTCGACTTCTTCATTACATCCTATCATAAAACCGTGGCATTTACAAGGTTGGGCGCTTGACTTTGTCGGCATGATCCACCTGGCGTCATCAAAAGGGCATCTGTCTGAAACAGTACCTCTCCGGAATATGACCCACAAGGAGGTGATTCAATTCATAAATCAGTATATTATCCACAGATTTAGCATACCTCAAACTCTTACTACCGATCAAGTCACACCCTTCATGGCAAAGAAAGTAAAGCAGTTTGCCAAAACAGTATTACACTCAAGCAAATAGACAAGATAGTTGTCTTACCAGGTGAATTCGGCTGCCTTAAGATGCGACAAATATAATAGTTTATCGGCTAAAGATTATTATGTATAATGATGAACAATATTGATGAAACAACAGTCAAAAGGAAAAAATTCAATAAATGGTCACCCAATTGGGAAGGTCCACTACGAGTCACGAGCATAGCATCTAGAGGCGATATCTGAAAAAGTTTCATCCGTGTTTGGGCAATACACATAAGAGGCTGGATGGGGCAATCCAGGCAAGCTTGGAAATCAAGGGGATGCCAAACCTTCGAACAAACCAAGGGGATGCCAAGAAAGAAAGGTAAAAAGATAGAAGATAGTGATGTGATACTGTGGCACTCCCCCAAGCTTGGAACAAACCAAGGGGATGCCAAACCTGGTGACGAATTACTCTTTCCGGAGTTATAACTTGAATAACATCAATATCTTCATCTTCATACACATATTGCTCGAATCATGAAACCTTTCTCTTTCTTATGTCACCATTTTCTCCACTAACCTGGAAATTTCTTTCACACAAAACTTCACACAGTTCTCATTAGCAACATTAGTATAAGTGAAGTGATAAAACCTCTTAGGTCCAATTTCAACTGAAATCCATCAAAACAACTCCTTCCGAAAACCCAAAAAAAATTCAAAAAGGAAATCAATTTAAAGAAGCAAATGCAAGAATGGTCAAAATCTATCAAAACAGACCAGGAAGCAAAGATCAATTTTTTTGTCGAAAATCTTTTGTTGCTCAAATCAAAAATTGCAAAACTAACGAAAGTTAAATAACAACCTAGGGCAGAAGCAAAAAAAATTATAGCTCAATCCGACATACAGAGATCTCTCACGAATTTTTACGGTGAAGCACAAAAATCTGTTTCGGGAAAGCAACTTCCCCAAATATTACTTTTCTCTCATTAGGGGTTGATCTTGACACAAAAACCAAACAAAAAGTATAAGGAGAGGTTATTACGTAAGTAATAACTTCCAAGACTCAAAGAAATAAAAACAAACTAAAAGCAAGAATAAATTGGGTTGTCTCCCAAAAAGCTCTTTCTTTATAGCCATTAAGATGGGCATGATAATTTCAATGATGCCCACATAAGAATATGAATTGAAGTGAACGAGAGCATTAAGAAGCAAAAATACATATGTTTAAGTCTAGCCCACTTCCTATGCAAGGGAATTTTGTAAGCAAACAAGTTGTTGAAACCAGAGGCTACAAGCATAGGAAGGCAAAACAAGTGCAACATAAAGACTTTAAGCATGAAACGAGGAAAATTGATATTATTGAGATGCATAAGAACACTTTTCCCTCTCTCATAGTAACTTTCAGTATCATGCATAAACTTAACAATATAACTATCACAAGAACCATCGTAGCAATGATCACTTATTCCAACAGAAAACGCAAGAATACTAGTTCTCATAACACTACTTTGTGAAAAAATATTAGAGGTATCCTTACAAAGGATAGTGTGTCCTTCTTCTACATATTTAGTGACAAAGTCTTTCACATTTGCTATTGTAGTTTCATCATCCATTTGTTTATCAGGTTCAACAGCTTTATTTGCACTTTCATTAACCATACTAGCTATCATAGAATGTTCCTTTATCTTAACTAGGAAAGGCATTTTCTCAATGTAAGGTTCAGGTAAAACATGATTAGTAGTATAAACTTTAGTATTTCTTGCAGGAACACTCTTAACAACATCTTTATATGGTTCATGATACTTATTCCACTTCTTTTTAGGCACTTCAATATAGGAAACAAAAGCCTTAAAATAAGTTGCAATAGCTTGAGAGTCTAGACCATAAGCATTTTTAATATTTTGAAAGTCATCAGTTCCCATAAAAGATTCAATGCATTCATAATCATAATTTATACCTGAATTTCTTCCTTTCTCATTCTCCCATGCTTCAGCATTGTCTTGAATACGGTCTAGAATATCCCATTTAGCTTCTTCTTCCATGCGAGTGAATGATCCAGCAGAAGAAGCATCCAATAAATCCTTATCATGAAGAGAAAGCCTTGCATAAAAGTTATTGATAATAATATTGTTGGGGAGCTCATGAATGGGACATTTGAGCATTAGTAACTTCAATCTCCCCCAAGATTGAGCTGTACTCTCTCCATCAAGAGGCCAAAAGTTGTAAATTTGATTCTGATCTTGATGAATCTCACTGGGAGGATAAAACTTTGAATAAAAGAGAGGTACTATTTCCTCCCATTCAAGAGCTTGACCATTCTTCAGCAGCTTATACCATTCTTCAGCTTTTCCTTTCAGTGATAATGAGAATAACTTCTTCTTGACTTGATCTATAGTAATACCTGCACACTTGAACAACCCACATAATTCGTGTATAAAAAGCAAATGATCACCGGGATGGACAGTTCCATCTCCAACATAATAGTTATACATAACACGATCAATAATTCTTGTAGGTATTTTAAAAGTATCATTCTCAGTAGGTGGTGGTTCATATACTAACTTAGCAGTGGTAGTAGCAATACAAAACAAGAAACTCAGCAAAATATCCATATTGAAAATAAAGCAACTAACAGAAATAAGAAATACTCATAGTAGAAGTTTCCTTTACCAGTTCCACTCTCCAATAGCGCTTCACTCCTGGTATCGGCGCCAGAAAATAGTCTTGATGACCCACAAGTATAGGGGGTGTATCGCAGTATTTTCGATAAGTAAGAGTGTCTAACCCAACGAGGAGCAGAAGGTGTTGGCTAGTGGCTTGGAGCAGGAATTCTCTATAAATACTTAGCAAACGGATTTTTAGGTGTTTTTGATAATGCAAGTAAATAAAGTACGAGTACATGAAAGACATAAGAATAAATGCAGCGAGTGGCCCAATCCTTTATTCAGCTAAGGACAAGCTGGTTGTATTACTTAAGATGACCAAACGTTCTCGAGGACACATGGGAATATTGTCAAGTGCTTTCGCTTCATATAGTTGATTAATCTTATTTAGCTTGCTAAGTGTTGTGTGGGTGAACCTGTGCTAATGTACCAACCTTCCTAGGACTAATACATACTTGTGATTAAACCCCTTGCAAGCATCCGCAAGTACAAGAGAGCATATAAGGTAGAAACCTAACCACAACTTTAAACTGTAAGACCTTGACGCCCCTTGTGCAATGGTTTCCTAAGGGGGGTTCAGGTTTCTGTCACTCCGGCAACCCCTACGATTAGTAGCCAAATACACAATGCATTACCCTAGGCCCATATAGGTGAAGTGTCATGTAGTCGACGTTCACATGACACCACTAGAACAAGTACACCACAATTTAATTAACAAACCATTGAATCTTTCTCAACACAACTCCACTACTAACAACATGACTTCTCCCATGTCCTCAAGAACTAAACGAACTACTCACAAGACATCATATGGATCATGATCAGAGATGGAATAATGATGTATAACAATCTGAACATAAATAGCAATTCAACGGTTCACTCAATAGCATCAACTACAAGGAGTAATCAACACCGGGAAAGTTTCCCCTAAGAACTATGCAAGATTCAACCCAATTGTTACAGCGAGATGATGGTGGTGATGATGATGGTGATGATGATGATCCCGATGAAGTCCAGCTTGATGATGGTGTTGATGCCGATGATCTCCCCTCTCCAGGAAGGAATTCCCCCGGCAGAATTCTGTCTACCGGAGAGATCTTTCTCTCTTGGTGTTTTCCGTCCCGCAGAGGTAGGAATATTTCTGTGGTCGCTCCCCGAGTCTTAGGGTTTCGGGGGATAATATACGCCAGAGTGGAGAGCTGGAGGTGGACTAGGGTGGCCACACCAGCTGGTGGCGCAGCCTATGGTGGCCCGCGCCAGGGGGTGGTCTGGGCCCCCTGTGGCCCATCTCCACTTCCCCTTCTGGATTCCTTCATCTTCTGGAAAAATAGGATTTCCATGTATTTTCCTAGATTTTCTGATCTTCGCGAATTTCGCCTCCAAACAGCCCCTTTTCCATCAGAATCCTGAATGCAGCGGTCCATGCTCCAAAAGTCATCAACCATGCAAAAACAGATGAAATTACATAATTATCATCTCTTAATATGAAATATATCAATTAATAATAGTAAATTATGATATAGAATAGTGATGCAAAATGGACGTATCAGATGTCGGCGGCCATGATCATCATGACGAAGGAGATGCCGGCGGGCATGAGCAGCATGGAGAAGGAGATGGCGATGGGCATGATCATCATGAAGAAGGAGAAGACACGAACAAATAGACGCTGCTAACTTCGGCCTTGCAGGACCCTCATGTTCAGGAACTGCTCCTCAAGGAGACGAGCAGCGACAAAGCTGCAGCCAAAGAGAAAGCCAAGCTGGCCCAAATGGAGGTAGATGGGATGACTCCATTGTATCCTAGGTGTCGCCCCGAGGATACATGTTTGAGTGTAACACTCAAGGCTATGGAGATGAAGGCTGAATACAAATGGACCGATGTGAGCTTCAACGCAAACATGGAATACTGGCGCGACCGACTTCCTAAGGGGAACACATTGCCAACAAGTATCGAGGAGGGCAAGAAAATCGTGTGCCCTCTCTATCTACCACACATTAAATACCACGCATGCATCAATGATCACGCACTTTATCAGAACGAGTACGCGGATAGAACCACATGTAAGGTGTGCGGCCAAGGACGGTACAAGAGAGGGAACAAAAAAGTTCCTCGAAAAGTGGTATGGTACTTTCCTATCACCCCCTATCTACATCGATATTTCGTGGATCCTAAGGAAGCAAAGCTCATGCAATGGCACACAGAAAGAGAGAAACCCGAAGATGATCCAGAGAAGGGCAAGATCCTGACACACCCTTCAGACGCTAGCCAGTGGAATGCATTAGACATCGAGTTCGAAGAGTTTGGGGGTGATGCAAGGAACGTCGGGCTGGGTATGAGCACCAATGGACTCAATCCTTTTGGAAACTAGAGTAGCATGCATAGCACCTGGCCCGTGTTTGTATGGCCGTACAACCTCCCCCCATGGCTAAGCACGAAGCAAAGGTACGTACACATGAGAATTCTTATTCAGGGGCCGAAACAACCAGGTATCGATATGCATCTGTATCTCAGGATGTTGAGAGAGGAGTTAGCCAGCTTGTGGCAGACGCCGGCCCGTACATGGGATGCCTACACTAAAGAATATTTCCATCTGAGAGCCGCGTTGCTCATGACGGTGCAGGACTATCTTGGTTACGCATATGTATCGGCCCAGGTGAACCACAGACACAATGCATGCGTCAAGTGCATGGATGAGACACCGCATCTCCAGCTACCAAGGGATCCTAGGTCTTCAAAAACCATGTTCCAAGGTACTCGAAAGTGGCTCTGCATGGATCGCCCATGGAGAAAACGTGGTGACCTGTTCAATGGTAAGGACGAGCTCGAAAGAGCCCCGTGTCTGAGGAGCAGCGAAGAAATCGAGGAGGTTTTGAATAATTGGGTAGATTGCCCTGCGCTGGGAAAAAATGACCGAGGACAAAGCCTTTGCTGGGTGTACGGAAAGCAAGGTCTGCTTTATGGGACCTGCCGTATTGGAAGGTCCTCCACACTCCCCATAGCCTTGATGTAATGCACATCACGAAGAACGTTACCGAGAGTCTGCTTGGCACTCTACTGAACATGCCGGAGAGGACCAAGGATGGGCCGAAATCAAGAGAGGACCTTAAATTGCTTGGCATTAAGAAAGATCTTCAGTACCCTGATAGTGATGATGATGATGATGATGATCAGACGGAAGGGACATAAGGTCGCCGCAAAACCGTTAATAAGAATGAGGTGGTGCTTCGCTGCCTGCTTCACTCTGAGTCTGGAGGAGCTCGAGCAGTTTTTCAGGTGCCTCCTAGGAGTGAAAGTTCCTCACGGTAACTCGGGGAAGATAAGCAGATATCTGGACGTGGCAAAGAAGAGGTTCAGCGATATGAAGTCTCACGACTGCCACGTGCTGATGATGCAGATACTCCCCGTTGCGATCCACGGGATAATGGATGAGCATGTCTGTGAGACGCTGTTTGGCCTCTGTAACTTTTTTGACGTCATATCTAGGAAGCCGATCGGTGTGAAGCAGCTCGACAGGCTACAAGAAGAGATCATGATGATACTATGCGAGCTTGCGATTTACTTCCTGCCCACATTCCTCGACATCATGGTGCATCTGCTTGTACATGCCGTGGACGACATCATCTAGCTCGGGCCGACATTCCTACACAACAAGATGTCATTTGAAAAGCTAAACGGTGTCATCAAAGGATTCGTTCGAAACATGTCCCATCCAGATGGAAGCATAGCCAAGGGCTTTCTGATCTACGAGTGCATCTCCTTCTGCCAGAATTATCTAACCACCGAGGATGAGGATGTTGGAATACCCACCAAGAAGCACCCCGACAGGCTCAGTGGATATGGTCACCGCGAGGGCTGCCGCTCACTGCATGTCGGCATTGATGGTCGATGCACCGACTTTGACAGGGCACACCGAGTCGCACTACAACACATTGAAGTGGTCGGCCCTTGGGTCGAAGAGCACAAAAGCTTAATCGAGTAGGAGTACGTCGACCAGGGCCGGCCGAGGAAGAAGGGAGACGTAACTAGAGAGCACAACTCCAGCTTCACGGGTTGGGTCAAGAAAAGGCAATTGGACAATCCCCCACGGATGCCTTCTACAGAAGATCAAAAACTCATATTCTTCTTGTCGCAGGGCCCAGGGCACAACCTAAGGACCTATCAGTCATACGACATAAACGGTTACAAATTTTACACCGAGGAAAAGGACAGGAATAGCGAATATCAAAACTCAAGAGTAACTATGTTATCCTTCACCGATGATGAGACTACTGTCATGGAAAGATTCTACGGAAGGATCGAGGAGATGTGGGAGCTCGACCACTATGGAGAGATCGTACCGATGTTTCGTGTTAGATGGTCCAAGAACGTGGAAAAAGAAGGCCGGTATTTCACCACAATGGTTATACCAGATGCCAAATCGATGAAGAACGCCTCCACAAAAAATGAGCCTTGGGTACTCGCTAGCCAAGTTGATCAATGTTTTTTTATTACCGACCCGTCAAATTCCAACCGTGTTGTGGTTAGGAGGGGCAAGAGGAGCATCATCGGACTGGAAGGAGCCGCCAACGAGCAAAACTTCGACAAAAACGGCGACCCAAAGATCGAAGAGGAATTCGACAAGTACTTCGATATGCCTACTACTACTAAAGTAAGAAGGAAGACCACACTACCTACAAAAGGTTGTCCATTCACAAGAAGAAATGTCAAAGTGCACGGGCTAAAGTATTCAACCGCGACAAAAAAGGCAAGAAGATTGTGAAGAGACGCTAGGAATTGTGTGACTTTTTGGTGTATTAATTCGTGTGGGTATAACGTGATATTAGTGTGGGTATTAGTTAGAGACTAAAACATATAATGTGATATTCGTGTGGGTATCCAAATTCACATTTGTGTGTGACAAGCACACACACATATATATATGATTCGGGAGGTTTTTTTTGAATAAATATGCATATGTTCTTGCTTTTTTGAATAAATATGCATATATGTATATGTTCTTGCTTTTTTTTGAATAAATATGCATATGTGTGTAATTAATAATATTTTTTTAAAAAAATAAAAAAGTGTGAGACCGCCAGGATTCGAACTTGGCTGCCCCAGGTGAGAGTGAGCGAGCAAGACAACTAGGACAACTATTTGATCTTGTCATACTACGACACCGCGCTTTTTTGTACTATGTCCAAAAGTTCTGTGGCGCATTCCCAACTTCGGTGGCGCATTCTGTGGGAATGCGCCACAGAACTTTGATACTTAGCCAAATAAATGCCACAGAATCTCCCCCTAATCCCCCTTCTTTCTCTCTTGATCCAACACTTAGCCAAATTCGATCATCTCTCTATCGTCGATCACGCGCAAACCTAGCGCCGCCCTCGTCGCCGGAGCCCTAGCCACCGCCACGCTGGAGCCCTAGCAGCCCGTGGAGGAGGAGCCGCCCGATGAACCTGTGGAGGAGAGCCCTGCAGCCCGTGGAGGAGGAGCCGCCCTGCAGCCCGTGGAGGAGGAGCCGCCCTGAGCCCGTGGAGGAGGAGGATCCTGTCCGCAACAGGAGGAGGAGAAGGGCACCTCGGTGAGCCACCGTCGCGTCGAAGCCCGCCACCCTCGTCGTCATCGACCACCGTAGCAGCAGCGCACACGGTTCGTCCCCCCTTAACCCTAGTAGCAAATGCTAGGAATTTCTCCTTCATGGCCATGATTCCTGAGTATATATTCTGTGAGGATCTAATTTCTCTGTGAGTATCTAATTTCTTCTAGCCCGTGTATGATGTGTTCATGGTTGTTGATGGATTATGTTGAGCTTGGTTCTAGTTGTGATAAGATATGTAAATTTGGTATCGTGTTCATCTTTTACTGTTGATGATACTTGGACTTGTTTGCTTAGTGCTATTGGCTAGAATTATCTTACTGTTGTTGATCTATTTGCTCTCATATTGTGGCTAGCCTATGATTATTGTTATCCTAGGGTGATACTTTCCTAGATGAAATCCTGGTATAGGCTCTAGCCTTGTTGTTTATTGGTTGCTTATGTACTGATGGATGTTGTACCATGATTCCTAACCTTTTTGGTTAAGTAGATGATATAAGGTTTGATGCACTATAATCTACATTTTAAGATAGTGATTACATTCTTGTGAGTAGATCACCTTGATGTAGTTATCAATGGAGCAACGACTGAATAGAAATCAGATGTGGCCATTGTAAAGTATAATTCATAACCACATCAATGCTCACATGAAAAAAAATATGCCCACTGTTTCCTGGCCCTGACAACTTAAAAAATATACAAGATATAGTAGTAAAAACTTCTACACTTGCTTGGTATATAATAAAAAATTTGGTATATGCCCACCGTTTTTTATCCAAATATTATCACTTGTCAGTCGATGTGATCCAAATTTTGCTTTATTTTGGTATCTTCCCACTGTTTTTTTATTTTTGTCTTGGCTCGGCTATGTGATAAACATTGGATGGCTTTATGGCTAGGCTGGGCTATCACTGTTTTCTTTTTTAAAATATAGATAGATATTCTATAGTTTATTGCAGCATAGGAAGCCACTAACTGAACCGTGCTTAGTAACTTGTATATATATATCCAACTATAGGTAAATGAATGGTTGTTTTCTAAAAATGTGATTCTATTTAATCCATTGTTTTAAGGATTTTAAAAAATAGAGTGGGGAACTTTATGTACAAGTTCAAAAAAATGTTCACCAATTTGATTGGAATTACTTGTTTAGTGCAAAAGACAGAAGAGTGATAATATTGTAGCGATAAGTTTTCTCTAGCAACATATACAATTAAATGTCCACCTTTCTTTATTGTTTGCAATGTGTATAAGTTCATTAATTTTATTGACCCCTGCTCCTGTTTTAATTTTTTTAATTGTACCGAGTGGCATGGCTATACACTGCCTACTAATCATTGTCTGATACTACTACTACTAAGCACTACCTGATCAATTGCTCCTATTTCAATTTAATTGTATCGAGTAGATACCAATCCTACTAAGCACTGCCTGATCCAGATATCAAGTTTTCCTTCTAAGCACATAAAAGTAGTAGCTGAGTTGTTTTGCTAGGTTGATGTTACAGTTTTGCTGAAGTAAAATTCCATCAATTGTAATCCTGAAACTCCTATGGAGTTGATGCATCCTTTTGTTTCATCTACTTATTGATATTTGAAATTCCATTAATTGTAATATCCTGAAATTCCATTAATAGTCTGTTATCAATATATCACAGCATATGTGTTGTTGTTCTCCAAGTGCTTACTGCTGATAGTAACTGCTGGTTACTGTAGTGATTATATGGTGTTGTTTGATATATATGGTGTTGGGATTATATGGTGCCGGGATTATCTGGTATATATGGTGCTAGGATTATATGGTGGGATTATTTGGTACTATATGGTGCTATTTGATTCAATGGGGCTATGGATGGGGGCTGTGAATGGGGTTGTGGATGGGGGCTGTGAATGGGGCTGTGGATGGGGCTATTTTATTGTGTGTGAATGTTGTAGGGATTTCATTTGAGTTGCCCATTTCTCCCGAAGTGTCGATTCACTTCCATTTCGGTTGAGAAATGGGCACTCCTAGGTCGAAAAATTAGCAAAGCTCATGCCGAATTTTTTGGCCGAGATTTGTGCTAACTTTTTGCCTCTTTTCAATAGAGTACTGCAAACATCTCGGGCAACAACGAGGCCGGCCCTTCTAAGCACATGATCAGTGATGACCCACAAGTATAGGGGGTGTATCGCAGTATTTTCGATAAGTAAGAGTGTCGAACCCAACGAGGAGCAGAAGGTGCTGGCTAGTGGTATGGATCAGGAATTATCTGCAAATACTTAGCAAACGGATTTTTAGGGGTTTTCGATAAAGCAAGTAAACAAAGTACGAGTAAATAAAAGACAGTAGGAATAAATGCAGCAAGTGGCCCAATCTTTTATGCAGCAAAGGACAAGCCGGTTGTATTTCTATAGATGACCAAACGTTCTCGAGGACACATGGGAAGACTGTCAAGTGCTTTCGCTTCATATAGTCGATTAATCTTCTCTAGCTTGCTAAGTGTTGTGTGGGTGAACCTGTGCTAATGTACCGTCCCATCCAAGACTTAATACATACTTGTGATTAAACCCCCTTGCAAACATCCGTAAGTACAAGAAAGTAATTAAGGTAGAAACCAAACCACAGCTTTAAACTCTAAGACCCTTACGTCCCTTGTGCACTGGTTTCCTAATGGGGGTTCAGGTTTCTGTCACTCCAGCAACCCCTACGATTAGTAGCCAAATACACAATGTATTCCCCTAGGCCCATATATGTGAAGTGTCATGTAGTCGATGTTCACATGACACCACTAGAAGAAGTACACCACAACTTAAATAACAATCTATTGAATCTTTCTCAACGCAACTCCACTACTAACAACAAGACTTCTCCCATGTCCTCAAGAACAAAACGAACTACTCACAAGACATCATATGGAGCATGATCAGAGATGGAATAATGATGTATAACAATCTGAACATAAACAATAATTCAATGGTTCACTCAATAGCATCAACTACAAAGAGTAATCAACACCGGGAAAGTTTCCCCTATGAACTATAGCAAGATTCAACGCAATTGTTACAGAAATATGGAGATGGTGATGAGGGTGCTGATGGTGATGATGGTGGTGGTGATGATGATGATGATCCCGATGAAGTCCAGCTTGATGGTGGTGTTGATGGCGACGATCTCCCCTCTCCGGGAAGGAATTCCCCCGGCAGAAATCTGTCTGCCGGAGAGATCTTTCTCTCTCGGTGTTTTCCGCCCCGCAGAGGCGGCATAATCTTTCTGTGGTCGCTCCCCGAGTCTTTGGGTTTCGGGAGGAAGATATACGCCAGAGGGGAGAGGCTGGAGTGGGCCAGGGTGGCCACACCACTCCCTGGCGCGGCCTAGGCCTGCCCGCGCCATGGGGTGGTGTGGCCCCCCTATGGCCCACCTCCACTCCATCTTCTTGCATCTTGAGTCTTCTGGAAAAATAGAATTTTCCGTATATTTTCCCGGATTTTCTGATCTTCGCGAATTTTGCCTCCAAACAGCACCTTTTCCATCAGAATCCTGACTGCAGCGGTCCATGCTCCAAAAGTCATCAACCATGCAAAAAAAGATGAAATAACATAAGTATCACCTCTCAATACGAAATATATCAATGAATAATAGTGAATTAAGACATAGAATAGTGATGCAAAATGGACGTATCAACTCCCCCCAAGCTTAGACTTCGCTTGTCCCCAAGCGAAACTGAGCTCAATAAACATGACCTCAAGTTTATGGAGTGAAGAGTCGATAAAAGAATACGGACAAGCAACATCACATTCATCAAATACATAGATCATAATAGAAGAGAACTCACTATTATACAACTCAACTTGCAATAAGTAAAGGAAACACAATAAAGATACATAAAGTGAATCATAATTGGTAATGGCAAACTCAGCTCTTGGTCGAAGAATAGTTGATAATTTGCTGGAGTTCACAAATAGCTGGTTTTTCAACGAAAGCTTTCAAGGTAGTAAACATCAAGATAAGAGCAATGTGCAAAACAAGGAACATAAGAAACATGAATGCATAAATCATCGTATGAATGAATGAAACACATCAACTCAAAATACTTGCCGAGATAGAAGGGAATAGGTTTACTGACTCAACTACAAAGTAAAAGAAATGGCCCTTCAAAGAGGGAAGCAGGTATTACAAGTCTCATAAAGCGCTCCCAAAAATTATGATACTTACTAGCTTTCAGATCTCATTGCCCCTATCATAGGCATCTTTAGGTGATTAAGGTTAAAGTGACACAACTAAGAGGATATGCTTGACAAGTTATAAGTTGGAATCTCAAGCCCCTTACTTATGAGTACCGATCCTCATGCTACTCAACTTCAGTCACGAGCAATCTCTTATCATTGTAAATACATGTGTATCATTGAGAACCGCCAACGGGGTACCCCTTTCACATGACACAGGAGCTATCCCATAATCAAAATGACAAGGCAAGCAGACAGTGAGCATCTCAACGATCTTTTTATTTGCTATTTGCATAGGTTTTTATTGAGGATGCTTCATAGAATGCTCACTGTAGTTATGCTGCAAGTTTCCACCATGATTAGGCATGGCTTAGGCTAGCGGCCCAGGCGTTTCTCTAACACACATATAAACTCCATGATCTTACAACTTCCACTTTTATTTCACACCGTCGGGATCCATCAGCAAAAGAACATGATATCAACTAGGTACAAGTACCAATGAAGTGTTGAAAGCGGTCCCCATGATACATGGTTCGACTAACTTCAACTCATAAAGCGCAAGCATATACGCAACAAAGAAGGACCCAATGGTTCAAGTTTATTAAATGCAAGAAAGTAAAGTATGCCATCAAGTTCGTGAGAGCTTTAATCACTAAATTTCACATAACAAGTTTAATTTGGGAGGTAGATAAAACAAGAATTTACTTGGAATAGCAATAATGCTACTAGGTAGGTATGGTGGACACAAATGGCGAAGGTTTTGGTTTAAAGGAGGCAGATGCACGAGAAGAATTTCCTCTTAGTACAGGTTTTTGGCTAGCAAGACTGGGTAGCAAGTATAAGAGTTGAAGGAAACAAACAAACATACAAATGGTAAAGACAATGATGCAATCTTCCTTGGAAGCACAAAAGATCTTAACTAGAGAAAACTAGACTTATGAGCAAATCAAGAAAGAAAGATGATGAAATTATTTTCCTCTAGAGTATTTCTATCTTTTTATTTTCATCTCTCAAAAAGGGTGTTGCTACTGACCTAGCCAGGTTTTCCAAAACCAACTGAATTAACTCAATGATCCCAAAGTGCTACCAATACTAACAACAAGATCAATCATATAACCACGAATTGAAAACTATCATAAGCTATGCAAAAGAGTGAATGATAGAACTTCTCATTAGTACTCCATAATGGAAACTCAAACCAAGGGATACAAATCTAACGAGAGAGGGGACACTTCCATAATGCAAACCATACTACACAATAACTCCTCTATTCATGACATGACTCTACTAACAAGGTAAAAAGATGGAAGATAGTGATATGATACCGCGACACTCCCCCAAGCTTGGAACAAACCAAGGGGATGCCAAACCTGATGACGAATTACTCCTTAGGTGGTGGTGGTATCTTCTCATCTTCGTCCGTCTTCCAGGGTAAAGGCTTCCCATCAACAAAGGACATCGTGGTTTCCAACATCCTAAAACTTGCAGCAGCACTTATGCGTTTAAATCTAGCCTCATACTCATAGTTTTGATTTTGAATGTCATAGAACTGTGCTTGCAGTTCGTTGGTTGTTTGGTGGAGTGAAAAGACTTCATCTTTGAGTTCAGAAGTCTCCTTTTGGTGCTCGGCGATGAGTTCGGAACAAATCTTGTGGATGATGTCCACTTCGCGCTCCGCCATCTTCCTGTACCTAAAGACTTCTTGCTCCAATGCTTCCATCCTGCCCTCCAGATTTCCTTCACCTTTAGGGCCTTGAACCTCCTTAATCCGGACCTCCCCACCTTCGAGCAACAACTCCTTGGGATGAATCTTCAATTCTCTCATATATGGGTTGATGATATCTTCTAAGGGATCTCCCTTGGATGTTCCAGGGGAAGACATTGTGGCTCCAAATCTGAGATTACACCTGGCAGAAACAGATCGAAACAAAAACACAACGAAAACACGATATACGAACCTCGGAAGATCCGGGGGGTTATATATTACGAAGTTTCATATCAAAAGGAAGGTACTGGGAGAAAACGGGTCGGAGACGGAGTCCTGGGTGGCCTCACCACCTAGTGGCGCGACTAGGGGTGGGCCCGCGCCATGGGGTGGTGTGGGCCACCCTGGCTCCGGTTCCGTCCCTTTTTCGCTTCATAGCTTTCCTTATTGACTGAAAACTGCAAAAATATAGTTGGATTGTATTTTTGCGGAACTTTTCTTACCAGAACTGTTACCTAGTTGGAAACGGACTCTGCAGGTCTCTAAATTTGGTATTGAGTGGATCCTTCCGGAGTCATCACTTGAATATCATCGATATCTTCATCTTCATATACTTATTACTCGAGTCATAAAACCATTCTCTTCCTTGTTACACCATTATCTCCACTTCCTGGAAATTTCTTTCACACAAAACTTCACACAGTTCTTATTAGCAACATTAGTATAAGTGAAGTGATAAAACCTTTTGAGTCCAACTTCGACTGGAAACCATCAAAACAAAAGTTACTGTAGAAACTCCTTTCAAAAACCCAAAAAGAATTAAAAAAGGAAATCGAATAAAGAAGCAAATGCAAGATTGGCAAAATCTGTCAAAATAGATCAGCAGGTAAAGATCAATTTTTTCGAAAATCTTCTGTTGCTCAAATCAAAAGTGCAAAACTAACAAAAGTTAAATAACAACCTGGGCCAGAAGCAAAAAAAATTACATCTCAATCCTATATACAGAGATCTCTCACGAATTTTTACGGTGAAGCACAAAAATCTGTTTCGGGACAGCAACTTCCCCAAATCTTACTTCTCTCTCATTAGAGGTTGATCTTGACACAAAAACCAAACAAACCGGATAAGGAGCAGTTATTACCGAAGTAATAACTTCCAAGACTCAAAGAAACAAAAACAAACTGAAAGCAAAAACAAATTGGGTTGTCTCCCATAAAGCTCTTTCTTTATAGCCATTAAGATGGGCATGATAATTTTGAAGAAGCTCTCATAGGGATATGATTTGAAGTGAAAGAGAGCATTAAGAATCAAAAACACACGCACATTTAAGTCTAACCCACTTCCTATGCAAGGGAATTTTGTAAACAAACAAGTTATTGGAACCAAAGGCAACTTGCATAAGAAGGCAAAAGAAATGCAACATAAAAACTTCCAGCATAAAACGAGGAAACTTGGTATTATTGAGATGCACAAGAACACTTTTCCCTCTCTCATAATAGCTTTCAGTATCATGCATAAACTTAAGAGGTATCCTTACAAAGGATAGTGTGTCCCTCTTTTTCATATTTAGCAACAAAGTCTTTCACATTTGCTACAATAGGTTCATCAATCATTTGTTTATCAGGTTCAGCAGCCCTACTCATACTTTCATTAACCATACTAGCTATCATAGAATGCTCCTTTACCTTAACTAGGAAAGACATTTTCTCAATATAAGGTTTAGGTAAAACATGACTAGTAGTATAAACTTCAGTATTTCTTGCAGGAACACTCTTAGCAATATCTTTATAAGGTGCATGATACTTATTCCACTTCTTTTTAGGCACGTCAATATAAGAAACAAAAGTCTTAAAATAAGAAGCAATAGCTTGAGAGTCTAGACCATAAGCATTTTTAATATTTTGAAAGTCATCAGTTCCCATAAAAGATTCAATGCATTCATAATCATATTTTATAGCTGACTTTCTACCTTTGTTGTTCTCCCAAGCTTCAGCATTGTATTGAATACGGTCCAGAAGGTCCCATTTAACTTCTTCTTCCATGCGAGTGAATGATCCAGCACAAGAAGCATCCAATAAATCGTTGTCATGTAGAGGGAGCCTTGCATAAAAGTTATTGATAATAATATTGTTGGGGAGCTCATGAATGGGACATTTGAGCATTAGTAACTTCAATCTCCCGCAAGCTTGAGCAGTACTCTCTCTATCAAGAGGCCTAAAGTTGTATATTTGATTCCGATCTTTATGAATTTCACTAGGAGGATAAAACTTTGAATAAAAGAGAGGCACTATTTCCTCCCATTCTAGAGCTTGACCATTCTTCAGCAGCTTATACCATTCCACAGCTCTTCCTTTCAGTGATAATGAGAATTACTTCTTCTTAACTTGATCTGTAGTAATACCTGCACACTTGAACAACCCGCATAATTCGTGTATAAAGAGCAAATGATCACCGGGATGGACAGTTCCATCCCCAACATAGTAGTTATCCATAACACGATCAATCATTCTTGTAGGTATTTTGAAAACATCTTTCTCAGCAGGTGGTGGCTTATCTACTACCTTAGCAGTGGTAGTAGCATTACCAAATAAGAAACTCAGCGAATTATCCATAACGAAAATAAAGCAACTAGCAGAAGTAACCAATACTCATAGTAGAAGTTTCCTTTACCAGTTCCACTCTCCAATAGCGCTTCACTCCCTGGCAACGGCGCCAGAAAATAGTCTTGATGACCCACAAGTATAGGGGGTGTATCGCAGTATTTTCGGTAAGTAAGAGTGTCGAACCCAACGAGGAGCAGAAGGTGCTGGCTAGTGGTATGGATCAGGAATTCTCTGCAAATACTTAGCAAACGGATTTTTAGGGGTTTTCGATAAAGCAAGTAAACAAAGTACGAGTAAATAAAAGACAGTAAGAATAAATGCAGCAAGTGGCCCAATCATTTATGCAGCAAAGGACAAGCCGGTTGTATTTCTATAGATGACCAAACGTTCTCGAGGACACATGGGAAGACTGTCAAGTGCTTTCGCTTCAGATAGTCGATTAATCTTCTCTAGCTTGCTAAGTGTTGTGTGGGTGAACCTATGCTAATGTACCGTCCCATCCAAGACTTAATACATACTTGTGATTAAACCCCCTTGCAAACATCCGTAAGTACAAGAAAGTAATTAAGGTAGAAACCTAACCACAACTTTAAACTCTAAGACCCTTACGTCCCTTGTGCACTGGTTTCCTAACAGGGTTCAGGATTCTGTCACTCCGACAACCCCTACGATTAGTAGCCAAATACACAATGCATTCCCCTAGGCCCATATAGGTGAAGTGTCATGTAGTCGACGTTCACATGACACCACTAGAAGAAGTACACCCACAACTTAAATAACAATCTATTGAATCTTTCTCAACGAAACTCCACTACTAACAACAAGACTTCTCCCATGTCCTCAAGAACAAAACGAACTACTCACAAGACATCATATGGATCATGATCAAAGATGGAATAATGATGTATAAAAATCTGAACATAAAAAATAATTCAGTGGTTCACTCAATAGCATCAACTACAAAGAGTAATCAACACCGGGAAAGTTTCCCCTATGAACTATAGCAAGATTGAACGCAATTGTTACAGCAATATGGAGATGGTGATGAGGGTGCTGATGGTGATGATGGTGGTGATGATGATGATGATCCCGATGAAGTCCAGCTTGATGGTGGTGTTGATGGCGACGATCTCCCCTCTCCGGGAAGGAATTTCCCTGGCAGAAATCTATCTGCCAGAGAGATCTTTCTCTCTCGGTGTTTTCCGCCCTGCAGAGGCGGTGGAATCTTTATGTGGTCGCTCCCCGAGTCTTAGTGTTTCAAGAGGAAGATATACGCCAGAGGGGAGAGGCTGGAGTGGGCCAGGGTGGCCACACCACTCCCTGGCGCGACCTAGGCCTGCCCGCGCCATGGGGCGGTGTGGGCCCCTGTGGCCCACCTCCGCTCCATCTTCTGGCATCTTGAGTCTTCTGGAAAAATAGAATTTTCCGTAGATTTTCCCGGATTTTCTGATCTTAACGAATTTTGCCTCCAAACAACACCTTTTCCATCAAAATCCTGACTGCAGCGGTCCATGCTCCAAAAGTCATCAACCATGCAAAAACAGATGAAATAACATAAGTATCACCTCTCAATACGAAATATATCAATGAGTAATAGTGAATTAAGACATAGAATAGTGATGCAAAATGGACGTATCAATCAGCGTCGAAGAACAAGCCAGACAAGCCAACGAGTCATTATGGCGGGGGTCCCAACCGGAGGAGGAGGAGGAGGCGATGAGGATGACACCACCACCGGAGGAGGAGGCGACCGTCGCCAGAGCTTCTGGGGGCAATGTGGGAGGAGATCCTGATTACAAGGGGGATGAAGACAACTACGATGGAACTAGTGAAGGCGGCGGCGAAGAGGATGACACCACCGATGGCGGCACCCGCAGCGATGGCGGCGGGCGCACGTATGGTGGTAGAAGCAACCCGGCCGCTTCTCAGAAGAAGAAGAAGAAGAAGAAGAAGAAGAAGAAGAAGGAAAAGAAGGAGCGGAAGGTGCCAGTGCTCGCCACCATCTGCGATGAGTTCACTGAGGTCACAGAAAGTGGCCAACCCATTGCGCCAGAGGCGTTTGCTAAAGGGTACGGCCTGCAACTCGGGTGCATCGTTCGGGAAAGCATGTCGATCAACACGAAGTACATCAGACATGCTGACAATGCAGCTTTGGTCGATAACCTCCTTAAGAAGCTTCACAAGCGATATAGATTCCTAGAGAAGTTTAGAAACCTCAACAGAAAGAACCTGGTGAACAAACTAGCCCTCACGAAGATGAGCAACGCCTTGAGCAGCTGGAAATCCCGGGTGAAGAATAGCATTGACAAAGGTGAAAGCTGGGAGGTTATTAGTAAGAAAAATCCGATGCTCGACGAAGAGGAGTTTAAGATATTCAAGGCGGATATAGCTACCGCTGATGTTATACATTGGACTAACTGGGGCAAGACTATGAAGGAACAGAACATAGGTAACCACCAACTTGGAAGCGGCGGTTACAGGGGGAAACATGCCATTTGGGACAAGGAGGACACCGAGCTTCAACGCCTTGGTAAAGACAACCCTTGGCTTAAAATCACGGACTTGTAGCTTAGGGAATTTGTCCGGGCCTGCTACTACCTAGACAAGGAAATAGGGGAGTTCATCACCGACGATCCAGAGGTGAAGGCCTTTGAGAAGAAGTTGGTAAGGAATTTATCGCCGATCTCAAGTCTATTGCGTTCTAATTAAAATAATGAAGCTAAGAATATAAATGGGTTCACCTTTCCTTGTCTCTACAGGAGGAGGAACTGAATGCTCCTGCCAAAGAGTCGTCCTAGGATTCGATGGAGCCATGGGACACGGTTTTCAACAGGGCGATGAATACTTACAAGAAGAGGGACAAGGGGTTGCCGCCATCCTCAGCTGGCCGTGTGTCCGGCTTCGGTACGAGCATGAAGTTCAAGGAGTACTACAAAGAGGACACCAAGAAAAGAAGGGAGAGGAAGGACAAGTCGACAGCTAAGGATAAAGCCACTATTGAAGAGCTGAAGATGAAGGTGCAGACACTGGAGGAGAAGGCAGTGGACGAGAAAACAGTGGACAAGTTAGTGGAAGAGAAGCTTCGTGCGATGATCCCCCTGAGTTTTTCGAGGGGCTTACTGCTTGGAATGCGGGATGTCGACAGGGGCCGATACATCTGCCCAGCTTAAGCGGCAGCAACTCGGGCATCAAGGTTAACGTGTTGCCGGACCTGGTGACCCCGCTGGCCGTCAATGCCGGGACACAACCGGTCGTTTTGGTCACACCGACGCCCCCTCAAGCCAAAGATACCAATAAGGCGCATCCGATGGTGGTGGTGCTTCATGAGGCACCCGAGCGGGAGAATGCAGATGATGATAGGCCGGCCGTCGGCATCAGCCGTGTCTCTACATTAGCCGAGCTCCACGCCATCACCAAGGTAACTGATTAGTTAGTGCACATCATCTCCTTTATGCCTTTGATGCATGACTGCTGCCATCTCATGGTGCCCAACAACATGTTTTGCCTCAGGACACTTCTTGCATACTCCTGCTTAAAGATGTCGGTGGTGAGTTGAACGATGTTGCCAAGGGCACTCTCATACAACCGACAAGCCGCACGATGCACAACAATCCAATGGATGATGACGTGATGAGGGTCAGGTTGGCTTGGGTGTTGCCAGGGTGCGATGACATGGACCCCTCCCTTTCAACATCAGGGAGCCGACGAACACAAGACCCTTGGAGAATGCTACAACTGGCCCTTGACATGGCCGAAGACCCAGATTCGTCTTGCAGGGGGAGCACCGACGCCAGCTCTCGATTGATTGCCCGGCCACCACCTCAGAAACCAGCAGCCGCTGTCGTTGCCACCACCAGTCGTCACCAGCAACTCTTGGCAGCGTGTGTACCGCCACATGGCAAAGACGTCGTGCCGCAACCGCCGTCGCCCCTGCTACCACCACCACATGATGGCACCCATGAAGATGATGATGAATTGGTCAACGTTGATGACTTCATCAACACCGGCGCTGACAAAGGATTGTATATGCCTTCTGTGGATGAAGAACCCTTCACAGCTCGCCACCATCAAGCTGGTGGGCCCAATACATGCACGCAGCGCCTGGTCTTCCATGGTCTTTCTCAAGAGACGCCACCGGCCGCCGATCCACCACAGGAGAAACCGGGGTTGGTTTTCATCCCCAACACACTCCAAAAGGCCACCGATGAGCAGATGGTAGTGGCTGACACTATTGTGAAGAAGAAGCACTACAGGAAGAGAGGTAATAATAATAATAAGAGTGCAAGCCGGCCTCTTCCAAAGAGGATCCGGGCTCAGGACATCGTCACCGTACCATCCACACAATATGGCTTGCCCTGAGTGCATGTAGCTGGTGATCCGATATTGACTTCGGATATGCTCCACATCGCGGTTGGAGCCAAGTTAACTTTGCACGAGGGTGTCAAGACTAGAGGGCATCCATCTTAAAGACAAAGATCCAAATTACCCGGTTTTCACGGCCAAGGTGCCATTGGACGTGGGCTTCATCGACGAACCCCTTGTGGATATATTGTTCATAGCGTACGAGGACATATTCAAGCTGTTTCTCATGAAACGGTTGGACTATAACTTGGTCCGCCTATGCGCGCTTAATCTGGCGATCAAGATCAAGAGAGAGAGTACCCCAGAAATCGCAATAGTGTATCCCTACTACATGCGGGACATCCAGTTGGTCGAAGGATCAGAGACACGGACCAAGGAGACGGCGTACCTCGAGAATTTCATGGTGGACAATAATAGGAAGGACACACTTCTTTTGCCTTCCTTTCCCGAGTAAGTACACACTCGCTCATCGCCGCCATAACTTATGCATTTCTTATAGATTTCTTCCTTTGCTCTTTTTCCAACATTCCATTCCAATTGTGTTGTGCAAAGACAAATACTGCACACTCATCGTCCTTTCCCCGAGGTATTCGCTAGCCACATATTTCGACTCGGGGAGTTTGACAAAGAAGAAAGACTACACCAGAATAAGGGGTGTTCTCAATGAGGCTCTTGAGGTCTATGCCAAGAAGGGATGCACCTTCTTAGATAAGGGGAATGTATCAAGAATGGCAAACACGTGTTCAAGCACGTGCTCAAGTTCCCATGCGTCAAGCAGCTAGCTAGTGGTGGTGCCAAGGAGGCCTTCTATGTCCTCCATCACCTTAAAGGCTATGTTTGGGATTGCCAGAACCTAACGCTGCTATCTAGTCTCCGAGGATGGGCCGAAACTTTGGCGCGAAGCAACGATGATGATCTTAGATAAGACTTCCATCGCATTCAGCAGAAGTTGTCGCAAATCATCATTGAAGATGTCAACACAAGGGGGGCTACAACAAGCCAGAGGGTTGAGTAAGAGGGAGATCGAAGAACGCCTCCGTAAGCAGGGTGACACAAGGACGTGGATGACGAAAGAAGGTTATCTACCATTCCCGAAGCCGAGCGAGAAGAAGACGTCTTCATGATCGATGTGTGCCTCTAGCATGATCTAGTGTGTGTGTATTCTTGATGGACGCCTGCTATAGTGTGTGTGTCATAAACTTTACTATCTTGTAGTCGAAATGGTCATTATTGTTAGACTTAAACTATCTTGTGGTCGTCTTGTCGTTGAACTTATTACTTCTATGATGATTGCGAGATGCTATCTTTTAGGTTTATGGATGCTTTGTTTTATATTTTGTGAACATATATATATATGGATGTGAACCCTTTATTAATTCTTTTCGTTGTACTAATATGCCTTGTCGTCTATAGAGATGGCGACGAGGTGGTATGTGGTGTACATGGGTAGGGTTCCAGGAGTCTACGAGGAGTGGGAGGATTGTCACAAACAAGTGAACAAGTTCAGCGGCAACATCTACAAAGGATACACGACTAGAGAGGAGGCGGTAGCCAAGTGGAGGAACCACCTGTGGAAGAAGAACTAGATGAAGATATTGGTCGGGCTCATGCTCTTGCTCACCATCATCATAGTTGTATTCTATTTGATCCTACTGTAGGCGGCGGTGACCACTTCATATTTGTAATGTGAGATGATATGAACTTTGTATTCGGCACTTGACACTATATATGTATCTCGATCGGGCTCTAAGTGTTTGTATTATATATATGTCGGTTTTCATGCATCTACTACTTGTGCAATGTACTGTTTATGCTCATATGGATAAATCCTGTATAAATCCTGTATAAATACCTGATTATACACGAGGAATGTATTTTACTTTGAATACGTGTTATATAATCAGTGGCACATATATAAGTATAGTCAGTGGCGCATAGGCTTTCTGTGGCGCATATAAGTAAATGTGCCACTAAAATTCTTCCTGTGGCGCATATGAAGAAATACGCCACAGAAGTCTAAGACTTCTGTGGCGCATATCTATATGCACCACAGGAAGCAGTTATCAGTGGCGAGGTAACAGTGGCGACTGACATATGCGCCACAGAAGTTGCATTTTCATGCTCCACAGATAAGCTGTTTCCTAGTAGTGGAACCACCAATTTGGCAGAGATGTGAGTATGATAACGGCACAATTCTCTGTTCAAGAAATTATGGGAAATTGTCTTCACACTATTGCAGCAATTTCTGGGTTCTTTGGATAATAACCAATGGTAACCTAGCACTGGTCTAGAGGTACTCATTAGAGTTAGGAAAATGGGAGTACTGGATTGAACCTGCTGAGATGCTGGCTAAGATTGATCATAGGCCATCAACTCTCATAGGGGACAGTTTGTACTAGCCAACAATGAACTCTAGATATATACTTGACTTCGAAAATGTGACAACAAAACTGTGTTATATTGAGTTCCCCCATGAGACACATGATATTTTTAGTAGCAAATTTTGTCATCACTAAGGGGCATAATGGAGATGTTGCCCTTGCGGTTATAAGAGACTTCACTCTAAACACGTGGTCCAGTGCAAGATCATCAATAGGAAAATCAGAAGCTTGGGTGCCTCATATAAAGGTTGAGTTGGATACTCTCCTTGGCCTTGAGAAATCATGGGCATATGGTGGGAAAGATGCAGTAAGGTTACTCTGCGCATTTGGGGATAGATAAATGGTGGTTATATGGGCGAATGAGGGAGTATTCGAATTAGATCTCAGCAGCATGAAGTATAAGAAGTTTAGATCTCGTAAATGTTGGTGTACTTTACATCCCTACATAATGCACCTGGTTAGTGCAGTAATTCATGTGCAACCCTTGCATTTTTGTACACCTATGATTTTGTTGATCATTTGTTCATTTCCTTTAGCAACCGACATGATTTGGAGTGATAAATCAAAGAAACGAAAAGGAAGTCCTATCAGCAACATAGCTGATTCAGACTGCAACATCAAGGAGATGAAAATAACACTCGGATGAACAAACAAGGCTTATTTGGGCAAGCATGTGTTTGCCCAGGTTGTGTTATTTGGAGCTACTGTCTGATGTTTGTTTGTTTTGGTAGCTGATGTCACTGTGGTGGCACCTTTGTTTGTGCTGCAGTCACAATGGCAAGGACTGGAATATTAGAGTTGTATGTTTGTTTTGGGGGCCAATATGTGTCTGATAAAACATTGTTTTATATGATGAAATGGTGTTCTCTATATAGTAGTGTATGCGTGATGAAATCTTGTTTTAGGTGTTATACATATACTTTAGCTGGTGTTTTTATTTTGATAGTATGTTGTAGTAGGAGTATTTGTTTCGCAGTAGGCTTTTTATTTGATCTGAATTAGTACTACCATTTAGTTAGTGCTTCTTGTAGAAGAGTCTATGTCGACACCTAAATACTTAGTAGACCTTGGTTGCATACCACTTTCACATGCTTGAATCAGAGCTAGTTCAGACATTTGTTTGTTGTTATGTTAAACAAACATTCTTGTATCGGAGATCTGCCTTTTCATACGCGTGGTAGATAATCACCCTGCCCGACTTGGATAACTGAAATAGAGGGATAACGGCCTATTTTTTAATTATTCTTTGGATAATCTCTAAATTCAAAATCACAGTCGACCGCCCAAACCTACCGCCTACCCCATTTGAATCGGAGGCATCAGTTGATGTGACTCTCGTCTTAAATTCCTGACTAGATGGCGTTTGATCTACACAACCTTTTATCTAGAAATAAAAACTTGGCCGGCAGCAAATTTCAAAATTGTAATCGAGCGGGAAAATAACCCACCGACCCTGAAGCATTTCACACCCCTCTGTTTCAAACATTTTCAGGCAAAATCCCCCACCGAGGTAGTACCATTTTTATATTATTACATGGATGCTAGCCACATTTAAAATCTGCGTCAAGCGGCAAAATTTACCACCTATGTTGTGTGAATAGAAGGTATCCAAGTTTCTGTGCAAAAAATGTTTATGGATGATCAGTTGATGTGACACTCGGCCTTGAATTCCTGGACAGATAGCGTACAGTTTACTAGCTTTTTTGTATTAGTAGATGGATGCTAGCCAAATTCAAAATCTCAATCTAGTGGTAAAATCACCCACCTACCTTGAAGCATTTCCCGCCCCACGGTTTCAAAAACTTTGATCCAAAATATCCCACCGACTAGGGGAGTATCATTTTTCTATTATTATTAGATGGGCGCTAGCCAAATTCAAATTCTCAATCGAGCGGCAAAACCACACACCGACCTTGAAGCATTTTGCGCCCTTCCGTTTCAAAATCTTTATAATTTAAAATTCCAAATCTACCCATTGTTCAAACGACAAATGGCATGCTAAATTCGGTAGGGCGGGGGCACGATCGTAATTATTATTTTTGCTCACCTCTATGGTCCCGATTCCCCCAGTTTTTCCCGCTAGCCCTCCCAAAAATCCCAAGCTTCTCTGTTCCCTCCACGACCATCACGCATACCGGCTTGAGATGCGGTCTCGTGCACCACCACAGAGCCGCTTCACCAATGCTCACCCACCGATCTAGGAGTTGCGATGTTGTTCACCATGTTGATTGCGTCATCGACCGTCCAACCTCTACTTCCTTGCTGCCTAAAGCTACCCAAACGTACCGGATCCGCTTCACCGGTGTCCACCGGGCGTGATCTAGTTCAAAGAGTTCCATGTCCACCGCTTCAAACCAGCTGCACGGCCATCGCCACTCACTGCACTGGATCTGCCTCAGTGACACTCTCATCCACCGCGTTCAAGTCGGCATCGACCGCCCAAGGTCTTCTTCCCAATGCCAATAGCCACCGCAACCGCAGCACCCTTGGTGACCTGCAAATCACTCACATGATATTTATGATGCTTAGACGCCTCTTCGACCAAGGTTAACCAAATCTCCAACCCGTTTTTTGTCGGCTGTATAGCAGGTTCAAGCATGTCGCAGTGAACTGCATTTTTGTAATCGTGCTAGTACATACAAGTCACTAGGCATTCCTATTCTTCGTGCTAGTACATGCAAGGTCATTAGACATGTTGGTTTGCATTCGCTGCTCTACAAATTTTAAGTCATGCACATGCATGTTATTTTGCCATGCACATGTTCTTAGATACTCCATACAATAGGAATTGTCTGCTACCATGTAATTCTTGCAAAATCTAAAGTGAGTGGAAAATATTAGTGTGGATTCCCTGCTCTACATTTGCTGGATCTATCTGGTTCATCCTGAGATTAGTTCCTGCTATTATTTACTCCTTGGCATCGTTCTGCTATCCTGTAGTATCCGTTTAAACTCTTCTTACTAATTCGATTATAATTTTTTGTTGCCATCTGGTTCTTCAAAAGCTGCATCACTAACTATTTCCTTTTTCTTACATAGAGCTCAAAATGGAACAATGAACATGTTGGTTTGTATAGCCTATTCTACAAGTTCACAAGGGATGCCATTACTTCCTTATCTAGTGTTGGTTCATCTTGAGCAACGGCATAACTGTCCTCTACTAAGTAGTGCACTCGTGGTTTGCATTCCTGCTCTAAAATTTCTTGATGCCATTATAATTTCTATCTGGTTAATTCTTAGCTCTGACAGTAAATACATGCCATTGTGTAGTTCACCGCGAATTATGAGTCACCCAACGACTCTATGCATTCCAGGAGATGTCCCTGCTTCCATATATATTTACTAAAATGCCCTCGCTAGTTTTTATTTGCTGAAATTCTAAGAACACTTTGTTTGATTGCTCATTTCATTCTAGGCACACTTGTCGAATGCTTGTTTGTCCTGTTTTACAGGTTCATGAGCAATGCCATTATATCTCGCATCTAGTTCTGGGTCTGGTTTGTCCTAAGTCATGACATAACTATCCTCTACAATATATAGTTCATTCCTGGTTTGCATTACTTCTCTACAAGTTCTCGTATGATGCAGTTATAATTTCTATCTAGTTCATTCTTCGCTATGACAGTAACTGCATGCCATTTTGTGGCTCAGCGCAGATTCTTAATCACCCAACGTCTCTTGCATTTTAGGGTATAGAACTACTTCCATACATATTTGTTGAAATGACCTGGCTAGTTTATCTTTGCTAAAATTCTAAGCCACACACACACATTTTTTGATTGCTCATTTCACGGTAGGCACACTTGTTTAATGCATGCTTGCTTGTCGTGTTTGTTTGACGTGTTGGTCAATAATTGAACCATTGACTAGTTGTAAACTCCAGTTCATAGCTCCTGTCATATCAGTCAAATGAGTAGTTTGTCTTATTTGGTGTATTAACTTGTCATTACTTAGTTTTAGAATCCAATTATTGCTATCACCACCAAAGAGGGGGCTGCAAGATCATGTCTCCTCCAATGTAGCTGTCACACTCAAAGGAAGATGTAGGTGATCGATTGAGAAAGAAAATTGAGGACTCTGCTATCAACTTGATTGTCAACTGAAATGCCGATTTTTATTTCCCTTGAGTTGATAATATGTAATAATTTTAAGAAGTTTGCAGCTGATGTAATATCTAGATGACTCGCATAGGCCATGTAGGCATTTAGTTGACGCCGTCCACACATGGTGGTAGTCATTACGGTAACTATGCTAGGCAGGTCGATTAGGGAACAGTACCATGCTTTGTTATTGGCCCGTCGTGTATTCGGCCGATGATGGACAGTAAAAAATGCTAGATTATTATACATGTTTTATGATATTGGCATGGGCTTCAGAAAGGCTAAAACTGTAAAAGACCGTAAACGTAACGGGCCAACCCGCATGTGGTAACAGGCCGTAACAGTAACATGCCATAACATTAACAGGTCGTAACAATAGCAGAGAGTTGTAGCAGGCCAGAACAGAAATAGCACATTACATTAACATGCATGAAACTGTAAAATCGCAGAACAGTAATAGGCCAAAACAGTGACGAGCCTGAACAGTAACGGGACGAGAAATTTCTAGATGAGGGCAGTAACATGCTGACAAATTTACTAGGCCAGAACAGTAAAGGGTCGTTTGTGGGCCTGAACAGCTAAAGGCCGGAACAGTAAAAAGGCTAGAACAGTAACGGACCATCTCAGAGAAGGGCCGTTAGTAGGCATCCCGCGATGGGCTACGATAACAGTGCTGGGCTGACCGCAGGCCTTAATTGTACAGGAGCGACTTGGCGCATGTCGCTAATGGGCCGCACAGTGTTGGACCAACATGGGCCTTCTATAGGCCGAAACAGAATCGGGGCTGAAAGTTCGCGGGCCGCTGCTGGCTACATTTTTGGCCCATTTCAAATAGTGGGGGACAAAACAGTAACAAGCCATCTTCTTATTGGGCTCTCTTGATGGGCCAGCCCAGTTAGTATTTAGCAAGCCTTGGATGGGCCTATCTTCTGCCATGGTTTCTATGACCGCTAACGGCGGTAACTGGCTGCTAACTGGGGCTGCCACGTGGCATTTTGCATGATGTCAGCTGTCAACATGGCTGGGAAATAGATCTATGACGGAACAAGTTTTCGTGGCTGAAGGGTGTGATCCACCACGGTCGAAAAAAACTGTGGTCAATTCATTTGTGATGGGGCTTTTACCATGAAGGCCATCCATCGCGGAAGACTTTTTGGCCACGAAAAACGGGCCTTCAACCACGAAAATTGTCCGTTGTAAAAGCCAACTTTTCTTGTAGTGACTAAAAAATGGGTACATAAAAACTAGGTTGATCTCTTCTAGAACTATACTTCTGGCGGGTCAAAATGGATGCTTCATAGTGGTTGCACAAGTCATATGACTAGAAGCAAGGCAATAATGATGGAGATAAGGGCAAATCAAGATCATATAACCATCACATATGTCGATAATTGAAAACCTCAAGTAATGGGTCTTGGCAGAGTTGTGGTTGCACACGATATTACTCTCGTGGATGTCATGCTTGTTGAGACTCTTGGATATAATTTACTTTTGGTTTGTGCTCTGGGAAAGATGGGCTTTGACGTCTTTATCGATAATGATATTGTGGTTCTCTTGTGGAGCAAGACTCTAAAGGTCGTTTTTGTTGGGTATGTCGAAAATGACTTGTATGTGGTGGACTTTTCAGGGAAAACCACTACAAGTGCGATGTGCCTATTCGGAAAGGCCGGTGTGGGTTGGTTATGGCATAACCCACTAGCCCATGTCCATATGAGAACTTAGTAAAGCCTCCACAAGGTTGGCCATATTGTGGGACTAGAAGAAAATGTTTGTTTTGCCAAAGATTGTGTTTGTATAGCTTGTGTTGAAGGAAAGATGCATGATTCTCCCCACAAGCCGAATAACATTATAATGTCAAAATGGATCTTGGATATCCATCATGTGGATATCTTTGGTCCTCCATCTCATGCAAGTCTTGGTGTGAAGAAATATTGTTTGGTGATTGTTGATGACTACTCAAGATATTCATGGATATACTTCTTCAAGTTGAAGAGTGAGACCCAACAATACTTCATCGACTTTGTGAATGTGGTTCAACATCAATACAATGTGCATGTGCTGGTGATAAGAAGTGACAATGGCACCGAGTTCAAGAACTAAACCTTGAATGGATTTCTTAGTGATGAGGGGATAAAACATCAATATTCCACTTCATACACTCCTCAACAAAATAGTGTAGCCGAGAGGAAGAACCGGACATTAATGGATATCGCAAGGTCCATGTTGGCGGAGTTTTAGTCTCCATACAACTTTTGTGTTGAGGAAATCTCCACCGCATGCCATGCATCGAACCGGATCTACCTCCGCAAAGAGTTGATCAAGACTTCATATGAGATACTTATCGGTAACAAGCCCAACGTTTCATACTTCCGAGTGTTTGGTTGTAAGTGTTTCTATCTCATAAAAGGTGTTCATTTTTCCAAATTTGATTCCAAAGCTTTAAAGGGTATTTTTGTTGGCTATGGTCTCGATTCCCACACTTATAGAATCTATGATAAACTCTCTGGAATTGTCATAGAATCTTGTAGTGTGGTTTTCGAAGAATATGATGGCCCCCAAGCGGGGCATGTTGATGTTTGTGATGTAGATGATGAAATACCTCAAGATGCCATAAGAAGAATGGGTGCGGGATTCATCCGCCCCGTTGAGAAACCCCTTGTGGCAGATCGAGAAGAACTATTATCTACTCAAGTGGAGCCCTCATCTTCACAACTTCAACAAGCTCCTATTATTGAGGCCAATGATGACCCAAGCGAAATACAAGCTAAGAACCCTCACCAAGTTGATTAGGCTAGAAGCTCTAGGCTAGATTGTTCGGTCTCTCCACTGACCGGATTGTCCAGCCATGCTACGTCAGTTGCACAAGGTTGATTTATTCATTCATCCCCAAGATCATCTCAAAGCCTTTCAAGTAACATGCCTGATCAAGACCAACATCAACATGTACCTCATGTTGATGAAAATGAACCCATTGTTGATCAAGGTCAAACGGAAGGTCAAGACGAGGACCCGAATGATGAAGATATCCACACAAGGAACAACATGGAGATCGAAACTTGTCGCAAACCTAGAGTGGACAGAATATTGGAAAGGATATACCACACCCTTGAGAATGTTGTTGGTGATCTAAGGAATGGCATGTACACTCGAGCTCAATTGAAGCATTTTGGTGAGCATCAAGACCATATATGCACGGTGGAGCCCAAGAAAATGTGGGAAGCTCTTGATGATTCAGATTGGTTAGAAGCCATGCATAGAGAGCTCAACAACTTTGAGAGAAACAAAGTCTGGAAGTTAGTAGAAAAGCCCAAAGATTGCCGAAATGTCATTGGTACTAAATGGATATTCAAGAACAAGAAAGATGAACATTGAATTGTTGTGAGAAACAAGGCAATATTGGTAGCTCAAGGGTTCTCACAGATTGAAGGCATTGATTATGGAGAGACCTATGCTCCTATGGCTCGCCTTGAGTCCATCTGTATCCTTCTTGCATATGTTGCACATCATAATTTTAAATTACAATAAATGGATGTGGAAAGTGATTTTCTAAATGGTCGATTCCATGAGTTGGTTTATGTTAAGCAACCCCCGGGATTCGATGATCCCAACTTCCCAAACCACGTCTACAAGCTTTATAAGGCGCTCTATAGACTTAAACAAGCTCCACACACATGAATAACAGGAGAGATTTATACAAAGTATATCTAGGAAAGGAATTCCTTAACTAAGGCCCAAGCTTAACGAATTATTAAAAGTAGGAATCCTTGAGAAATCTTTAACCATGAATATATCAAGTCATGGTAAGTCACATATCTATTTATTCTTCTCAACCCTGAAGCTAAGTTACTAGATAGTTATCAAGAACACATTAAATAATAAAGGATAACTTGCTATATTATTCTAGTTTTGGATATCATCCATAACTATAAGTCAAGATTCCTAAACCCTAATATTTAGCAAGATTAAAGAAGGATTATGAATGTAGGAATCCTCTAGGAATCATAAGTGATACATGGAAATAGAAACCCTCACAAAATAATAATTATTGCATAACATGTGAGTAATATATCCTCCAAGTAAAATTTACCACAAGCCATTAGATGATAAGTTTATATTCAAATTTTAAGCCACACATAAAATGGTAGTGACTGACTACATTAAATTCTCATCTTGATTCACTCAATATGTTAAGGGAGATTATAATTAACAACTTAGCAAGAATACATGCATAAGGATTTATCATATACCATTCTCAATTCATCTAGGATAATGAAATTATTCCCTATTTTAACATGGCCACCAGAATATTTCTATGGTAATTTTAAACAGTAAAAATTACGTGAGTAGGAAATAGAGGTAATCATAAATTTAGGAAATACCAAATTTAAAACTTAAAATGTATTAAACAACTAATACTTGATGTCATATCTAAAACTCTTATTAATAATTCAATTCATTTTAGTCAATTATAATTACATTATTAGTGGGTAACAATGATGCTTTAGAAAATTTCACAATAATATACAAAATCCTAAAACCCTAGTTCTTACTTACTCTACTCGATAAAAGAAACTCTCATATAATTATAAAATATGAAAATAACAAAGAGTATAAAAGTTAAATAGCTACAATAGCACCCTGAAATATTTTTGATACCTCACAAAAATTCTGGAGAATTTCAAACTTGAGAAAAACTTGTTTGAAGTGGTTTTGTAAAAAACCATAAAATAAAAAAGAATAAAGAAAAATAAAAAGGAAAACAGACAGATCTGGCCGAAGCCCATTTCCCTCTCCATATCTACCGCTCAGTACTGGAACCAAACCTTCCTCACTCACTTTGCTACGGCCCATATTGGCCCAACCCAAGTAACGCTCCACCTCGTCTTCCTCAGCATCACAAGCAGCTCGCTAGAGCATCACGATGTCGCCTGATGCCATCATCGACATCAGCTGCGTGTTGCAATGCCTGCCACCATCATTTGGGGGATAAGGAGGACACGGCTACACCCTCACTCGTCCTTACCCCTATTTCCCTCTCTAGCGCCCGCTCACTTCCTATGTTCCCCGCCAGAGACAAAAACCCTAGCTCAAAGCCACCGCGTCGTGCCACCGCTCTGAGATTCCCTGTGCTCCATTGATCAAGCGCGCGCCTTCGCCTCGCCTCCCTAAGCCTCCTAGCCAAAGGAATCGAGTAGGTGTGCCTCGACTCGATGCCACGATGTCGTCTTCCTGAGGTCTGGTCATTCCCCGCCGCGGTAGAAGTCGATGACTCCGACCTCCCCTGGCCTCACCAACCTCTTCTCCGTGTTCTTGGTGAGCAAGCGAATATTGTCGTCCTCTCCAATCCTTCTCTGTCTCATTGCACTTTGCCCGCGACATGCGCCACCGTCTGCCGCTGTCAGCCGTTGTCGATGCCGATGCTCTGATGACCATACTGAAGCGGCACCGCCACAATTATATTCAGTGCATTCGCCCGCGTCAAACCCAACCCTCCGCGCAGTCCCGCGAGTCCTCTATCACCGTTCCCCCTGTTGATCTGAGAGAGCACCGCCGACTGGCGTCACGCCGACGTCACAGTGACGTCAGTAGGGAAAGGTCAACCAGTCAAACCCGTGCCGGAGCCACTCCGCACACGTGGCTGCTGAGGTGGCCCTCAGCCCCTCTATCAGGGACTGTCGCTCGGGATAGTATAAGTGAAAAAGGTTTTGAAGCATTTGTTTTAATTTTAGAAAATCTAATCAATATTGTAAATACTATAACTAATATTTTATAATTCAGAAAAATGTGTAAAATATATCAAATTTAAAAAAAAAATCTCCAATTTAAAAATATCGTCATACATTGTTATAAAACTTAAATAAAATATTTTATTTAACAAATAATTATTAAGTAATAAATCTTAGAAACTTCATATTTTGTTATTTTTAAATCAGAAAAATACCAATAATATATCAAAATTCTTAGAAAAACAAGATATACAATTATAAACTATAATAATACATTATTATGCCACTTAATTAATATTTATTGTTTATTAAGCATCTTATAAAGTAATAAGACTTATAAAAATCATATCTTATTATTTAAAATCATAAAGAATAAATATAATATACCAAAATAATCACAAAAATAAAATATACACATTAAAAATATCACCTTTCACATTTTAAGTAAAATAAAATGTAAAGGTTTAATAAACCTTATTTACACCCTTTTCGTCTATGTTAATGCATTAAAGATATATAGTTTTTTTTGCTTATGCCTTTACTATTATGTATTTAAAGTCTAAGTGTAATAACAATCTAAATTGATGCTTATATGAAGTAAAAATAGGTCCAACCATTTTAAGTTGTATTTCCTAAAACTACCATTTTAAATTACTTGAATCTTATTTTCTAAAAAGATTTTACAAATGGTAAACTTATCAAAAACAATGTTTTGACTTATTAAAACTTTATGATACCAAATTCCTTACAAATTTATGATGACATTTTTAAAGTATAAGGGTAACTCATAAGTAGTCCAAATAATTCAACATCCATATGTTTATAAAGTATAATCACTAAATCCTAAGTGAATAAATTATCTCATTCACTTACAATAACAATAAACCACCACTCAAATAAGAGTAATGTTATTCTTATTTAACCTTATGGAGTATTATGAAGTAAGAAGAGTATAGTATCACCTCATATGAATGACCTATAAGTTTCAACTACAAGTGATGTGTTAAGCCATTGTAGTAGTTGTTTTCTTTAATAATAAGTAGGATTAAGAGAAACCCTAATATTAGTTAACTTCGAGTATTAATGTTTTTATTTTGTAATGTAACCTTTTCTTCAAAAGTTGTTCTTTTAAGATACATTATAAGTAAGACTTAAGAATTCCAAAAGAACTCTAAATTGTTAACATCTTTATATAAGAGGTCTTTGGATACCATTCCACACTTAAGTGTTTTATTATTTGTGTGTTGCTTTATTATACCTGCAAGTATTCACCCACACACTCAAAAACATAATAAGAAGCATAAGTGTGAAACTAATATAAAAGGGCAACACATTCCAAAGAAATCATCACAAGCTCTCAAACCATAGATCATTGACATTAGTCTGGGGATATCAAGTTTACAAAGTTGCATTACATTATTTATGCATAATAGCATCTTGCTTATTTAAACATCAGTCCTTACTGGACCAATGATGTTATTTTTAGATATTGGATCTACTATTGTCTCGAAGACTGTGCATAATCTTGCAATCAAAAAATGCAAGTTCACACTTGCTCATGTCCTTTGGTTATTTTCTATCAAGAATTTGCAAATCCAATGTTGTCACCACCTGCATTTCAAAAAGGTCAGAAAACACTATTTTCATAATGATATGATTATTGGTTATTTACCAAGTGGTAATAACCTACTATGGAAGTTCTGGTGGTAAAGGAAGATAATACCTAGGACTTAACAACCATTGTCGCTAGTGATTCTTGCACCGTATAATATGCGTTAACCATAAGATCTGGAGTAGGAAGGAGAAGTCAGCTGGATCTTCTTCCTTTTCATGCCAATAAATGCGCAGGCCATGGCTATTATCCTTGTAGTGTGGTTAATTTGTAGAGGATATGTAGCATATGGGTGGGATCCCTCAATGTCCCATGGTAGTTCTAGCATATATAATGCTTTGTATATTACATTGCCGTAATTCAATCGATGGGCATGGAGTACACCAATGGGGCATGTGGGGTCGTAGAGAAGGGCAGTGATCGTCTTGGGTCCTTATACTGGGCCTCATACCAAGGAAGTGTGCACAGGTTGGCCACTGATGACTGCAACTGCACAGATCATTTGTAGCTAGTTTTGAAATAAAGATATTGATCCCACATGGAGCAAGAGTCTGAAGTCTAATAACTCTTGAATTAAATACTACAATAGAAATGCTAAATAAAGTTCTAAGTAACAAAGAAAAATGCGAGTATTGTGTAAAAAGGTGTTTTTGGGTTTTTTGTATAAGAGAACAATAAGTAAAGTAAAATAACTAAAGTAAGTATCGTGTATGTAAAAGAGATTTGAAACTGCAATGGGAAAAAGCATTCTCAGGGAGTAGCAGATACACCTCTAGCATTATAAAGAGCTAAGGTAAAGATTATTATCATGAACATTCTCAACTATGTATGTGTGGGGGGAACTCCATATTTGGACAAATAGGTAGCAACCAATGCTCACATCATCCTCCTAACCACAGCAGACAGCAATCGACATTAATTGAATTATTGTGCTATTAAGGGACTTAATCCCGTAGGACGTATCCCATGGCATGGATAGTGTTCCGTGAGTTTTGTTGGTTCCCAAGTTGATACATAAGGGGTGCCAATAGCTTGATAGTCACTGTAAGTGCTAAAACACCTCCGTCTACCAACAAGTAGTACCCTCCATCAAGTCCGCACAAGAGGCAAATATTGAGAGGTCGACTTCTCCCAACATCAAGATGAATACAATCGAACACATGGTCACAGCGATGATTATCATAATAAACTTTATCTTATTTCAATCTCATACTAGGGTTTCTCCATCTCCCCAAGAACTAATGATCTACTCAGACATGGAGGCATTCAACATCATGGAAATAACAATGGAATCTATCATAGATGAATAGTACTTGTATAAATTCCACAACGAGTACAGAAATTACACCAAGATCTAGACAAGATGTAGATGGGATAGATGGACATGGTGTGATGTAGCGGTTGATGATGAAGATCGATGCCATAGCCTCCTAGATCTGCGTAGGGTGAAGATGGATCTCCGGTGGATGAGTTCCCCCTCCAAATGGCTTCCGGGGGTGAGGTTTCTGCAATTTCTGGTTGTTCTGTATGTCGTCTCCTTGATCGAGTTGCATGGGGTGAAATTATTTGAGGAGGCAGTGGTGGCGCCAACTATACGGCGGGAACTATACGATCGGAAAATTAATTCCCGCTGTATAGTTGGTCGTTAAACCTTCTTGATGCCTCGATCGCTTCAGGTTTTCTTCTGGTGTTATTGATATTTCCCAAATAAGAGATTTACGTTGTTTTTGACTCCTTTTCTCCCCAATAAAACGCTCCAAGAATTGTGTCCATTTTATCCATCATATGTCCTAATCCTGGTGAAAATAGACATAAAATGTGTGCGCGAACGCCGTAAAAAACCAAGATCCTACAACTATAGTGCAAAATAATAATATAAAACATGATGCAAATATGCACTCATCAACTTCCCCAAGCTTAGACTCTTGCTCGTCCCGAGAAAGTTAGCTTAATGGATGTGATCCTCATATTCATGAAGCTGAGTCGGTAAAATAAATGAGGCAGTTGCAGCATGTGTATATCATATATGATACATACGAATAAGTTCATGAATAGTACCTTACTTGAACCATCCGAATAATATTAGCAGGCTTCCACACCTTAGCATTTAATAGTTCACAAAAGATCACTCTCAATATGATGTAAAAGTATTCAGTTCAACCGAATGAGTTTGAGAGGTAGTCCCAAGTGTTTTTGGATTAACATATTCACCCGGGATTTAAAATCTCAAACGCCTCTTTGTCATACTACAATATAGTGGTGTATGCCTATTTGCTCTTTGCACATTCGCTCTTTTTCTTCTCTCTTTTCTTTTTTTATATATGCTCACACTTTTGTTTAAGTGCTATGCAAAGGAGCTAGCCATACATTCCACTTAATGTAGGAATTCAAAGTTTAACGATCTCAATTACCAAATTCCAATTGTATTTGAAGTAGTCTTTATAGCTTGAATATTCTACCTCGTCTTGTTCTCACTCTAATTTGATAGCACTTTTAATTTTCCTTTTTCAAGGTTTCTTTTTCAACTTAACTGATTAGATAATTTTTTCTTTGTAAATCAAACCATGAACTTACAACATATTTACCTAATAATCTTTGTATGTTCCATTAATACCAATGGTGTGGAAGACTCCTATTGCTATCATCAAGTGCAAGTAAAATTATACTCAAGCCATTCATATATCCTAGGACAAGCACTAACTCAATATCGCTCCATATAGGATAATAAACTCTGAATTTCATAAAAGGGATCGACTATTCCTGAAGGGAATTCTAATGATACAAACTTTATTCTAATTTGAACTAATGCAAAACTAAAATAGTGATGTAAAACTTATAAGATAGATTACAAGGTCTTAAAGATCTCCCCAAGATTGGAATAAAGCTAGGCAGGATCAAATTATCCCTTGCAATTATTTGATACCGTGATTATTGTAGATCACTGTGGCGCCATGGCACACGGTATCTTCTCTTCACGGGCCAACCTGAGACGGAGGGATTGATTGACAGCCTCTAATTCTTAAACACGTAGTTTGTAGAAAAGATTATTCCTCTCCAACACTTTCACTTGTTCTTTAATGAGCTAATTGTTATCTTGAAGGGTTTGTATCGCCTTAAGACTCATAGAAAAACCTGATTTGGTTGTCTGGTTAATATCTTCATCAAGTTTATCAAGATAAACTTGCAACAACCAAAGATGTTTGGTGTCCCCGGTGTCTCTTGCCCATCTCTTCAATCTTCAGCTCGAGGTCTTTCAACTCCCTCTTCCGGCGTTCATTGTCGGCGTCGAGGAACTCCATTGGGACGATCTTGATCTCCTTGCCTTGCTTGCTATTGCTCCCAATCTCCATAGGAACTTCTCTCCTTGGCTTCTATCCCTTGGTTTGCGTGTCCTCATGTATGAATAAGAGGTAGATTGGTTTTTGGAGATTATGATTAGAGAGAGACACAATGGCAGTATATAAAAAGGGCCAGAGGTTGGTAAAACTCGTGAGAAACACCAAATTTATGCCCAAGAAAAGAATCTTAATGAAACAGCGAAAGAAAACACGGATTTGGAGAAGTCCTACCGCGTAAACACGGATTTGGAGAAGTCCAAATATATCGAGTCCAGATCGATTAATTTACTGACTTGGAACTGACAAAACCGTTTTTTAATCTAAAACGAAAAAGGAATCAAAAATGTCTAAGAATTTAACGACCAACTATACGGCGGGAGGATTTTCTCCGGCCATATAGTTGCGACCGTATAGTTTCCAGACATCAAAAATGATTTCGCGAACAAGGTACTGAAGGTTTAACGACCAACTATACGGCGGGAGATTTTTCTCCGGTCGTATAGTTGCAACCGTATAGTTGGTAAAAAAACTTCAGAAATTTCAGAAAAACACGAGGAATTCAAAGGCAAAAATTTCAGATTTCAAATTTGTGAAAACAAATCACTTATTTGAGTAAGAACACTTAGCTTGCACTTACTGTTTACTTATTCGGGGATGACAATCTCCTCCAACAACAAGGACTTCTTCTCTTTTGGAGGAATTGCCCTTAGTTCATTTAATAATTCTTGTAAACGAAAATCACCAGGACTAAAGTTCCTCTCAGTAAGAATGGTGTCTTGCTGGGAAAATGTGGACATTGCATCCAACATCTTTATTTCTTGCCTCTGCATAATTTACAACTCAAATTCTAGAAGTAAAAGGATCCAATGGATCAGTCTTGGCTTATAAGTTTTCCTCTCAAGGAGTTCTTTTAAACCATCACGATCCGTACTTTTGCATCAACTATATAAGAACGAAATTTATCGCAAGAGAAAAATATAGCAAAAAGTTCCCTTTCTTCCTTAGGATAATTCTTTTGAGCACTATTAAGAGTTATACTAGCAAGTGTATAATATTAAATCTGCGACCTATATGTTGTCCCAGAGTTAGTCCTACAGCATCATCACTAGCTTCACATATTAAGTCAAAAGTCATATCCCAGATAGGTGGTTTAATGATAGGAGCATGAGATAAAGCATATTTAAGTTTATCAAAGTCTACAAGACATTTATCATCAAAATTAAATCTTACTCCCTTTTGCAGAAGGATAGTCAAAGGTTTAGATATTCTAGAGAAATTCCTAATGAACCTTCTATAAAAACCCACATGACCAAGGAAACTTCTTATACCTTTTATATCCCTAGGTTGTGGCATTTTCTCTATGGCCTCAACCTTAGCTCTATCCGCTTCAATTCCCTTACCCGATACCTTATGTCCCAGGACTATACCTTCTTTGACCATAAAATTGTTGGGTCCGCAGCATAGAAAACAAAAAATTTCCTACGATGTGAACTACATGCCAAGATCTATCTACTAGGTACAAAGCAACGGGTGGACATACATCCAACGAGAACTTACTCTCGAAGAAAACGAGTTTTGTTAACGAGTAGGAACTCGTGGTTGATGTAGTCGTACACTTGCCGATCTCAAGATCGTGAGGAAGTCCGAGCGCCGCAACTCAGCAGCGCATCCGTACTCGCACACACGTTCAAGCCACCGGACAACCTCCACCTCCTCACTCCAGCGATCCAACAGAAGCAGCAGCTCCTTCCAAACGAAATGCCACCGGGAACATGTATCTAGCTAATCCGAGACCATGGGGAAATAATTCTAGAGGGGGAGAGAGATCCTTCACAAGGAGGTGTGTGGAAGAAGGAGGAAGAGGGTGGCCTTTTATAGGAGGAGGGGGTGCCCCTCCTTCAAGGCTGGTGCATGGGGGGTGACTCCTCACCTCCCCCATTCATGTGGTGGTACCCCTCCACATTAAAATGCATCTTCACATTCCCATTTAAAGTCCCTACTTTAAACGCATTAAAATTCTCCAAGTTTAATGCTCTCTCATTTAATAAAACTATTTTATTAAATTTATTCAGAATTTTTTTAATTACTTTAATTAAAAAACATTCACATATAACCCCTTGCAATATTTCAATATCACATGCTGAACCACTTTCTGCAATTTCACCCGAAACAATTTCCGGTTTCTATTGAAATAATTCCTGAGCTTCGCAATTCTTTCGTCTGAAACATATGTGCTCCAAAATGGTGTCCGGTAACTCTTAAGTGTGTCACCCTACGGTTCGCGAATAATGCAGACATGATCGAGACCCTTCTCCGATCAATAACCAGTTGCGGGACCTGGAGATCCGTACTGACTCCTACACATTCAACGATGACTTCTGTGATCGTGAGAACCTTTAACGCTTGTAACTAAATCCCTCTGTCTCGCTACATATTACATGTCTGAGATTCGATCATCGCTATCTCCATGCCTAGTTTGATCTCGTTACCGACACGCACTCTTTTCTTGTTCCCGTGATATAACATTCTAGTGATCACATCACTTGCTTGCAAGCTACTCAATGTGATATCACCGAGAGGGACCAGAGTATATATATCCGTCATCGGGATTGACAAATTCCACTCTTGATCCATGAGCCTCAACATAACACCTTTGTAGTACTGAACCCATCTTTATAGTCACCCTGTTACGGTGTGACGTTTGATGTTATCAAGATACTCTTCAGGTGTTAGCAATTAATATGATCTCATGGTCTAAGGATAAAGATTACTTCGTATGATGTTATAGCAATATAAACATAATGACTTGATCGTAATGCTATACTTCGGATGAATGTTCATCACATCATTCCACCAATGTTGTGACCTCGTTATTAACAACATCCAATGTCCATGATGAGGTAACCTTGCTCATCTTGTTAATCAACGAGCTAGTCTATAAGAGAGGCATAACTAGGAACCCTTTTTGTTTATCAAACAGACATGTATTGATGTTTCCGATCAATACAATTATAGCATGCAAAATAAACATTTATCATAAACATGGAATAAGATAATAACCACTTTATTATTGCCTCTCGGGCATATTCCCTTCAGTCTCCCACTTGCACTAGAGTCAATAATCTAGTTTGAAACACTTTGAGTATTGAACACATATGGCTTTCTGGTGTTGCATATATGCTATTGCTAGTGGTTAACATAATCTCCGGATCTGATAGTTTTAGGTCCGTGTGTATTTGCATGTCTTTGCATCTCTACGCATCACTCATTCTCAAATGAGATGGCATTGTATAAATTTGGTCCTTTGGTGAGACCTTTAGTTCGTTCCGGTTAAAATATGTTAATATTATTGTCACACAATATATCTTCATAGTATTAGCCCACTTTGAACCACACCTAGTTTGATAACAAACTAGTTAACACAAATGCCCTCCTTTTCTGCTACTATAGCAGTTATATACTTAGCCTTTTGTTGTAGTATCCGTCACAATGTCTCAACTTTGGAACTCATCCAAATCCACCATGAAACATCCTTTCCATTACATTGTGCCACCCATAGTCTAAATAAATTTAATTTGTATCTTGTGACAAAACTAGTATCAATGTAACACTTTACAATGTACTACCTTTAACTATTTGTCACTTATACATGATATATTCTTAGTTCTTCCAAAGCTCATAAGAATATCTTTACTATTGTCTAATGATCATCTTATGAATCATTCTGGTATGTGCTCATAACATTTAGAGCATAGGACATTCTGGATATATACATATCATGGTATAATCGATCAAAATCTTCATGTGATTTTACTCACCAAGTGTTGAAACACTTGAATCTTGATATAATCCTTTCCATGCAGCACGAACCTTTCTTGCTGTTTCCATATTGAACCCTTTCAATATCTCATATATGTATGTCTGGCACAACCATATTAGCGCCTCAATCTATCCATATAGATATTGATGCCAAATATTCCGGGTTTGCCCAAGTCTTTCATCAAAGTCTCATTTTAATGAAATTCTTAACGTGTGTTAATACAAGATACATCATTTCCAATCAACAATATGTCCTCTACATAATGTATTAGAAATATGCCTCATCGCTCCCACTAAATTTCTTGCAAATGCAAGCATCTTCATCATCTCCGATGAATTTAAACTCTTTTAACAGTTTCATCATGGTGAAGATTCCAACTTCGCTATGCTTACTTCAAATATTGAAGTTTGCATGCCCTTTTAGCACCCTTTGAATTAACAAAACCCTTCGGACTGTGTCATGTACACGTCCTGGGTAACCATTCTATTAGAAGAACCTTGTTTTGTTTATTCAACTACCATATACCAAAATATATGTAGTGGTTGCTACATTAATCTGTCAAGATTAAATATCGCTATGAAAGATCAAATCTTGTCATAGTCAACTCCTTGAATATTGCTGTAAACTTCTTTCCGACATGTCGACTATTTCATAGATGTTAAACATCCATGTCTATTTCTTTATAGATCCAAACACAACTGATATGCTTCATGCCTTTCCGGAGGGTCTTCCAAGTTCAAAAACTTGATTTCTCGTGTATGGATACTATCACGGATTCTATGACTTCTAGTCATTTTATGGAGCCAGGGCCCATCATCGCTTCTTTGCATGTAGTCGGTTCATCATTGTCAAAACAATAATGACTTGCTTATCAAATCTTATTATTTGATTCTTACTGACCCATACAGTTCAATAGGAACTCTAATCTTCGAGATCACACCTTTTGTAATCACGGGAGCCATGAGCATTCTGGCCGCCACCAGGACACTTTCCGGCGCTGCGCTACTTAGCACATATAGCTAAGGTTCAACAATCTTATCAAAGTTCTATTGTTCTCCCACTTAACTTTTCACAAAAAATTCCTTCTCAAGAAAGTTAACGTTCCAAGTAACAAACTCTTTTGTCCTCGGTGTTAGGGAGAAATTCCCAACAAATTCTTTGGGATAACCTACAAAGACGTGCTTATCTGACTTTGGTTGTAAACATTTTACTTATGCATAGCATACCAAAATTTAAGAAAAGACAATTCGGGTTTTATCCCAAACCATAACGCATATGGTGTCATTTCAACGGATCACGATGGTCCTCTTTTCAGTGTAAAAGCGGTAGTCTCTAAAGCTTCAATTTTTAAAACATAATGGAAGTTTTATAAATGACACCCTTGATCTTACCTTGTCAAACATGGTTTGATTTCTTCTCTCGAATATTCCATACTCCTATGGTTTATCGGGAAACACAAATCATGGAACAATTCCTCAGATCTTAGGTGTTTTGCTAAACATGTAACTCAAATATCTTCCTTTATGATCGAATCATAAACTCTTTATTTTCTTGTTACAATGATTTTTCACTTCATCTTGAAAGTCTTTGAACAATTTTCAAATGTTTCATACTTCTTCCTTATTAAGTAAATATACAGATATATTCACTCAAATTTTTGGAGAAAGCATATGAAGCAAAAAGATCCATCGCATATGGCTACACATAATGGACTATGTACATCAGCATGCACAATTTCCAATAAGCTAGTCATCCGGTCCTCTCTAGCCTATGGACGGAGTTTCAATTATCTCAAGGAAAGTTTCACAAGCATCAATTGATGAAAATCAAAGACTTCAAAAATCCATCAACATGGATTTTCTTCATGTTTTCTTTCCAATATAATTTAAACAGCGATGTCACTTCATAAGTGACATTTCAATCATTTGTCTTGTGACATTTTAGCAATAGTGTTTATGGATGTGATTTCTCCCACTAGACTTGTAAAAGTTCATCCATCCTTTATGGAATACGGAAATTATTTGAATAACCATTGTTCTCGTAATATCGGAACAAAATAACAATTATTTAAACAAATCTTGAAGGCTAGGTTTTGATGACAACGGAAAAAAAACACAATAGCACTTTATTTGTTTTCGATGAACATCATCACTTATTCTCTTGCTAGTTATTTAGGCCATTGCAGATCATGAATTGCGTTGTCCTGTATGACACTTCATACCAACCAATTCGGTATCCAATACCGGTATCCAATACCTAAGAACCACATTGTTTAACAAGCAAGGAATACAACCATAACATGTATATCTTCTATATACCCAAGCTGGACATTTCCAACTTTCTCTTTTCTGCCAAATATTTTATAGATTCTCTTTCAGCAATTCCTTTTCCTTTTAAAAGAATCTATCAACATCAATTGTGGTGTCATTCACATGCCACATAGTACAAAGCGTGTATAGTCAAATACTAATACCTTTGGACTTGCACTTTGAAAAGGATCACCATCATCAAATGTTTGGTGTTCTTTCAAAAATCCATTCTTTAGTAATTTATTAGTGTAGTAAACATTTTACTTACATCTTCTATTCATCCTTATCATGACAACTTTCATGATCAAGCTACAATAGCCTATAAGGAAGAATCGTGTGTATAATATCAGTTCCCAAAACCTTTTTGGTAGATTCGGATGCCTAGCATCTCCATCCTTCACAAATTTTCATACAATATGAGAACATGTATTTTGCTAAATTATACTCTATCACAATGCAACAAAAAACATTGTTTCAGATATCACAATATCTTTCACACATGATGGTTTCTGAAACAATTTTCAGCTCCAATATAATCTTGATATTAAAATAACCTTTTGAATATCAATAATCATGGAGGCAAACATGATACTTTAGATACTAACATTGGAATTCTTACTCTTGATTTAATACTACTTATTAAAATTCATGGAGTAAATAGAGTTTGCTGAAAGTTTGCAATAGGACTTATAAACTTTAAATTGACATTCAAAAAATACGATACCAGTTCGTAAAGTAAATATCCAAAATTCTATAGTTCTATTATCTCACTGAAAACTAAGTATAAGGTAGTGAACAGACGCCAATAACTACAACAAATTATGCAAATTCACTTCGATTTAGTTTATGACAAAATTGAGTTCAACTAATCTAAATTAGAAATGAACTCCCACTCAAAAACGACATCCCTCGTGCCTTTTTGGTGATTACATGAAGCAAATCCACTACATCAAGTCCGATCATCACGTGAGTCGGTGTAGCTTCAAAGGCGAGCATCAATATGGGCATCACATAAACTATATGACTCATGCTTAACCTTTCGGTCCATGTTCTGAGGCCATGTCTGTACATGCTAGGCTCGCCAAGTAAGAACCTTAGTACTCGCGTGTGTAAAACTGTCTTACACCCGTTGTATGAAAGCGTAGAGTCGAGTACACCCGTTCATCGCGTGATGTCTCGAAACACGATCCATAGAACGGTGCATACTCAAGGAAGAACACATTTTATCTTGATATCTAAATGAGGGATCATCTTACAATGCTACCAAAAGCACCAAACTAGCAGTATAAGATGCTAACATCTAATGTGTAAAGTGAGATGATATGGTCCATGCATTTGATCTCTATCATTTGCATTGTGGTATGATCTCTATCATTCCTTTGTGTGTAAGGCCAAGGTCTATGGAACTTACACATTGAGTGTGTTGTAAGAGTATCGATCACACATCTACTTACAACAATACCATATCAAGACACTAGCCCAGCAACGATCTAAACTAGACGCCTCTAATTTATCAATTGCAAGTTTTACGTGGCTTAGGGCTTTCGGAGATAGAACCGTTCTTACCTACGAACATGAACCACAACGAGAATAACCAAGTTATTAGCAACTCGTTGTAAATCAGATATTGACTATAGTAGGAGAGACAGACACCCGCTAGCCACTTATGCAAAACAAGTTGCATGTCAGTCGTGGAACCGGTCTCATGTACGATGACATGTAAGGTTGGTCCGGGCCGCTTCATCCCACTATGCCACCAATATCCAAAATACATAGAAGATGCAATAACATGATCATCATCGCCCACATATAAACATATGTGTACTACCCGTGCAAAGCACCTACGCATAGATCAGGCTTTGGTACCACTGTTGGGTCCGCAGCATAGAAAACAAAAAAATTCCTACGATGTGAACTACACACCAAGATCTATCTACTAGGTACAAAGCAACGGGTGGACATACATCCAACGAGAACTTACCCTCGAAGAAAACGAGTTTGGTTAACGAGTAGGAACTCGTGGTTGATGTAGTCGTACACTTGCCGATCTCAAGATCGTGAGGAAGTCCGAGCGCCGCAACTCAGTAGCGCATCCGTACTCGCACACACGTTCAAGCCACCGGACAACCTCCACCTCCTCGCTCCAGAGATCCAGCGGAAGCAGCAACTCCTTCCAGACGAAATGCCACCAGGAACATGTATCTCGCTAATCCGAGACCATGGGGAAATAATCCTAGAGGGGGAGAGAGATCCTTCACAAGGAGGTGTGTGGAAGAAGGAGGAAGAGGGTGGCCTTTTATAGGAGGAGGGGGGTGCCCCTCCTTCATGGCCGGCACATGGGGGGGTGACTCCTCACCTCCCCCATTCATGTGGTGGTAACCCCTCCACATTAAAATGCCTCTTCACATTCCCCTTTAAAGTCCCTACTTTAAATGCATTAAAATTCTCTAAGTTTAATGCTCTCTCATTTAATAAAACTCTTTTATTAAATTTATTCAGAATTTTTTTAATTACTTAATTAACAAACATTCACATATAACCCCTTGCAATATGTCAATATCACATGCAGAACCACTTTCTGCAATTTCACCTCAAACAATTTCCGGTTTCTATTGAAACAATTCCTGCGCTTTGCAATTCTTTCATCTGAAACATATGTGCTCCAAAATGGTGTCCGGTAACTCTTAAGTGTGTCACCCTAAGGTTCACGAATAATGCAGACATGATCGAGACCCTTCTCCGATCAATAATCAGCAGCGGGACCTGGAGATCCGTACTGACTCCTACACATTCAACGATGACTTCTGTGATCGTGAGAACCTTTAACGCTTGTAACTAAATCCCTTTGTCTTGCGCTATATTACATGTTCGAGATTCGATCATCGGTATCTCCATACCTAGTTTGATCTCGTTACCGACATGCACTCTTTTCTCGTTCCCGTGATATAACATTCTAGTGATCACATCACTTGCTTGCAAGCTATCTCAATGTGATATCACCGAGAGGGCCTAGAGTATATCTATCCGTCATCGGTATTGACAAATTCCACTCTTGATCCATGAGCCTCAACATAACACCTTCGTAGTACTAAACCCATCTTTATAGTCACCCTGTTACGGTGTGATGTTTGATGTTATCAAGATACTCTTCAGGTGTTAGCAATTAACATGATCTCATGGTCTAAGGATAGAGATTACTTTGTATGATGTTATAGCAATATAAACATAATGACTTGATCGTAATGCTATACTTCAGATGAATCTTCATCACATCATTCCACTAATGTTGTGACCTCGTTATTAACAACATCCAATGTCCATGATCAGGAAACCTTGATCATCTTGTTAATCAACGAGCTAGTCTATAAGAGAGGCATAACTAGGAACCCTTTTTGTTTATCAAACACACATGTATTGATGTTTCCGATCAATACAATTATAGCATGCAAAATAAACATTTATCATAAACATGGAATAAGATAATAACCACTTTATTATTGCCTCTCGGGCATATTCCCTTCAAAAATGACACTTCTCCCAGTTTAGAACAAGATTGGTTTCTTCACAACGTTGCAAACTCTTTTGAGATTATCCAAGCAACTAGTAAACAAAGTTCCATAGACAGAAAAGTCATCCATAAATACTTCCATTATCAGTTCTGTAAAATCCGCAAAAATAGTAGTCATGCATCTTTGAAAAGTAGCTGGAGCATTACCTAAACCAAAAGGCATATGACGGTAAGCATGTAAACCATAAGGACTAATGAAAGTTGTTTTAAGTTGGTCATCAGGATGAACATCTATTTGAGAAAAACTAGAGTATACGTCCAAGTAGCAAAAATGAGTGTGGTTTGCAAACCTCTCTAAAGTTTGATCTATGAATGGTAAATGATAGTGATCTTTCCTAGTTTCTGTATTCAATTTCCTGAAATCTATACACATCCTATGTCCAACAATAGTTCTAGTAGGTATCAATTCATTGTTTTCATTAGGAAGAACAATAAAACCGCCCTTCTCAGGGACACAATGAACATGACTTGCCCATTCACTTTCTTTTACAGGATAGATTATACCTGCGCCCAATAGGCGTACTATTTATTTTCTTACCACTTCCTTCATGTAACATCCCAAAACTTAATCCAAAGTTATTAAGATCCAAATCATCAAATTTAGAGTTAACAAAAACTTTTCCATTTAAAATGATTAAGCATTCATATGTGTGTGCATTTAAAATAGGAGGTGTTTTGAATTGCCATGTTTGAGTGATCCATTGATTGTAAAATGATTCTAGGGTGAATTAAACATCATCTAGATCATTCCCAAACAAATCCCAAAGAAAAATAAATCAAAAAGAATAAAATAAGCAAATGGTCATTTGTGCCATTTTAATCACCATGCCTACTTTGGTTATTCCTAGAACTCAAATCTTAACAGAAACAAATGTGGATCTTTGCACCCCTTGCTAGTACAAGTAGTGATGTACCAAGGCCCACTTTGTTTCATCCCAAAAACATTCAAACCCTAATTTTAAATGGCATTTGAAAATTGAATCTAGTGTAGGTATCAAGATCACACTATTTCAAAAACCACCCAAATTAACTCCATTTAACAAATCCTAGCAACCACAGTCTACCAAGCATCAGATCAAAGCACCCACCAAAAATCTTGAAAAAATTCAAAAGTTTCTTTCTTTCGGCCATTGTTACAAACACCTTGTGGGCACAATTCAAACAAAAACTAAAAACACTAGTGTGAGCAGTGTTCTGGCCAAACTTGTCCCCCACACTACCACCAAACCCTCTCCACTTCATCCCCTACCCTTTCCTAGCTCGGCCAAGCACTGTGCCCACGACCAAATGGTCATGGACATCAATGTCGAGCCCACTCGAGCACCTCACCGACGACAGCGCGCCGAAGCAGACGCTGTTGGAGATATGCCCAAGAGGCAATAATAAACGTGATTATTATTATATCTTTGTGTTTATGATGAATGCTTACATCCCATGCTACAATTGTATTGTTAGGAAACACTAATACATGTGTGTTTTGTAAACATAAGAGAGTCCCTAGTAAGCCTCTTGTTGAACTAGCTTGTTGATTAATTGATGATCATGGTTTCCTGATCATGGACATTAGGATGTGATTAATAACAAGGTCATATCATTAGGAGAATGATGTGATGGAAACACACCCATAGTAAGCGTAGCATAAGATCAAGTCATTAAGTTCGTATTGCTGTAAGCTTTGAAACACATAGTAACCTATTCCTTCGACCATGAGGTTGTGTTAATCACCATCACCGGATGGATACTTTGATAACATCAAACGCCGCTTCGTAACTGGGTGGTTATAAAAGTGTCATTGGGTATTCTGAAAGTATGTGTTGAAGCGCATGAACCAAGATTGGGATTTGTCCATCCATATGACGGATAGATATGCTCTGGGCCCTCTCGGTGGAATGTCATCTAGTTAGCTTGCAAGCATGTGACTGGGTCACAAGGGATGACATATCACGGAACGAGTAAAGAGTACTTATCAGTAACGAGGCAGAACTAGGTATGGAGATACCGACGATCAAACCTCGGATAAGTATAGTATCGCGAGACAAAGGGAATTAGTTTCGTATGTAAATGGTTCAATCGATCGCGAAGTCATCGTTGAGTATGTGGGAGCCATTATGGATCTCCAGGTCCCGCTGATGGTTATTGATATGAGATGTGTCTCTATCATGTCTACATATTCACGAACCGTAGGGTGACACACTTAAGGTTCGAAGTTGTTTTAAGTAGATATGGAATGTGCGTTGGACACCGAATGTTGTTCGGAGTCTCGGAATGGATTCGGGACATCACGAGGAGATCCGGAATGGTCCGGAGAATAAGATTCATGTATAGGAGATCATTTTATGAGATAGGAAATGTTCCGGAGTGTTTGTATGAGAGTTCTAGAAGGTTTCGGAATGTTCCGGAGTGTTTGTATGAGAGTTCTAGAAGATATCTTGGAGTTTGCTTGAAAATCAAGATAGGGATCAAGGAGTCCTGTTGGGTCAAGATAAGGAGTCGTGGGGGAGGAGGATTCCTCCCCACCTCCCCAACCCACCGGCCCCATAGGAGGGGAGTCCTACAAGGACTCCCCTTCCCTGGCGCGCCCTCCCCTCTTTAAATAGAGAGGCAAGGGTGCCCCCTCCTCTAACGCTCTCATAACGTCCAATCTCTGCCGCCTCTCTCCTCCACCATATTCTGCACAGGCATAGGCGAAGCCCTGTAGAATTCTCTACTCCACCACCACCACCACGCCGTCGTGCTGCTGGGATTCCGTGGAGAAGATCTACTACCTCCGCTGCTCGCTGGAACGGGGAGAGGAAGGTCTGCTTCGACTCCGCACGTGTGACCGACTGCGGAAGCGCTGCCGAATCGTGGCACCGAAAGGATCGTCAACTTGACCAAGGGCGGAAGCGCTGCTGGAACGCAACACCGGAAGGATCGTCTACTTGACCGAAGGCGGAAGCGCTGCTGGAACGCGACGCCGGAAGGATCGTCCACACGATCTTGAGATCGGCAAGTGATCGACTACATCAACCACGAGATCTAATCTTGTTAACACTTTCGGATCTACGAGGGTTAGTTCCCATCTATCTCGTTGCTCATGTCTAATAGATTAGATATTGGCTTTTATCTAGATTAGATCTAGGTTTTGTTCGTTCTTGCGGTAGAAATTTTTTGTTTTCCATTCTACGAACCCATCAGACGCTAGCCTCGCCAACCTTACCACACGCGTCGCTTGTGGTCCACCTCCACCTCCAGGCCAGCCCCAGCCCACGGACAGAGCGAGGAGCAGCCAGGAACTGCCGCGCCCGGAGCCTGTCTGCCATGCCGACGCCGCCCGCAGAGCGCGCATGGTCCCCGCTCAGCCAGACCTCGCCTAGCTCTCATCGTCCACCTATATGATCGCCACCACCCCAGGAAGCTGCCAGACATGCCCCTTTCCCTGACCGTGCCATGTAGTCACCGGCCACCGCAAAGTTCACCGTCGGTAGAGACATCGTGCGCGCCATGCCACTCACCTCTCCCGACCTCAATGCAATGCACGCGCAATTCCATGACACTCGCTAGGGCACCGCCCACCACCCACACCTCTAGCTCGTTGTGTCGTCGACCACGTCGAGCTCTGCCCATGTCGGAATGCACCCCTCACCCTTCTATAAATAGAGAGCTCCCCAGTACCAATTCATCACACCAGCTCCATCCACTCCACCTCAGAAACCTCCCAGAGCCCCACCGGAGCAAGCCGCTTCCCGTAGCGCTCCAATTTCGCCGGAGACCTACGCGGAAGGAGGAGAAGGGCGCCACTGATCAAGGCCATCTCTTGGGACGCCGCTAGTACCAGGAGAACCGTCGTCCTCGACTTGTTTGTTTGCCCGCCTCGCCGACCCTCGCCGGAGCCCTGGTAAGCCGCCCCAGACCCCCACTGAGCTGCTAGGGTTGCACCTCGATGACGACCTGTCCATCGTCAACGACAAGCCCCAGCCGTAGATCTTCTTTCTAATCCAACGGTCCATGTTGCCCCGTACCAACATGTGGGACCCCCCTATCAGCTGTCCTCAGTGCCGTGGAGTGAGACTGGGCCGGCCCATTAGTGTTCCCGCCTTAGCCCGTAAATTCAAATAGACCATTTTCTTTTTAGACGTAAACTAGGTTCTACCCCTTTATTCAAAAATCAATTCAAGAAGATTTACGAAACCAAATTGAGTGATTCCAATTTTGTTGGAAAGCTTCTGAAAAGTTCTATCCAAGCCCGTTGGATTTTATTCATTTAGAGTTAGAGATCTCTCCTAGTAAAAATAACAAGACAGAAGCTTTTGCACATCCAAACATTTTTATAAAATCAACCATAATAGATTTTGAGTTGATTCCAACTCTAAAAAATCACATTTAACCATACCTATCTAAATATGTAATAATATTAACGTTTGCATGCAGTGACTTTGGACTAGTACCAAAATAATGCCATATAGGCATTTCTAGTCACTTTAAATCATTAAATATTAAACTGAAACTTATTAAAATGTGATCCAACCTTTAAATAACATTCCCATATGTTAGAATATGTGGTGATGACATGTGTCCACATGATACCATATTGTAAATGGAGAATATTAAATCTTAATTAGTTTCAATGAGTAGAAATTACTTTTCTTAAATAAAAAGAATGCAGCTAGTTAATAAAACATTGTGATGCTTGTGATGATAATAGATCATCAAATGTGTGCCTTAGTGTGCTAAGTAGACTAGTTAAGTATTGTTTGGTGATTGCGTATCCCGTATGTATTTATAGACGATAGTACCGACCAAGCTTTCGAGGAGGAGTTCTATCAAGAAGAGGAGGAACAAAACTTCAACCACTTCACCAACCAAGGCAAGCTAGCATTATACAAGTTAACCCTTGCAAGCTTTACTTGCAAGCCTAGCACTTCAAGTAAACCGAGCAAGCTATTGTTAGCAAGCTAGAATAAAGTTAGATAACCTAAGCAAGATGCATTAGGCATGCTTTGGTTATACCACTTTGACTAGTACCTACTCCAAGTTTTATTTTTAAGCTTTTACTTCTTTACTTTACCAAAGTCCCTTACTTGTTTGAAGGTAGCATAAAAAGTATAAAACTTGAACCATCTAGATAACTTTAGATGTCATTCTATGGCATGAGATTGAGATTAGCATCCCACCTTAGTGAACACTCTTAACTTAGTAGCCTAGAGCTAAATCAAAACTTGAGTCACTTTAGATGGGAATACTTGGTGAAAATGAATTAAGAAAACCTTGGAATGATGAGTCATTCTATTGAGATGTTTTGACATGTGTTGAGAAACACAAATGGTTTATGATGATGAAAATGTTGAGGCATGCGCCTTAGCCCTTTACAAAACTAATGGTTGGATTCAGATGCGATACCATTCCAATTTTACCGTACAACCACAATACCGGAATTGGGTAAGGCTTAGCCGGAAATTTATATGCATCAGTATTAGTTCCCTCATGGGAGAGGTTTGAGCTGAGGCTACCTCTCAATGTTTTCCACCTATGTAGTGCCCAAGATGACAGATGGTCATGGTTGGGAGGCCATACTCATAGGAGAGGTGCTTATACTAGGGTGTGTAAAGGAAAGTTTATGTTTGATTATCTGCATACTAAGTATGATGATTCAGGGTTATCCCTGACAGATGTATCGAATCTTGTGGTGAAACTATACCACCTCTTCAGAGTGTCAAACTATTCGAATAGCCGCGTCCGCGGTTATGGACAGTTGGAGTGGCCATACTGTTTCGTTGTCAGATGTTTTCAAAATGACTTATGAAATGAATGATGAATCTTGACTTGACCACAACAGAGTTGTGACTATGACACTAGCTTCCCAACTTAAGTGATTCTAGAACTTTATTTTATCTTTCTTTGTTTCTGAACTCAGCTTAGGTTTCAAACTTAACTTTATAGATATACTTAGAGTTAGCAATCCTACTAGAACTACCTTACTTATTAGTACTCATGAAAACGGACATAAAGGAGACTACCAAGATGACGGACAGCAGGACGACTATGATAACTAGGACTATCTTCCTTCATCAGCATTGCATGTGCCACTGAAGATGGACCCCACCTCTATGCTTATTATTTATTCCGCTACTTGTTGTATTAAGACTGGAACATGAGATCCTTTATTCGTGTAAGACCTTATTATGGCTTGTAATGGATGATGTACTGTGATATCTAATTTGTTATGTCTTGCAAAAATGGTAATCCTGGGATTGCGATGTATGATATAACAGGCATCTGGGATTAAAAATCCGGGTGTTGACAAGTTGGTATCAGGGCCATCCTGACCATAGGAGACCCTAGTTAGAATGGACGTCCGAACAAAAACTTAATTTCAAAACCAAATTGAGTATTTATGAAAAACTATTTTTAAATGGATTGTATGGGCACCTAGAGGGGGGGTGAATAGGTGCTACACCAATTTTTAATTCTTTTTCGGTTTTAGGCTCAGTACAAAGGGTAAATTCTCTAGAGAGACTATTGGGTGGAATTTCCCTATATGCAAACCTATCTACTAGCGAGTAAAGAGCGAGTGGAAGAGGAACGAGTAAACCGAAGTGAAGCACGTGGAGACACAGGATTTGTTTGACCGCAGTTCCTTCCTTGTTAAGGGAAGTACGTCTGCGTTGGAGGGGTGGGCGGTACTAAGACCACCACGCCACAAAAGGCCTCACCCTGTTCTCCGATGGATCTCGCCACAACAGGCCTGATCCACCTTCCACTATAGGTACCCTTCGAGGCGGGCACCGGCGCCTTTACACAACTAGCGGGGAAACAACTCCACAACAACTTGGAGGCTCCCGAAATGACAACAAGCTGCCACAAAAACAAACTTATCAAATACAATAAACAAGATCTAGGTATTGACAAGAATACTAGATCAGGGATTTCTCCAACTGAATGGAGAGGAGTTGAATCGCTTGATTCTTGATGATGATGAACTTCTCCTCCTTCAATTCCACCAAAGATCAAGGCCTTCGGGTGGTTGAAGTGGGAGATCGAGATTTAGAGCTCTTGCACAAGGTCTGGTCAAATTCGAATGAATCAAGAGTTCGGAACGTTGGGGAAGAAGGGGTATTTATAACCCCCTTCAGAAACCAGCCGTTGTAGCCTTTGGGGGCCGGATTATCCGGCCCAAGTGAGGGCTGGATTATCCTGTCTGGGGAAACTCCGCCCCAGACTCGGAATATCCGCTAGATAATCCACCCCCCTCTCCGAGCGTCGCGCCGAGCTTGCCCTTGATCAACTTCTGGGGGCCGGATTATCCGGCCCAGTGCGAAGGCCGGATTATCCGGCCTGGGGAAGAAAAACCGCCCCATTTCGGATTTTCCGGGAGAAAATCCGACCGGATACCGAGCGACGCGCCTTGGCTCCTTTTGCTCGAAAACTGGGGGCCAGATTATCCGACCCATGCGACACCCGGATTATCCGGCCTGAGGAGGAAAAACCGCCCTAGTTCGGATTTTCCGGGAGAAAATCCGACTGGACCTCGAACGACGCGCCTCTGCTTTCTTGAGAGATGAGGTAGGCTGGATTATCCGGCCTTTGGTGGGGTGGATTATCCGGCCCCCCTCAAAACTTCCTGCACACTTAGCACACATGAAAAGTCTCCATAGTATTGTTATCTAACACGCAAAACATAGGAAAACATGAAATGTTCTTTCAATCTCCCCCTTTTTGGTGTTAGATGACAATACCAGGATTTGCAGGAGAAAGACACAAGACAAACAGAGATAACTTATGAAAGAGACTCCCCCTCAATGTGTGCATATTAGAGTTTTACATTGGAATACAAATGCACACAAATAGGAGAAGCTATTCCATAGACATGTGAGCAAAAACGCATACCACCGAAGTAGAGAATAGGCATCCTTGACATAAATCACAATTATTACCGGATAACCAATATGAGCATGCCTTCCGTGATATACCTCCAGCAATAGGATATGAATAGATAGATCCATAAGCACAAACCATGATATGAAGTCCATAGGCATAGCATAATCCAGACAACCACAAAGAGTCTCAAACAACCAAATCACGAATTTAAAGTTCAACGCTAAATGGGCATAAGCAAGAAATAACAAATAGAAAAGTGCAAGTGCTTATGCCCGACCCATGCAAATCCACGGACAACCTAATAGAACTACTTCTCCCCCTTTGGCATCGAGACACCAAAAAGGGAGAAGAGCGATGCTAGCGCCCCATGGGATCACTCATCGTAGTCCTCGTCCTCGTCCTCTTCTTCATGCTCTTCCTCATCCTCATCTTCAAGTTCCTCAGTGTCACCTTCCTCATCTTCATCAGCAGCGTGCGCAGAGGGGAACAAGTGATGCTCCAGCTCACCATAGTTCAGCCCGGAGGAAGAGTTCCACCGAGCGTACGGAGTGGGAGGTGTAGGAGCTGGAGGAGCACCCGAAGCACCGGACACGTGGTGGAGAATGAGTTGATTGGAGTGAGCCAACTCATGGCGCTGCCTGTAAGCCTCGTACTGACCCTTGCGCGTGTCCACGCCATGCAGAGAATGTGATGCTGGAACCAGTTCAGCTGCTTGATCTCACGGGCCACGGGAGGCATAGGGGGCCTGCGAGCATCCCTCATGAGACCCTCAGGAGCAGAGGAGGGGTGAGAGGTTTTCCGAACCTTGTTGTATATCTTCTTGGCCTTGTGCACTGAGTCAATGTGGAACTCCTCGGCAGGTAGTAGGTGGCGGATGAGCATCATAATGTAGGGCGCATAGGGAATGGACAGGCGGTTGAACATAGCATCACACAGCTCATGGTAAATGAAGTCCATGACATCCAGCATGTATTGCACTGACTCGTCCTCGCAGGAGGCAACCTCATGAACAAGGTGACCACGGATGCTGTCATTGTTGCCCCCACTCGGTGTAATAGAGTCACGGAAGAGACCCACCAAAGCAGCATAGATGGGAGCAAGACCAGCCACAGTACCGACAATGCCATTGTCCACAGTGCACGAAGAGAGAGCAGCATCCTTGTTGGGCTTCAACTGAGTGATGATGCGGTGGCCACTGGCTCTATCCCTGCTGCGGAAGGAGTACCCCAGAACCTCAGCAAACACGTGAAAATCAGCAGTCATTGGCCTATCATGAGTCATCCACTTCATAGTGTGATGCTCATCCCCATAAATCACCAAAGTGGAGAAGAACTGCTTCACCACCTTAGAGTCAAAGGAGCACTGGAGAGACATGAGATGGTGCAGCCCCATCCTCTCAGCAACATACATCGCATCCACAAGATGCGCCTTGTCCAAAACATCAGCAAGTACCAGAGGATGCATAGGCCTAATGTTCAGCATGGCATATATGTCTTCATAAATCCCCTTCTGTTCTGCACACCAAAAACGGGTATCCCCCAGCTCAACATCACGAGGCAGCTTAGCAAAAAAGTCACGGTGACGGATGGTGGAAAAGGAGACTGCATCCAAAACCCTGTAGTTGATCTTGGGCTCCTTGCCCTTCCTCTTGGACACCCCCTTCCTAGTCCTCTTGGATTGTTCAGCCATTCGCCTCTCTTCGTTCTTTCTTCTCCTCAATTCAACTTCATCCACTAGGTTACCTTGACCGTCGTCCCGAAAGTACTTGGCGTGAGGACAGCGCTTGTAGGTCTTGGAAACACCGGAACCACCTGTGAGGAGAATAAGGGCGATAGCAAGGGGATAAGCATACACACAAGTCCAGGAGAGAGCATGGAAAAAGTAGTCAAAAAGTTCATAGGGAAAAAACTACTCAATGCATACACATAGTGAAACTGAAGCAGAATGGCCAGGGGCGGATAATCCGGCCCTGGCAGAAATTTTCGATTCCACCAAGATTGCATGCAAAAAAGTAGATCGGACCTAGAAACTGCAAGACTACAATTTCTATGCGAAAACACATCCTTCTAGACAACGTTCCACCCAACAAGATACACATCTAGCCAAAGATGGGGAGAGAGGGAGTTACCCTCACTCATTGGAGGAAGAACCCGGAGGAGAAGGTACCCGGAGGCGCGGAGAAGAAGATCCGGGGAGGCCCGGAAAATCTGGTGGCCGGAGAGGCTCCGGGGAGGGTGACGGGCGGCAGGCGGTGGTTGTGGAGGAGGAGAGGGCTGGGGGAGAAGTGTTGCTCGATATGAGCCCTTCCCCCCGAGCCCTGCCCTTTAAGATCAAATCCACCAGGGCTAGATTATCTGGCCAACACTTGGATCGGATTATCCGGCCTAAATTCTGGGATTCTGTTATACAAAGAACCAGGCCCGCGCGTCCCCAAACAACACCCCCACAAGGTGTACAAGGGACTTGTGTGCAAGAATCTATGGCTTAGGGGTAGGGAAGGCTTAGGATTAAGAGAGCCAAACTGAGATGGTACTAGACACTCAAAATAAAATCCAAATCAAATAAAAGCCAAGATTGAGTGTAATTCCCATAAGAACATGAGAAAGCAAATAACATCCAAAAAGATCCAATTCTCCACAAGGGAGAGGGCGGTGGTCGAAGCCACCTTGTTGGAGTGTATGGTGTGACACCACGAAGATATATCTTGTGTTCACGACCAATATTCATCAATAAGCTCACATATCACAACATGATATTAAGAGAAATGATATATCTTGCTATTGGCATTATGGGGGGAGGGTTAGCCCAGTGAGTTAGGACCACACTCCCCCTATATCCATGCCCACACCTAGACCAAACAAGGATTGAGGTGTACGAGTGAGTGCATGGGTAATCAAGACAAGCTCCCAGAGTCAATGATATTTAGCTCATTCCTCAGATAGTAGAATCTTTCTTCATCAACTGGCTTTGTAAAGATATCCGCCAGTTGGTTCTTCGTGCTCACAAAAGATAGATCAATATCGCCTCGAGCAACATGGTCACGAATAAAATGATTCCGAATCTCAATATGCTTCGTCCTTGTGTGCTGAACTGGATTGTCCGCAATTTTGATAGCACTTTCATTATCACATAAAATAGGCACTTTGTCACAATTTGCACCGTATTCCTTTAAAGTTTGCCTCATCCACAATAATTGAGTACAAGCGCTGGCAGCAACAACATATTCCGCTTCAGCGGTGGATAGAGATATACAATTCTGCTTTTTGGATGACCAACACACAAGAGATCTTCCCAAGAATTGACAAGCTCCAGAAGTGGATTTCCGATCATCCTTATCACCAGCCCAATCTGAGTCAGTATAACCACATAAAGAGAAATTGGAGCCCTTGGGATACCAGAGACCAAAGTTGGGGGAATGAACCAAATATCGAAAGATCCTCTTGACCGCCACTAAGTGGCTTTCTTTAGGAGCTGCTTGATACCTTGCACACATTCCCACACTCAACACGATATCGGGTCTAGATGCGCATAGGTAAAGAAGAGAGCCAATCATGGACCGGTATACCTTTTGGTCCACATCTTTACCATGAGGGTTAAGTTCAAGATGACACTTTGTCTGCATCGGAGTGGCGACACCATTCAGATCCATCATCTTGAATCTCTTGAGCATGTCTTGGATGTACTTCGCTTGATTAATAAAGGTTCCTTCTCTAAGTTGTTTGATCTCGAATCCAAGAAAGAACCGTAATTCCCCCATCATAGACATCTCAAACCTGTCAGTCATAAGCTTTGAAAATTCATCGTTAAAAGCTTTGTTACTAGAACCAAAGATGATATCGTCTACATATAGTTGGCATACGAAGAGCTCCCCCTTAACCTTCTTAGTAAAAAGAGTGGGATCGATTTGCCCAACTTCGAAGCCACGATCTAACAAAAGCTCTTTAAGGTGCTCATACCACGCACATGCGGCTTGTTTAAGGCCATAGAGTGCCTTATCGAGTTTGTAGACATGGTTCGGAAAGTTAGGATCCTCAAACCCCGGGGGTTCCTTTACGTATACCAACTCATGTAGAGGACCGTTAAGGAAGGCACTCTTGACGTCCATTTGCTGCAACTTAAAATTGTTATGAGCAGCATAAGTAAGTAGGATACAGATGGACTCAAGGCGAGCCACAGGAGCATAGGTCTCGCCGAAGTCGATGCCCTCAACTTGGGAGTACCCTTGTGCCACAAGTCTTGCCTTGTTCCTCACAACAATGCCATTCTCATCTTGCTTGTTCTTGAAAATCCACTTGGTGCCGATAACATTGCGGCACTCTTTGGGTTTCTCCACTAGTTTCCAGACTTTGTTGCGCTCGAAATTATTCAATTCTTCATGCATAGCAACAACCCAGTCTGGGTATTCAGGAGCTTCAAAGACCTTCTTAGGTTCCACCATGGAGATATGAGCTTGATGCTCACCAAAACTGGCCAATTCTCTTCTTGTAGAAACCCTTCGTCGAAGATCACCAACAACCTTGTCGAGAGTGTGACCCCTCAACTCAAGGTTACGATCAGCCCGAGCCTTGCGACGAAGTTCAATAAGTTTGTTGTCTCTTGGAGGAGGAGATTCATCACTTGAGGCTTCATTGGAAGCATATTCTTCGCCTTGATCAGTAACTGGAACATCAGTAGCAGGTGGTGGAGATGCATGCCCTTGAGGTGAATCCGTAGCCGTAGCAGGAGGCTGCAGAACTGGAGAGTCAGGGCCGGATAATCCGGCCTAAGGAGAGGCCGAAAAATCCGGCCTGGGAGTACTTGCAGCAGCTTCATCAGGAAGCCTGGGACATGCTTGAACTGGCGAGGAGCCGGATAATCCGGGGCTAGCCAGAAAATCTGGCCTGGAGCTTGCGTTGATATCTTCACCACCAGGAGCAGCATGGTCAGCTGGAGCGGGGTGGCCGGATAATCTGGTGTCAACCGGAAAATCCGGCCTGGAGCTTTCTGGAGCATCTTGACCTTCAGCAGTTGATGGAGATGGTGTAGAAGTTGCCCCTGTGGTTGAAGCATGTTGAGTATGTGTTGATGAGGGCTCTATATGAGTAGAGCATTGTCCTTCCCGGTCCACCACAAGGGGTTCCTCAATGGGGCAGAAGAATCCCACGCCCATTCTTCTTATGGCATCTTGGGGTATTTCAACATCTGCATCACAAACACCAACTTGCTCCACACGGGAACCATCATTTTCCTCGAACACCACACTAAAAGATTCTACAACAGTTCTGGAGAGCTTATTGTAGACTCTATAAGTGTGGGATTCGGCACCATAACCAACAAAAATACCTTCCAAAGCCTTAGATTCAAACTTAGATAAACGAACTCCTTTAATAAGAAAGAAACACTTACACCCGAATACTCGAAAGTATGAGATGTTTGGCTTGTTACCGGTAAGTATTTCATACGGAGTCTTGTCCAAGATCTTGCGGAGGTATAAACGGTTGGATGAATGACAAGCCGTAGAGATTGCTTCAGCCCAGAAGTTATATGGAGATTTAAATCCGGCTAACATTGATCTTGCCATGTCCATTAGAGTTCGATTATTCCTCTCTGCTACACCATTTTGTTGAGGGGTGTACGCAGCGGAATATTGATGTCTTATCCCCTCTTCACTTAGGAACTCATTTAAGGTGTAGTTCTTGAACTTCGAGCCGTTATCACTCCTTATAGCCAGAATGGGGACGTTGTGTTGACGTTGAACCTCGTTGGCGAAGTTGATGACAGTTTGTTGAGTTTCACTCTTCAACTTGAAGAAATAAACCCAAGTGTATCATGAGTAATCATCAACAATCACTAGACAATACTTCTTCCCACTAAGGCTTGCATGAGATGGAGGTCCGAAGAGGTCCACATGAAGGAGCTCCAAAATCCTTTTTGAAGAGATAATGGTTTTCCTTCGATGAGGTGAATCATGCATTTTCCCTTCAACACACGTCCCGAGGGTCTCAATAAGCATGACGTCCACGAGAGAGATATCGTGAGCCACCACAACCTTGCCAAGACCCAATACCTCAGATTTTGACTTGTCACCATAGGAAACGGTAATGTGATCAAGGTTTGGCCGCATCTCCGTGATGATCTCCTTGCTTCCGGTCATATGACTCGTATAACCGCTATCGAGTACCCATTTAGAACCACCGGAAGCATAGCCCTGCAAGAAAATTACTTCTTGGTTTTAGGTACCCATTTTTCAATGGGTCCTCTCATGTTAGTAACAAGGGTCTTGGGAACCCAAATAGACCAAGGAATGTAACAACCATAAGGCCCTACATAACTAGCATAAACATCACCATAACAATCACAATATAGTTCAAAGTTAGGATTGTTGATCCCTACAAAACCATCATGATTAGTCTTGTTATTGGTATTGTTGCTAGTCTTTGATTGAGCAGTCTTGTTCTTCTTCTTCTTCTTGTTTTTCTTGCTCTTTATCTTGGGTATGTAACCAAGACCTTCTTTACTATTGTTTGTCCTTTGCCTGCTCAGTATCTCATCAATAACCCCTTTACCTTTGTGTTGAGAACTTCTTGCAAGATCTTATTTTCCAAAGGATGAAGAGGAGGTACTTGGCACATCATATTGTTTCAATTGAGTTTGGAGCTGGTCATGAGACTCATTTAGAGTAGAATGATCACTCTTCAATGCCTTGTGAGCACTTTCAAGATTATCAAACTTCTCCAAAAGTCTAGCATGAACAGCCCCAAAATCAATCTTCTCTTTCTTTAGTTTCTTTACCTTGGCAAGAGCATGGTCACGTTCTTTAATGAGCTGAGCTACAGCTTCTTCTTGTGACCCCTCAAGGGATTCGAGTCTTTCTTCCAAAGAAACTCGAGCTTCCTCTTCCTCTTCTAAGGCATTCTTCAAAGAAGCTATCTCCAAGGCATCTTCTCTTTCAATTCTATCATTTTCTTCAAGGAGATCTTCGGCTTGAGCAAGTTGACTCATAAGAGCAGCAAAATGGAATTTGTGCTCACCTTGTAGGTTAGTGAAAAAGGTATCCAAGGCAATAACTTCTTCTTTCATTACAAGACTGTCATGATCATCCATATCCAAAATTATGTTAGTCTTAGGAAATGAAGAGCTAGAAGTTGATACCTCGGATCCTCTTGCCATTAGGCAAGTGGCGTTGTTGTTGCGTTCTCGTTCGGCGAGTCGAAGAGAGAGGAGGGAGTGGATGTGGTGGCTATAGCAGCCACTTCGCGGGAACTATCCTCATCCTCTTTATCTTCACTTGCGGAGGAGTATTCCTCTTGAGCTACAAGGACAATCTTGGGTTGCTTCTTGAAAGGGCCATTCTTCTTAATAAACTGCTTCTTCTTAGGAGCTTTAGATTTCTCTTTAAGAATGAACCTGCCACCATTGTCTTCTCTACTTTGATAAGGACACTCGGCAACAAAGTGCATTCTATCTCCAAAGTTGAAGCAAGTTCTCAGTCTTAGGCTACTTTCTCTTCTTCCATATGACCTGTTCTTGCGCTCAAGGTCAGACTTGGCTTTGTCAGGGTCCTTCCAAAAGTTCCTTGCATAGAATGCCATGTACTCACCATGAGCACGTTTGACCTCATCAGGGCAGTCCATGGATACCCCTTCAAAAGCTTCTTCATCTTCCTCTTGCTCAACAACATTGGCTTTGAGAGCTACATTGACACCCTTTTGCATTCCAATGGCCCGAGCACGGGCATCTTCAGCATTCTTTGTCGCCACCTTGAATGACGCAATTTCTTGCATGACTTCATTGGATGTCATTTGATGATAGTTGTGTCTACCTTGCAGGCTCTTCAAATCCGTTGGCTTGAAAGGCATTAAGGCACTCACATACTTTCTTTTTATCCATGCATCATCAATGTGAGTAGCCCCATGCTTCCGAAATGTTGTTGCGATGCCCTTGAGTCTTCTATACATGTCCTCATGATTTTCACCATCCAACATGTAGAATCCCTCAGCTTCATTACTAAGAGCATCATACATGTTTCTTCTCATGCTTTCATTTCCAACGAAAAGGTCCGTAAGAGCATCCCACGCCTCTTTAGCTGTGTTGAGATGTTCAATGTGTGGCATGTCCTTGGGACCCACACCCAGCTGTATCATGTGGAGGGCGGTGGAATTCAACTGGCTATCCACAACTTCCCTTCTCGTTAGATTGTTTTGATCTCCAATATGAAGACCTTCTTCAATAATCCTCCACAATTCAATAGAGGAGCTGCACACATGAGATTTCATTAGGAATTGCCATTGATTAAAAGAGGATGCAGTGAGCTTGGGTGGATCACCCCTATTGTTTATATGAGGATGAGGGATAGGTGGGTCGGGGGAATATACGTGGCGAACCTCATTATATTCCTCCTTACCACTTCCCTTTTTGGAGGTGGAGCCATTTAGTTTTTCACCTTCCACATCATCATCCTTGGATCCGGTGTTACCCTTTTCCTTAGATGATGGTGTGGGAGCCTCAGAGGAGGATGGAGATGGGGCTATGGATGATGTGAGGCGAGCAATCATTTGATTCATCTCCTCCATCTTGGCCTCAAAGGATTTCAACAAGGTTTTTTCCAACGACTTGAGATCATCCATTGTGACCTTATCCACAGCCTCATTTCCATCATCCTTGGTACCCATACTACTCTTAGGCGGTTAAGCCTGAATTATGAGCCGGGGCTCTGATACCAATTGAAATGGATCGTATGGGCACCTAGAGAGGGGCTGAATAGGTGCTACACCAATTTTTAATTCTTTTTCAGTTTTAGGCTTAGCACAAAGGGTAAATTCTCTAGATAGACTATTGGGTGGAATTTCCCTATATGCAAACCTATGTATTAGCGAGTAAGGAGCGAGTGGAAGAGGAACGAGTAAACCGAAGTGAAGCACGTGGAGACACAGGATTTGTTTGACCGCAGTTCCTTCCTTGTTAAGGGATGTACGTCTGCGTTGGAGGGGTGGGCGGTACTAAGACCACCACGCCACAAAAGGCCTCACCCTGTTCTCCGATGGATCTCGCCACAATAGGCCTGATCCACCTTCCACTATAGGTACCCTTCGAGGCGGCCACCGGTGCCTTTACACAACTAGCGGGGCAACAACTCCACAACAACTTGGAGGCTCCCGAAATGACAACAAGCTGCCACAAAAACAAACTTATCAAATACAATTAACAAGATCTGGGTATTGACAAGAATACTAGATCAGGGATTTCTCCAAGTGAATGGAGAGGAGTTGAAGCGCTTGATTCTTGATGATGATGAACTTCTCCTCCTTCAATTCCCACCAAAGATCAAGGCCTTCGGGTGGTTGAAGTGGGAGATCGAGATTTAGAGCTCTTGCACAAGGTCTGGTCAAATTCGAATGAATCAAGAGTTCTGAATGTTGGGGAAGAAGGGATTTATAACCCCCTTCAAAAACCAACCGTTGCAGCCTTTGGGGGCCGGATTATCCGGCCCAAGTGAGGGCCGGATTATCCGGTCTGGGGAAACTCCGCCCCAGATTTGGAATATCCGCTAGATAATCCGCCCCCTCTCCGAGCATCGTGCCGAGCTTGCCCTTGATCAACTTCTGGGGGCTGGATTATCTGGCCCAGTGCGAAGGCCGGATTATCCGGCCTGGGGAAGAAAAACCGCCCCAGTTCGGATTTTCCAGGAGAAAATCCGACCGGATACTGAGCAACGCGCCTTGGCTCCTTTTGCTCGAAAACTGGGGGCCAGATTATCCGGCCCATGCGACACCCGGATTATCCGGCCTAAGGAGGAAAAACCGCCCCAGTTCGGATTTTCCGGGAGAAAATCTGACTGGACCCTGAACGACGCGCCTTGGCTTCCTTGAGAGATGAGGTAAGCCAGATTATCCGGCCTTTGGTGGGGCGGATTATCCGGCCCCCCTCAAAACTTCCTTCACACTTAGCACACATGAAAAGTCTCCATAGTGTTGTTATCTAACACGCAAAACATAGGAAAACATGAAATGTTCTTTCATATTTCCTCTCTTATCCTTGGGAATTCATTCTTTTTCAAAAAGTCATGTTCCTCCAATTCTTACATTACTACCTAAAATTTGACACACTTGATCACTTCACTAACTTCCTCATCCTTAATTCTTGTAGATGGAGACGCAGTTCAGCAAGTTCTACCAGTTGGGCAACAGAGGCCAACTGATCTTCGAGAGGGATCTAGATTCACTGTCTGAGTTATTGGGACGCCCACATCTGGAGTTTCTTGGAGCTCAACTTCCTGGACCCCCAGGAGGAGATTTGCAATGGCTAGTCACCGCTGATCTTCGAGGAAGCATAGAAGCACCAACATCCGGGAGAATCCAGTTCTCCGTAAGAGAGAACAACTGGCTAGATGTATTAGCCAGGGCAATGCATGAAGCTCTCGCACGTCTATGTGCCCTCAGTGTCAACCAAATCCAAGGGACCCACTTTGCGCACTATGCCAGGCATGACTTCATGGGAATGCCAATGGAGATGCCAGGTCACCCGGAGTTGATGCATCAAGTGGAGAACCTTGACTTCCTGCTGTATGACCGCCAGAAGGAATTAGACAATGCTAGAGAGTTTGCCAACCACAACCATGTCATTGGCGACCAGAAGGCCCAAACTTTCTCACTACTTGTCAAGGACCGTCAGCCTCTTTGCCGCCAGCGTGAAAAGAAGGATCGCACCATCGCCCGTCTTCGCAAGGAGGTGGCCGACCTCGAGAAGACCGTCAAGGAGCAAGAAGCTCAGCTTGCAGCAAAGGAGGAAGAAGAGGAGGGTGAAGACATCCAGGGAGATATGGATTCTTACCTCAGCAATGATGATGACTTTCTGGAGGAGGATGTTGTGGACTTCTACACCGATGATGAGGACTCTGACTTCATCGATGATGAGTATATGCACTAGAGCACTGTCGTAGCATGAGATGTATCGGTCCCAATGTATCGTAGCTGGCAGAATGGTTCTTAAAACCATATGTTTTCCTTGTTGTGGTGTGTGTGTGTGTTTGTATTGTGTGCTTTTTTGAATGAATGAAATGGAGTTAGTTGCAAAACCTGAGTCAAACTCAAAGTTTTTGCTTTGAAACCCAAAACCATGAACCTTAGAACTTTCCCTCTTGCCCCTTTATCTATCTCAACCTTCAGATGACTCGTGGAAACCCCTGAGGGAGCAGCTCATCGCAAGACCCAATGCTGCAGCTTATGCAGATGTTAGTTGCAGACCGTGAAGCAAGCAGGGCAGAGCGCCAGGCCAACTTAGCAACACTGTAGCAGATAGCCCAGATGGCCCAAAACAACCAAGGGCATGGAAATCAGGATCATCAAGGATCCAAGTTGAAAACCTTCCAGAATACCAATCCCCCAATCATTAGCACTTCAGAGAACCCATTAGATGCTGATGAATGGTTGCAGACGATGGAGAATAATTTGGAGGTAGCCAGAGTTGATGACAACGAGAAAGTTCTCTTTGCCACCCACTATATGGCAGGAGATGCAAGAGCCTGGTGGAACAACATCCACCTGATGAACCATGGTCAAGTGATGACATGGGAAGCCTTCAAAATCAAGTTTAGCCGCACCCACGTGCCACAGGGCCTAGTCACCAGAATGAGGGATGAATTCAGAGAGTTCAAGCAAGGCAGAATGACTGTGGTGGAGTACCGTGACAGATTCCTGTCCTTAGCAAGGTACGCACCTGAGGAGATCAACACGGAGGCAAAGAAGAAGGAGGGATTCCTGAACGCACTACATGATGAGATGCAGACTGTACTCATCAACATCTGCTTCGAGGATCTCGAAGAGCTAGTCGACTCTGCCATTCAGATGGAAGGGAAGATTAACTAGGCGAACGACAACCATAAATGTTGTATGATGCACCAAGCTGGATCCAACAGTCACCAGAAGTACCGCCCCAACCTGTCTGCAGGGTATGCACCAAGAAACAACCGACCCCCAATGTCTCGCCCAAGCTACCCCAACCATAGTGGAGGTAATGTGAAGTTCGGAGGAAACAACAACAACCCCGGCAACACCAACAATTTCAACCGTGCACCTCCCAAGAGCAACAACAATGACAACAACAACAACAACACTGCATCCAGAACTAGAAGCAATGTTGTGCCTGTTGCAGCTAAAGACAAGTCCCAGATAACTTGTTTCGAGTGTGGAGTGAAGGGTCACTATTCAAATGAGTGCCCCAAGAAGACTGCCGCCACTACCAATGTGAATGCCCCAGCTCAACAGCAGTGTCGTGTTCAACCAGGGAGAAGATTTGCCCCAGGGAACCCTCACAACCGCAACGGCCGTCTCTTCCACATGAACATCGAAGAAGCCCAAGAAGCGCCAGATGTAGTGCTGGGTATGTTTTCTGTCAACTCAGTTTTAGCAAGAGTGTTGTTTGATTCTAGAGCATCGCACTCATTTGTCACCGAAGAATTTGCATGCACTAGTAAGATTCACCCAACCAATTTGAGGCATGTCATGATAGTCCAAATCCCCGGTTCAACTACAAAAGCTAGAAAAATTTGCAAAGTTGTGCCTATCAGAATACATGGGATAGATTTTTATGCTAACCTAATAGTACTTGGAACCAAAGGATTGGAAGTAGTACTAGGAATGGATTGGATGTCAAAGCATAAAGGACTGATAGACTATGCTAAGAAAGCCATCACCATGACCAGTAGCTTTGGAGTAACAGTAGAGCATATATCTGAAACCTTACCTCGTCAATTCAAGTGCAACAAGAATCTAGCCCTACCCACCATAGACCAAGTCAGAGTAGTCTGTGAATACCCTGACGTATTTCTAGATGAATTGCCCGGTATGCCACCGGATAGGGATATTGAGTTCATTATCGAACTAATCCCCGGAACCGGACCTATAGCCCAGAGACCCTATAGCATGAACCCCTCAGAGTTAGTAGAGTTGAAGAAGCAGTTGGATGCTATGTTAGAAACAGGCTTGATTCAACCAAGCGCATCGCCATGGAGATCACCAGTGTTATTCGTCGACAAGAAAGATGGAAGCAACCGTTTGTGCACCGATTACAGGAAGCTGAATGACGTCACCATCAAAAACAAGTACCCTTTGCCAAAGATAGAGGATCTATTTGATCAGTTGACTGGTGCCCAGGTATTCTCAAAGATTGAACTTACGACAGGTTATCACCAACTTAAGATTTGTGCAACGGATATTCCGAAGACTGCCTTTACTACTCGTTATGGTTAATACGAGTATACGGTTATGTCTTTTGGATTAACCAATGCCCCTGCTAATTTCATGAATCTCATGAATAAGATCTTTATGAATTTCCTAGATAAGTTTGTTGTTGTGTTTATCGATGATATCCTTATCTACTCCAAGTCATAAGAAGAGCATGAGCAACATCTGAGAATCATTCTAAAAACCCTGAGAGAGCATCGGTTATATGCCAAGTTTGGCAAGTGTGATTTTTGGCTGAAAGAAGTAGGATTCCTAGTACATATTGTGTCTGCCGGAGGAGTCTCTGTTGATCCCTCCAAGATCAAAGATGTTGAAGAATGGGAAGCCCCCACCATTCAAACCCAAGTCCATGCATTTCTTAGATTAGCGGGATATTATCACAAGTTCGTAGAAGGATTCTCGAGCATCGCCAGACCCATGACACAATTGTTTAAGAAGGACAAGAAGTTTGAATGGACCGACAAATGTGAAGCCAGTTTCCAAGAACTGGAGAAGAGATTGATTTCAGCCCCAATATTGATCATGCTAGATATTAAGAAGCCGTTTGATGTATATTGTGATGCATCCAAGATAGGTCTCGAATGTGTATTGATGCAAGAAGGCAAAGTCATTGCTTATCTATCTCGACAACTAAAGTAGCATGGGCAAAACTATCTGACCCATGATCTTGAGTTAGCAGTCGTAGTTTTGGCATTGAAGACATGGCGTCATTATCTTATGGGTAATCGTTGTGAGATTTACTCAGATCACAAGAGCTTGAAGTATATTTTCACTCAGAAGGAGTTGAATATGAGACAAAGGAGATGGATAGAGTTAATCAAGGATTATAACCTTGACATTCACTATCACCCCAGCAAAGCCAATGTGGTAGAGGATGCTCTTAGCAGATTGCCTTGTAGGCTAAACACCATGATCAAGGAGAAGCAGCCAAGTTTGTATGAGGAGTTGGAGCAGTTTAGAACTGAGCTAGTTAGCAAAGGATTTTTAGCTAGCATTGAACTTCAACACACATTAATCAGCCAAATCAAGGAAGCCCAGAAGGGAAATGAAGGTATCGACAGAATCAAACGTCGTATTGGTATGGGAAAGGTACTTGGATTCACTTCAGACGAAGAAGGAGTTCTGTGGTACAAAGGACGTATCTGTGTGCCAGCAGATTCGAAGCTGAAGCAAGTTATCATGCAGGAAGCTCATGATACTATTTATTCTATCCACCTCAGAGGAACGAAGATGTATTAAGATTTGAAAGAGCAATTTTGGTGGCACAAAATGAAGAGAGAAATCGGAAGCTCCATCGCCAACTGTGACATCTGTCAAAGAGTCAAAGTAGAGCATCAGAGACCCGCAGGATTGTTGCAACCATTGCAGATTCCGGAATGGAAATGGGATTCCGTCGGAATGGACTTTATCACCGGGTTGCCTACTTCTAGTAGGGGAAATGACTCAATCTAGGTCATCATGGACAGACTATCCAATGTAGCTCACTTTATACCTGTCAATACGACCAACCAGAGTTCGAAGCTAGCAGAGTTGTATATTGCTAGAATTGTTAGTCTGCATGGAACCCCCAAGACCATAGTATTAGATCGAGGAACCCAATTTACCTCGAGATTTTGGCAGAAAGTCCAAGAAGGATTAGGAACCAAGTTGAATTTCAGCACTGCTTATCACCCGCAAACTGATGGACAGATTGAGAGAGTCAACCAAATCCTAGAAGATATGTTGAGAGCTTGTGTGTAGGAGTACGGATCAGAATTTGAAGACTGCCTGCCTTTCACAGAATTCTCATATAACAACAGTTATCAAGCTAGTTTGCAAATGGCACCATTTGAGTTCCTATACAGAAGAAAGTGCCGCACCCCTTTGAATTGGTCGCAAGTAGGAGAGAGTCATATTTTCAGACCCGACATTCTCCGAAAAGCCAAAGAAAAAGTTCACAAAGTCGATGAGCACCTCAAGACCGCCCAATCCAGACAGAAGAGTTACGCTGACAAGAGAAGGAGAGACCTGACTTTCAATGTCGGAGATTTTGTATATCTCAAGGTTTCACCATTGAAGGGAACGCAATGCTTTAGTCTGAAAGGAAAGTTAACCCCCAGACATATCGTGCCCTTCAAGATTCTGAAGGGTCGAGGAGAAGTATCGTATCAACTGGAACTACCAGAGGAGATGTCAGCCATCCACAATGTGTTCCATATCTCGTTACTGCGCAAATGCCTAGAAGTGCCAGAGAAGACCAAAGTTTTCAAGAACATCGATCACCGAGCTGTTGATATCAACAAGGACCTGACATATCGTGAAGTGCCCATCCGTATCTTGGAAGAAGCTTACAGAACCACCACGACCAGAAGTATCAAATTTCTCAAGATTCAATGGAGCAACCATACCGAAGAAGAAACCACTTGGGAGCGAGAAGATTACGTTAGGACTAAGTTCCCAGATCTCTTTAGTTCCTAGTTTTCTTTCTTAAATCTCAGGACGAGATTTTATTTAAGGGGGGAAGGTTTGTAACATCCCAAAACTTAATCCAAAGTTATTAAGATCCAAATCATCAAATTTAGAGTTAACAAAAACTTTTCCATTTAAAATTAGTAAGCATTCATATGTGTGTGCATTTAAAATAGGAGTTGTTTTGAATTTCCTTGTTTGAGTGATCCATTGATTGTAAAATGATTCTAGGGTGAATTAAACATCATCTAGATCATTCCCAAACAAATCCCAAAGAAAACTAAATCAAAAAGCATAAAATAAGCAAATGGTCATTTGTGCCATTTTAATCACCATGCCTACTTTGGCTATTCCTAGAACTCAAATCTTAACAGAAACAAATGTGGATCTTTGCACCCCTTGCTAGTACAAGTAGTGATGTACCAAGGCCCACTTTGTTTCATCCCAAAAACATTCAAACCCTAATTTTAAATGGCATTTGAAAATTGAATCTAGTGTAGGTATCAAGATCACACTATTTCAAAAACCACTCAAATTAACTCCATTTAACAAATCCTAGCAACCACAGTCTACCAAGCATCAGATCAAAGCACCCACCAAAAATCTTTCAAAAATTCAAAAGTTTCTTTCTTTCGGCCATTGTTACAAACACCTTGTGGGCACAATTCAAACAAAAACCAAAAACACTAGTGTGAGCAGTGCTCTGGCTAAACTTGTCCCCTAGACTGCCACCAAACCCTCTCCACTTCATCCCCTACCCTTTCCTAGCTCGGCCAATACTGTGCCCACGACCAAATGGTCATGGACATCAATGTCGAGCCCACTCGAGAACCTCATCGGCGACAGCGCGCCACAGCAGCCGCCAGCCTTGCCAACCTTGCCCCAGCCCGCGAACAGAGCGAGGAGCAGCCAGGAACCACCGCGCCCGGAGCCTGTCTACCATGCCGACGCTGCCCGCAGAGCGCGCACGGTCCCCACTCAGCCAGACCCCGCCTAGCTCTCGCCATCCACCTATATGATTGCCACCACCCCAGGAAGCTGCCAGACATGCCCCTTTCCCCGATCATGCCCCGTAGTCGCTGGCCACCGCAAAGTTTGCCGTCGGCAGAGACATCGCCATGCCGCGCCACTCACCTCTCCCGACCGCAATGCACTGCACGCGCACCTCCGTGACACTCGCCAGGGAACCGCCCAACGTCCTAGCCCACCGCCCACACCTCTAGCTCGCTGTGCCGTCGACCACGTCGAGCTCTACCCATGCTAGAATGCACCCCTCGCCCCACTATAAATAGAGAGCTCCCGGCCACCAATTCATCACACCAGATCCATCCACTCCACCTCAAAAATCTCCTAGCGCCCCACCGGAGCAAGCCGCTTCCCGTAGCGCTCCAATTTCGCTAGAGACCGCCATAGAAAGAGGAGAAGGGAGCCACTGATCAAGGCCATCTCTCGGGACGCTGCCAGTACCAGGAGAACCGCCGTCCTCGACTTGTTCATTTGCCTGCCTCGCTGACCCTCGCCGGAGCCCCGGTAAGCCGCCCCAGACCCCCACGGAGCCGCTAGGGTTACACCGAGCCGGCGACCTGTCTGTCATCGATGACAAGCCCCAGCCGTAGATCTTCTTTCTAATCCAATGGTCCACATTGCCTCTACCGCTTCACATTTAAAGAGCCACTAACATGTGGGACCCCCTGGCAGCTATCCTCAGCGCCGTGGAGTGAGACTGGGCCGGCCCATTAGTGTTCCCGCCTTAGCCCGTAAATTCAAATAGACCTTTTTCTTTTTAGACTTAAACTAGGTCCTGACCCTTTATTCAAAAATCAATTCAGGAAGATTTACTAAACCAAATTGAGTGATTTTAATTTTTTAGGAAAGTTTCTAAAAAGATCTATCCAAGCCCATTGGATTTAAGTCATTTAGAGTTAGAGATCTCTCCTAGTAAAAATAACAAGATAGAAGCTTTTGCACATTCAAACATTTTTATAAAATCAACCATAATAGATTTTGAGTTGATTCCAACTCTCAAAAATCACAATTAACCATACCTATCTGAATATGTAATAATATTAAGGTTTGCATGCAGTGACTTTGGAGTAGTACCAAAATAATGCCATATAGGCATTTCTAGTCACTTTAAATCATTAAATATTAAACTTAAACTTATTAAAATGTGATCCAACCTTTAAATCACATTCCCATATGTTAGAATATGTGGTGATGACATGTGTCCACATGATCCCATATTGTAAATGGAGAATATTAAATCTTAGTTATTTTCAATGAGTAGAAATTACTTTTCTTAAATAAAAAGAATGAAGCTAGTTAATAAAACCTTGTGATGCTTGTGATGATAATAGATCATCAAATGTGTGCCTTAGTGTGCTAAGTAGACTAGTTAAGTATTGTTTGGTGATTGTGTATCCCGTATGTATTTATAGACGATAGTACCGACCAAGCTTTCGAGGAAGAGGAGTTCTATCAAGAAGAGGAGGAAGAAAACTTCAACCACTGCACCAACCAAGGCAAGCTAGCATTATACAAGTTAACCCTTGCAAGCTTTACTTGCAAGCCTAGAACTTCAAGTAAACTGGGCAAGCTATTGTTAGCAAGCTAGAATAAAGTTAGATAACCTAAGCAAGATGCATTAGGCATGCTTTGGTTATACCACTTTGACTAGTACCTACTCCAAGTTTTATTTTCAAGCTTTTACTTCTTTACTTTACCAAAGTCCCTTACTTGTTTGAAGGTAGCATAAAAAGTATAAAACTTGAACCATCTAGAATACTTTAGATGTCATTCTATGGCATGATATTGAGATTAGCATCCCACCTTAGTGAACACTCTTAACTTAGTAGCCTATAGCTAAATTAAAACTTGAGTCACTTTAGATGGGAATACTTGGTGAACATGAATTATGAAAACCTTGGAATGATGAGTCATTCTATTAAGATGTTTTGACATGTGTTGAGAAACACAAATGGTTTATGATGATGAAAATGTTGAGGCATGAGCCTTAGCCCTTTACAAAACTGATGGTTGGATTCGGATGCGATACCATTCCAATTTTACCGTACAACCACAATACCGGAATTGGGTAAGGCTTAGCCGGAAATTTATATGCATTAGTATTAGTTCCCTCACGGGAGAGGTTTGAGCTGAGGCTACCTCTCAATGTTGTCCACCTATGTAGTGCCCAAGATGACAGATGGTCATGGTTGGGAGGCCATACTCATAGGAGAGGTGCTTATACTAGGGTGTGTAAAGGAAAGGTTATGTTTGATTATCTGCATACTAAGTATGATGATTCAGGGTTATCCCTAACAGATGTATCGAATCTTGTGGTGAAACTATACCACCTCTTCAGAGTGTCAAACTATTCGAATAGCCGCGTCCGCGGTTATGGACAGTTGGAGTGGCCATACTGTTTCGTTGTCAGATGTTTTCAAAATGACTTATGAAATGAATGATGAATCTTGACTTGACCACAACAGAGTTGTGACTATGACACTAGCTTCCCAACTTAAGTGATTCTAGAACTTTATTTTATCTTTCTTTGTTTCTGAACTCAGCTTAGGTTTCAAACTTAACTTTATAGATACACTTAGAGTTAGCAATCCTACTAGAACTACCTTACTTGTTAGTACTCATGAAAACGGACATAAAGAGCGAAACCGACAAGTTTTTGGTCATAACTCTCAAGAGTTGTATCGGGTCTTACGTGCATTGTAAATCACCCTAGAACCCCAAAACTATGATCATTAACTCATGAAAACGGCCATAAAGCGCAAAAAGGGCGAGTTTTTGGTCATAAATATCAAACATGTATTTGGTCATACGGTCGTTGTAAATCGCCCAAGAAGCCTAAAATTATGGGCAATAGATCATGAAAACGGCCATAAAGCACGAAAACGACGAATTTTTGGTCATAACTCTCAAACATTTGTCTAGTCTTACAGTCATTGTAAATCGCCCTAGAACCCCAAAACTATGGTTAATAGCTCATGAACATGGCCATAAAGCGCGAAAAGGACGAGTTTTTGGTCGTAAATCTCAAACATGTAGCGGGTCTTATGGTCATTGTAAATCGCCCTCAAACCCCAAAACTATGGGCAATAGTTTGCGAGTACTTAAAGAGTACTCATGGCTTTTGTCCCTGGCTATTCCTATGACCAGACTATGAAGGAGACTACTAAGATGACGGACAGCAGGATGGCTATGATAACTAGGACTATCTTCCATCGTCAGCATTGCCTGTGCCACTGAAGATGGACCCCACTTCTACACTTATTATTTATTTCGCTGCTTGTTGTATTAAGACTGGATCATGAGATCCTTTATTCGTGTAAGACCTTATTATGGCTTGTAATGGATGATGTACTATGATATCCAATCTGTTATGTCTCGCAAAAATGGTAATCCTGGGATTGCGATGTATGACATAACAGGCATCTGGGATTGAAAATCCGGGTGTTGACACTTCATTTCAGGCTTCAGTCGTCTATTAAATTCCGCAACTGGTTTAGCACCTTCCTCCATGGATATTCGATCGACGGTTATCATGGGACTAGTGCCCTTCAAATCATCCATTGTATACCCGAAGGCCTTGCAATGCTCCTTAAGTATTTTCATGAGTTATTCTTCTTCATCTCCTTCTAGTTCTTCTAGGGACTTGTCCGCAATAACTATTTCTTCTTAATTTGAGTCTTCATTTATTTCTTCTTCTTGATCACTAAAGAAGAGAGCTATCTCTTTCTCTTCTTCTTGTATTTGTCGAGGTCTATCTTTAAATTTGGAAAAGTGGAATTCTTTTTACGCTTCCCCAAGCTTAAGAGACACAATCTCCTTTTGAAATCAACTTTGGCACCTACATCACTCAAAAAGTTTCTTCCAAATATAATTGGGCAAAGAGTGTTAGCTAGCATATCAACAACTACAAAATCAATAGGAAAGTTTTTATTGCCAATTGTGACAGTTGCATCTTCAACTACTCCCATTGGAATATCAGTATTTTCAATTGTAGCCGGTTCTATTTCTTCTTTTATTTCTAAATAAAAATCGTAAGATATAACATTAACTTCAGTGCCAAGATCGCATAAACCATAATGTGAGGCTTCCTTGAATATGTAGGGAAAAATAGGCTTACCCACATCTTTTACCTTTGTTTTACCTTCAACCAATACGGAAGTCTCTTTATCAAGTTTAACTATGTTACAATGTGCATACATAGCCATAATTGCTTCATTGGTTACCTCTTCATCTTTGGTTTCTTCCATATGTTCCTCAACTTATGGCATACTTTCCTCTTCCTTCTTCTCATGTACTGCTTTGACCTGTTTGTATTCAAAAATATGCTTTTGTCCAGTGTTAGGGAAAGGTATCTCATATATTGGTTCTAGGGAGGCCAGTGTTGCTTTAACTTCTCTTTTCTTCTCAGGTTCGGGTGGTGGATCATACTTGACAAAACCCTCTTTTGGAGCTTTGATGTGTTCTGTAAAAGCTTTAACAACATGCAACACAAGATCTGAATCCAAATAAAGTTCTTTAGATAATTCGTTAACATGGCCCTTTTTATTATAGTCATGAATACAATAATAATCTATTTCTATGCCTCCTTCGCTTCCTAGACCAAAATTCCATGAAACTCTATGATCACGAATTCTATTAAGTAAAGCCCAAGATTTAGTTATAGGAAGATTCATAAAAGCTCCTCTCGCGAAAGAGTCTAGTTCAATTTTATTAGGTTCAATTAAACCGCCATAAAAGATATGCAATAAATACCATTTAGGCCAATCATGATGAGGATATTGATTAAGTAAATCTTTAAATCTGATATAAGCTCTTACTAGTCCTTTATTAGGACGGTTCCTCCAAGTCATTATAAGACGCCTAATTCCAAATGATTTTGATAATGGATAATATTTTGCTAGAAACTCACATGCTAAATTATCCCATGTAGTAGTGGCTTTTGGGGGTAGAGATATATACCATGAGAGAGCTATACTAGTCAAAGTCTGACTAAAAAGTTTAACCCTTACCTCATTAGCAGTATATCTTGGTAATTGGAAAGTGCTACATATATCTTTGAAACATGCAATATGCTCATATGGATCAGGATCTTCTTCATCTCCAGTAAATTGCTTCTTGTGTAGAATACCAAGTAGTAGAGGATTTATTTCAAACCCCCTTGTCTTCTTGTTGGAGTTGTCTCTTTTATTGATATCATAGGGCTTCCCAAAGTGGCTGAGTGGGTTAGCACTAGCCATATGCTCAAACTCCATCATGTTGGTGGAAACCTGTAACTCAAAACAAAACTTAGCAAGACAAAAATAAAGAAGCAAAAATTAAAAGACCTACAGTGCTTAGCTCCCCGGCAATGGTGCCAGAAAATAGCTTGATGACTGCAAGTGCACATATCGTTTGTAGCTAGTTTTGAAATAAAGATATCGATCCCACAGGGAGTAGGGGTCTGAAGTCTAATAACTCTTCAATTAAATACTACAATAGAAATGCTAAATAAAGTTCTAAGTAACAAGATAAAATGCGAGTATTGTGTAAAAATGTGTTTTTGGGTTTTGGTATAAGAGAACAATAAGTAAAGTAAAACAATTGAACACAGAAAGTAAGTATCGCATATGTAAAAGAGATTTGAAACTGCAATGGGAAAAGGCGTTCTTAGAGAGTAGAGGATACACCTCTAGCATTATAAAGAGCTAAGGTAAAGATTATTATCATGAACATTCTCAACTAGGTATGTGTGGGAGGAACTCCATATTTGGACAAATAAGTAGCAACCACTACTCACATCATCCTCATGACCATAACAAATAACAATCGACATCTATCAAATTACTGTGTTATTAAGGGACTTAATCCTGTAGGACGTATCCCATGACATGGATAGTGTTCCGTGAGTTTCCTTGGTTTCCAAGTTGATATGTAAGGGGTGCCAACGGCTTTATAGTCAATGTAAGTGCTAACACACCTCAGTCTACCAATAAGTAGTTCCCTTCATCAAGTCCCCACAAGAGGAAAATATTGAGAGGTCGACTTCTCCCAACATCAAGATGAAGACAATCTAACACATGGTCACAGCGATGAATATCATAATAAACTTTATCTTATTTCCATCTCATACTAGGGTTTCTCCATCTCCCCAAGAACTAATGATCTACTCAGACATGGAGGCAATCAACATCATGGCAATAACAATGGAATCTATCATAGATGAATAGTAATTGTATAAATCCACAATGAGTACGGAAATTACAACAAGAGCTAGACAAGATGTAGATGGGATGGATGGAGATGGTGATGATGCAGCGGTTGATTGCGCAGGGCGAAGATGGATCTCCGGTGGACGAGTTCCCCCACCAGATGCCTTCTGGAGGTGAGGTTTTGGCGATTTCTGGTTGTTCTATATGTCGTCTCCCCGATCCAGTTGCACGGGGTGAAACTGTTTGAGGAGGCAGTGGCGGCAACAACTATACGGCCGGAAAATTAATTCCCACCATATAGTTGGTCTTTAAACCTTCTGGATGCCTCGATTTCTTCGGGTTTTCTTCTGGTGTTATTGATATTTCCCAAATAAGCGATTTACGTTGTTTTTGACTCCTTTTCTCCCCAATACAACTGCTCCAAGAATTGTGTCCATTGTATCCATCATATGTCCTAATCCTGGTGAAAATAGACATAAAATGTGCGCGCGAACGCCGTAAAATGCCAAGATCCTACAACTACAATGCAAAATAATAATATAAAATATGATGCAAATATGCACTCATCAGCCGCTCGGATGTGCAACAGGGTGAAGGATCTCTCATGGGTAAAGTAATGCACCTCTGTAGAGTGTATAAAATTGTGACATGTTACTCTCTACTCCGGGAAGGAGCTACGAACGCGGCAGGAAAGGAATTCCACGAAGTTTTGGTAAACATGTGAAGGCTAACAGACATAGATTTTCTGAATAAAAGCAACCTTTGAAGAAATGTTTACAAAAACCTGCATAGCCTACGACCTTTGGTCTATGGTTGTAGATAGTGTATCACACACTCCTTTTTAGTGAACTTGATGAGTACGCTCATACTCAACCGTACCTTCTTAACCCTTGCTAGACTCTAAAGCCATAGAAGACGTCATCAACATCAAGTGATGCTAAAGAGGATACGCTAGAAGTATAAAGTTCTTCAATGAAGATAATGAAGTCTACATACATCAAATGAAATAAAGACGAAGTCCCTGATTAGATAGGAGTATAATCTCTAACCCTAGAACCTACTTCTGTAGAGCATGGCATTAGCAGCAATTGCAAGCCAAATAGTTTAGATACTAGTTTTATTAGAATGATCATTCCGATTTGTTATTTTTGGTGCTTCTTTATAATCAGTTTCTTTCTTCTTCTATAACCTAGGGTGTTCTTTGAATATTTTGTAAAGAGTTGTGTTGTAACCTACAGTCATGCCTTGGACCCATGATGCTTCTGTTGTACCACTATGAGGGATGTAATACTAGTGGAACGGTGTTTCATTGGTGTTATATCAAGGACTATAGTGTACTGCATCATGCAGGCATAATAGATGATGCTTTACATACAGTGAACATTTATCTAATAGTCCTATGCATGGGGATGTTAGTTACCTACTAATCGAGCCCTCGAGATACTTTTCTTGCATATGGGAGGTTCTATACCTGATATGTTGGTTGGCCCCCGGGTTGAGATATCTCTTTCCCGTGGTGAACAACTAAACAAGTGACAGAGGGTGATAGCCTCGAGTGACATTCGGGATTATCTCATGTGTGTGTAGACGGTTGAGATATTGGGAACTTACAGTATAGATGGTGATGATGTTATGGATGACATATATCGATGGGGGAGGCTTGCATGCCAGCCCCTAGGACTTATTGAATATTGTATGTTGGGGAAGAGGATGACGAAGTTGTTGCAACGATGGTGAAGCAGTGGTTGATGAAGACTTTCCCATCCGGATGAACTTCCAGCCAGCACCGCTGCTGGCCCCACGTTGGGCACCAACTATCATGGTGGTATCACGACAGATGCCCTGGGTAGGCTTATGTTGGGGCTGATGGACACTGGAGGATCCGGGTAGGGATGATGAAGTGAAGACTGCACATGAAAGACCACTGCAAGTACACATGATATACCCAGGTTTGGTGCTCTCCTAGTGAGATAACACCCCTACTCCTGCATGCTAGATCATATATCTCTTCCCATTACTATAGCTTACAAAGGCTCCTTGAACTGTGTCTTGCCTCCTAGAGGCTTTCTCTGTATGCATGAGAGCTAGAGGAAGAAGAAGAAGTTAGCTCGTACGTGAGCAGGGGAGAAATGAGTCCCCAAGGGGTGCTCTCTAGAACGATCCCCCTGGTGCTCCTTATAAAGGGAGCCTAGGGGACAAGGGATGGCCTACTAGCACTGTTCCTGAGTTGACTAATGGGGTCCTGTCAACTGACAAGGCATGGGCCTTATCAGGTCTTGTATGTCCTTTGTCTTGTCCTCTAGCGCATGTCCTTGGCATCTCCTAGTCATCGACCTTATCCTATCCTGAGAATAAGGGGAGCATCTTGTACTTGATGATGTAGCACGTGCCGGTCTGAGCCAGGGGCATCCCAAGACCAGCATATGATGGAAGGACTTGTGATGGCTATGTAGATCGGGGTATGTTGATGAAGAGGTGGTCGAGGTAGAGGATGGTCTCATAGTCATAGAAGTGAAGGAGTAGCAGGGGCGGCCGAGCTAGTTGGAGGGCGTCGAGGTAGAGGCAGCAGGAGGATGCCGAGATAGTCATCTCGGGTAGCTATAGGTAGTGGTAAAGTGATCTTGGGTTGTAGATATTGAGGAAAAGCCTAGGGCGACATGGCTGAAGTGGCCCAACTAGAGCCTCTCAAAGCCAGCCTAGGCGGGGTTGAGGTGAAGAAGCGGTAGGCCGGGATTGAGTTATTCTGGCCCAGGTGGCAACGATGGTGAGGAGGAGTGCTGGGGTTGGAGCTGGGCTGCCGGGATCGCAGGTGTCGACCCGTGGTGGGATGGCCGGGTTGGAAGAGATGTTGGCCCACCGGGGTTGAAACGGTGGCGAGGTGACGCTGGCGGGGCTTGGCACTGGCCCGAGGTGAGCCGGCCAAGTTGACGGAGGTGCTGGCCCAACCGGGATAGCTTACCTCGGCCCGGGAGGAGCGAAGTGGTGCGTCAGCACGGGGGAGCTCTAGTCGAGGAGGTGATGAAGTGAGCTGGGTCGAGGTACAGTGCGGACCAACCAGGAGGAGTAGCGCCAGCTTGGACCGGGATGGAGGACTGCCGGCCCAGCCGAATTTGATAGTATGTCGGCTCATACGGCTGTATGCTAGCCTGGGTAAAGTGAAGCCGGTCTAGGAGTGTTTCATCCAGGCCGGATTTAGCTATGTCAGCCTAAGTTCATTTTTTCCTCCTTTATATTCACTTGCTGAGTTTCATCTATATCAAATGAGATTCTCCTTTTATCCATTAACTAACGGCCAACTCTGGTACCCGGGGTAATATCCCCGACACACATGATGTCGTGCAATCTCAGTTATAACTTTGTTTACAGCTAAAAATAGATGCAATCCCGATTTCAACTTAAAAATCTTAGCTTACAAGTCAATGACGCCCCGTATCGCGATGCAAACCCAATGGATTGATACCTGGCTGAGTTCTAACATAATTCTCGGTTGATGGAATTAGCAAAACTCATCGTATTCTTTGGTTGAATATTTACTTCCACTATCTGAAGAATCTCTGGCTTACATGGTCATTGAACGTGAGTTGCTCGTAACACTGTTGGAGCGAGACACGGTGTAATCGGCAGTCGACATGATTAACACGGACGCAAAACAATATGCATGTGATGTCTTGAACCGATTTCTCGCAATTGCAAAATGAGCTTGTTATTTTCTTCGTTGTTCGCTGTTGTTTTATGAACGTATGAAACTTCAAAATTGGAATGGCTCTGGCAATGAGCTGTGTCCATTAAGTGGTATATGCTGGAGACCTGTGCTCACGTAATGTTCATAGCTCAGTTGAGCTTTATCCGGGATGCACTGGGGCTTGACTGGCAGGCCAAGGATCTTGGTGAGTTCTTGAAGACGGAGGCAAACTGGACAGTAGGGAGACATCACCTCTTCTGACTAGTGTTTGTGGCCCTTACCTGAACCTTTTGGAACATTCGCAATAAAATGTTGATTGAGAAGATTTTCCCACGACGGGCTTCGGACTCTGTTTTTGCTTTTTTTCACTTACCTCCAGCAGTGATATCCGCTATCCAGGCAGAGGGATAGGGAGCACCTGGATGGCTCCCTGGTGCTGTTGAGAGCGGTGGCGCGGCGCTTCACAGTGGGTAATCCCGAGTTGCCGCCAAAGCAGGCGTCCTCTCATGCTTTTTGTTTCTCTTTGGGCTTGAGGTGCTGTGGCCTAGTGGTCTTGGACTTCCTTTTTCCTTTCTTGTTTGGACACGTCGGTGCCCGTGTCCGTGTGGATGGTGATTCTTGTACTCGGTTGCGGCCGTCCTTGTTTTAAGGTTATACTGTTTTTCTACGAGTTTAGATATGGGGGTTGTACTGAATCAGACACCTATAAAGTTGTTGGAAAACTAGGACGTATAATGACAAAAACGATGATTTCGGTAGCATCTAATGATGCACAGGAAAATCAAGGACATGGTTCTAAAGAACTATCTGATATCCAAGCAACACCATGATCTCCACACCTACAAATTACTTGAGTGGATACTAATTTCAATTAAAATAGATATATATGCTAACAAAGCTCCTAAGTGTAAGTAACTATAGCAGCCAGCCATACTTAAATTGGGCTTTGTTTATAAAGCGGGCGAAAGCCTGATTCGAGAGAAATTTAAAAATTGTGCTGCCCAATTTAAGTATGGCTTGCTGCTATAGTTACTTACACTTAGGAGCTTTCTTAGCACATATATCTATTTTAATTGAAATTAATATCCACTCAAGTAATTTGTAGGTGTGGAGATCAAGGTGTTGCTTGGATATCAGATAGTTCCTTAGAACCATGTCCTTAATTTTCCTGTGCATCATTAGATGCTACCGAAATCATCGTTTTTGTCATTATACGTCCTCAGTTTTCCAACAACATTATAGGTGTCTGATTCAGTACAACCCCCACATCTAAACTTGTAGAAAAAAGTATAACCTTAAAACAAGGACGGTTTAGATCACTCGATACCCCTTCGTATTTTGTACAAAACACTATATAACTTAATTAAATAATACTCTTTTCTAGCCGTACGTATACTAGTACGACCTCTACGCTAAACAACGAATCATCGTCGGTGATGGCCGTGTCCGCCGGCGAGCCGTGTCCCCGCGTGGTGGTAGCGTTTGGGAGGTTTCGTGAGTAGGAAACTCGCCTCGCCGGGGCATGCCTCGGCCTTGTAGATGTTTGCCGGCAGGCAAGCGTGGAGGCGGCAGCGTGCATGTTGGCGGCAACGCCGCGGCGGCGAGAAAACTCGGCGGCGGCGGCTGCGCGTAGGATCTTGGAGGCAGATCGGACAGTCCGGCATAGTCCGGCGTCGATATAATTCGTGACACCATCAGCTATAGGTTTAGCCACATATGTCGCTACACAATATGCCAGACTTGTCTGGCATTAAAATAATTCACGCCAATAGAACATTGTATAATATTATTTTCCGGCGTGATGTCCGTCAACGTGTCCAGCCATTCCAAGAAATTAAAGCCGGCCTGTCCGGTTATATCAACGGATAGTATGATGTAGTTGTTTACACGTACGAAATTCTAACAGAAGCTAAATAGTGTCGTCGGACAATCTGTTGGACGTGTCTGGCAGCCAAAAAACTTGGGTGTAAATTTCTGCGTAAAATATTCACGTACGCTGGCTTGTATGTCCCGTTCTGTAACTTACTTCCGGTCTGTTCTTTAAAGTTCAAAATATGCGAAAGTTACTGGGCACAACCAAACATGTGGCCGTACTTCTCTACTTCTGTGACAATGAGGGAACACATTATTTATGATTATGAGGTTGTCGTATATTCATATCATATTATATCAAACGAATCGATCTTAGCATAATTCGATAACACATCATAACACTCGCGTGGTTAATTTCACGAAAACAAGGGCAAATATAGATAGACCAAAATACGGAAGAATTCAGCTGGAACAACGATTGTATGAAGACAAATAAAATATGTTCTCTCACCCATTACATAGGATACCGAAAAGTTACTGTGTGCATAAGGTATTTTGTTTAAATAGAAAATGAAAAGAACTAAGTGTTGAACATGGCCTGGAAACCTTCTTCGGGATAAAAACCCGACCATATCCAAAGGCATTGGTTTTAAGAATCATTTTCGTGGCGCTTGAGATTAAGCAGATTATCTTTGACGCTGTCCAACTCATTCGTAGGTGATAAAAATTATTTCCGTGAGCACAACTTTCCTAGTTGAGTCAACGGCAGTCTGGAAAAGAAATGCACAAGTGAATGAAGATGTTATTAATATGACCTGGTTGTTCGACATGTAGGAATCATCTTGACATACATGTGTAAGAATATTTCTGAACTCATCACCGTCCCATTCCTCCATACACTTGAGGATTCAAAGTCCACATGAGTTATTGTCACAAATACCAATTTAAATAATAGTTTACTATAAAAAATATGACAATGAGGTTAAGTTGCAAATTTCATTCAACCATCCCGTTATTTTGGCATGGTGTATTGTTTTATAGGTCAGTTGGAAGGATCAGGAAAAAACGTGATCGTCCGATCTTGCCTTTCCTACATCATAAGCAATTTCAGATCTTTAAAAAAATAATATGTACTTAATAACGAGGATACCTTAAGTAATATGGAAAAGTGCGATGAGAACATATATACTAAACCTTTAACTGTACGCCTGTAGTTGTATAGTTTAAGTGAATCTAGGACTTGAAATTTTTCCATTGGTGTATCCATCACGATGATGATCCAATGATTCCCACCAACATGTACGATGAAATAGAGCTGCAATAATAAAGTATAAGTATGTTTAAAATTATTTGGAGTGAATTATACGTACCATTGCATGTGCTTGTACTTACCTTCGGTCTATTAAAATACTCAATAATGCATCTTCCACCTGCATTGTTCTTCTCTATTTCCACTTGGGGGTGACCCGGTGGATGATGATCTTTACCCCTCTATTGTCTGTCTATGAGCCATTTCGACCTTCATGTGGTGGCCAAGATACGATCATCTAGAAGCCGAAGAGACAAGTGTTGAATATAAGCATTGATGACCTTGTAAAAAAATATGTATGTAATGTTAATTAGGCATGTAATCGAGATAGTTGTTTTCTAATGCAAGCGGGTTTTAAAATAATGAAGGAGTATGCGTACATCGCCCCCTAGCCAGTTATGGGCTATGATTACTGCAACTTGTTCTATAGTCAACATGTTTCCTTCAAATCTGATTTTTTTGCCACACCACCGTGCACACTGTGATAATTTTGTTATCAACGCCACAACTACTTCTAAATTTTCTTCTGTAAAATCATTTGCCTTTAGCAGCGCATCTTTCGCATCAAAGAGATCTGCGTGCAACACGTAACGAGTTGGCTTTAGTATGCAAACGTCGTTAAGAAATTTACAAGTGAAACATTGTAACGTATAAACTTACACTTTGTCGCTTTTCCATCATGGATTTGACGCTTGTTTGCCTTTTCAGACAAGAAAGGGGACCGCACCTGCTTTCCGGCAAAACCCCTCTGCTTTGGAGGATATTTTGACCTTGCAGTCGCAAACGCAGACGATGGTCTAGTAGGAGAAGGATTGTTATTTGGAATCGGGATAGGATCGTCTTTGTCACCCTTGTTGCCATTTGCACCATCCATCTTGTCTTCTTGACAATATCCCCGCCAACATCCTTCTCCTTAAAAACATTATCGCCAGTACCCTCTTCGTTAATAGACGTGACTTTTTTTGGTGAATAAGATCTCTTTCTGCCTATCGAGGGGTAACCTCGGTAATGCCCATGGTGATGGACTTAGGGGTTTACGGAAAAGAGAACGCCCGGGGATTTCATCGGATGTCAGGAAAACAAGGGAGTCGAAGTCGCATAATTACTTGATGAATAGCACTATTACAGATTGCTTGGGGGTTTTCCGATAGCTCCTCATAGGCTTCTCCTGTCCTATATATAATAGACCGAGTCTTAAAGCTCTATACGGATAGGTTATATATGTATGATTACAACACCAACATAACGTCGGTTCATATTTCCTTTTCTAATACAACTAAGGCTTTTATCGGTTCCTTCTTTGGCTTGTCATCTTAGATCTTCATATAATCGTACATATGCCAGTAGCCCCCGAGACTCTACCTGAACCATGGATTCTTGTTGAGTCTCGAAGATACTTTCAGTTTTTCCTTTCTTTGTTTTGTTTCCAATTGTTTTTAGTTTTATAGGGATTTGGTACAACAAGTCTAATGCATCCGATGGATTGGGAATCAATTAATTTCTCCTAGGCAAAAAACAATGTTGTCCTGCATCAAATTCAAGTCCTAGGGCCTGAACTTGGAATTATAACTTGCGTAATTCAGTTCGAGCTGCTGAGGTCTTATCGAATACTGAATCCCAGTTCTATTTTTATCGGGTACCCAACGCGTCCGTCAAGATTATCCATCGTATCATTGATACGGATATTTTACTGGCAGAGAGCATTCTTGTGCGATTACCAGGCCACATAGGATGAATTACGGGGTCTTACCTTCATGTTTTGGACACGGCATTCGGAGTTTTATCGCGTCGAGTGCGATCCAAGATTTGTGTTATTTTTGTCGAATGCCTTGTTTGGCTGTTGGAATTTCTAAAATTTATCAGATTTTTTGTTTTGAGGTTTTTTTTCATAGAATCTCCTGATGGGAGTAACATTTTGAGGATACATCAAAGTAAAACTCATAGGTTTAGGTAATGATTGCCTTGACTCACAATTTAGTTTTTATTGGGTCCGCGCTAGCGCTCCCGATGGGAGTAGCCCCCGAGGCTATGTTCGGATGCTTGTATCTGGACATGGGCTCGTAATTGTTATTAGTTTTGTCATAATAGTGCTCACAGAAAAATAGAAATCCTTTGTTATGTCAGAAAGACGGTATAAATAAATGACTCGGAGTACGAAGAACTTATCTTTTATTTCTATTATAAAGCCGACGATACATTATTTGATGGATTTTCCGCCTGACCGTTGGCCTTCATTCTTTGGCTAAGAAGCTGGGTAATAGGCCTTATTTGTAATTTAAATTGCAAGAAAACATAAATTTTAAGCGTAAAAATGCCGTAGTTGTGCAACGTTCCACGGATTGGAGTATTTGACTTCTATCTTCTTGTCTTGTAGCCGATATGCTCCTCCATAGTTAACTTCTGTAATGATGTAAGGCCCTTCCCAAGGCGACTCCAATTTTTGGTGACCATCTTGCTTGAGGTGAAGAACTAGGTCCCCTACAACGAAGGACCTAGGACGCAACCGCCGACTGTGATAGTTGCGCAAGTTTTGCTGATATATAGTAGCTCTTTGTAGGGCAGTGTCACGGGCTTCATCAAGTGCATCAACATCGTCTTCAAGTGCTTCTCTTGACGCTTCTTCATCATATGTAGCTACTCTTGGAGATTCGTGTGATACTTCGACTGGAAGGATGGCCTCAGCACCGTGGAACAGAAAAAAGAGTGTTTCTTATGTCAAATTATTTGGAGTAGTATGCAAACTCCATAAAACAGATGGTAACTCATCAACACATGCTCCTTTTGCCCTGTCAAGTGGTGCTAGTAATCTCTTCTTGAGGCTAGCAGTTACTAGGTTATTGGCTGTCAACACCCGAATTTTTAATCCCAGATGCCTATTATGCCATACCTCGCAATCCCAGGATTACCATTTTTGCGAGACATAACAGACTAGATATCATAGTACATCATCCATTACAAACCATAAAAAGGTTTTACACAAATAAAGGATGTCATGATCCAGTCTTAATACAAACAAGCAATGGAAAAATAAGCGTAGTAGTGGGCTCCATCTTCAGGGTCACAGGCAATGCTGACGATGGGAGATGATCCTAGTTGTCGTAGACCTCCTGTTGTCCATCATCCTGGTAGTCCTCCTCATAGTCTGGCCACGGGAATAGCCAGGGACAAAGCCATGAGTACTCTTTAAGTACTCGCAAACTATCACTAACAAGTAAGGTAGCTCTAGTAGGAATCTTAAGCTCTAGGTTTATTTGCAAAAAGCCAGATTTACCTAAACTGAGTTTAGAAGTAAAGAAAACTAATTTAATGTTCTAAATCACTTAAGTGGGAAACTAGTTTTCATATTCACCACCCTATTGTGGTCAAGTCAAAGTCACAGCTCATTTCACAAGTCATTTTGGAAACATCTAACGATGGAACAGTATGGCCACTCCAACTGTCCATGACCGCGGACGCGGCTATTCGAATAGTTTGACACTCTGTAGAGGTGGTACACTTTCACCACAAAATTCGATACATATGTCAGGCATAACCCTGAATCAATCATACTTAGTATGTGGATAATCAATCATAACCTTTCAATTACACACCCTAATATAGGCACCTCCCCTATGAGCTTGGCTTCCCAGCCATGGCCATCTGCCATCCTAGGCACTGCATCGGTGGACATCATCAAGAGGTAGCCTCAGCTCAAACCTCCTCTGAGAGAACCCATACTAATGCATATAAACTTCTGGCTAAGCCCTACCCAATTCAGGTATTGTGGTTGTACGGTAAAATTGGAATGGTATCGCATCCGAACCCAACCATCAGTTTCTATAAAGGGGTAAGGCTCATGCCTCAAAAAATTTATCATCAAATCCTTTGTGTTTCTCAACACATGTCAAAACATCTCAATAGAATGCATCATCATTCCAAGGTTTTCATAATCCTTTTCACCAAGTATTCCCATCTAAAGTGATTAACTTTTATGCTTAACACTAGCCACTAAGGTTAAGAGTGTTCACTAATGAGGGGTGCTAATCTTCAATCTCATGCCATAGAATGACATCTAAGTATAGGCCTAGTTTTATACTCTTTATGTTATCTATACTATTTTTCCAAAACTCACAAAGCACTAACTAGAAGTAAAGAACTTTGGTAAGGTAAAAAGAATAAAGCTTGCAAGTAAAACTTGGGATTAGTATAAATCAAAGGTACATAACCAAGCATGCCTAAATAATCTTACTTAGGTTAACTTGTAATTAGTGATGGCTTGCCTTGAGTAGAGGAGTGATTGACGGTTTCTTCTTCTTCCTCTTGGTAGAACTCCTCCTCCTCGTATCCTTGGTTGGTACTATCGTCTATAAAGTAATACAGGGTATACAATCACCAAAAAATACTTAAATAAGTCTATTTAGCACACTAAGGCTCACACTTTATGATCTAGCATCATCACAAACATCACATGAAATAAATACTTAGTATTATTTATTTTATTTTAGAAAAGTAATTTCTACTCATTGAAAAATACTTAAGATTTAATATTCTCCAATTAAAATATGGGATCATGTTGACACATGTCATCACCACATATTATAATACATGGTAATGTGATTTAAAGGGCTGGTCATATTTTATAAAGTTTAAGATTATCATTTAATAGATTTAAAGTGACTAGAAATGCCCTAATAGCATTATTTTGGTACTAGTCCAATGTCACTGCATTGCAAACCTAAATATTTTTACATATTCAAATAGATATGATCCAATGTGATTTTCGAGAGTTGGAATCAACTCAAAAGCATTTATGGTTAATTTTTGAAAAATGTTTGAAGTTGCAAAAGTCTCTATCTTGTTATTTTTGCTATAGATTATCTGTAACTCCAAAAGATTTAAATCCAACGGGCTTGGATAGATAATTTAATTACCTTTCTAGAAAAATTTGAATCATGCAATTTGGTTCAGTGAAACTCTCTGAATTGATTTTGAATATCTGGACATAAACTAGTTTAAACTAAAAAAGGAAAATCATTATTTGAATTTCTAGGCTTGAGAGGGAAACCTAAACGGGCCAGCCCAACTGCACTACACAGCACAGCAGGCTGCTGACAGCGCAGACCCACTGGTCAGCGAGACTAACTACCTGAAACGGTATCGTGCAATCTAGGTCGTGCGATCTAATTCTAATCTAACGGCTAGGAGTCATCATCGACGACGGACTGCTCCGGCAAGGAAAATGACCTAGCACGGCGGTGGGGGTCTGGCTAGGCTCACCTGGGCTCCAGCTAGGATCGGCGATGGGGGCGATCGACGTGGTAGACAACGGCGGTTCGAGGCGTGGTCGCGGCAGGTCTTGGGCTGGTTGAAATCGACGGTGCCCTTCTCCTCCAGCAGCGGCGGGCTCCGGCCAAATTCCGGTGAGGGAGAGCTCGCCTTGCTCCGAGAAGAATTGGAGGAGTGGTTGTGAGGAGTGGGGTGTGCAGTGGTGTGGATAAATGAGGCAGGGAGGCCTCTACGTATACTACAACGATGGGACCGAACGGTGCGGGCGTGAGCTCGACGGTGGCATTGCTACAGGCTATTATCGGCATGGCGGTGGCTAGTGGACGGTGTTGTGTTCCCTGGCAGTTCTTATGGGCGTAATAGTGTGGCCCGGGACGGTGTGGATTGGTCGGGAGCGTGTGGCGCTCCGCGCGGACGTAGAGGTGTTTGCGACGGCGTGCGGAAGCTACGGGTCACGCGGCGGTGAACGGGGGTGTCTGCAGGGTTGGTGTGATCATGGTGAGCATGAGCGTGCGCGGGAAGGGCGAGGCGCGGTCTGTGCGAGGCGGTCGGGTGCGGCGAGCTGGCGTGCTCTAGACATGGCGTAGAGACGGTGGGAACGATGTAGCTAAGGTGGTCCAGGGCTTGGTAGTGGTCGAGGCTTGGACAGGGGTTGGCGGTGGACCAAGGCGTGTCTGGTGCGCGTCATGGGCGAGGGTGGTTATACATTGCAAATGTATCTATAATTTTTGATGTTCCCTGCTTGGTTTTATCCATTTTCTTGTGTTTTGTTCCAACTTTGGAGTACTTTTCATATGATTTCTTGGACTAACCTATTAACAAGAGCCACAGTGCCAGCTGCCTATTTTCTGCTGTTTTTGGTTCCAGGAAAGTTAGAAAATGAATATTCTCGGAATTGGACGGGACAAAAGCCGAAGTGCCTATTTTTCTGGATGTCATCAAGTGCCAGAATACGAGACGGAGAGGGGCCAGGGGGCCACCACACCACCTGGCCGTGTGGCCAGGTCTGGCCTGCGCCAGGGGGTGGTGTGTCCGCTCCCAGCACCCCCTCGGCCTCTCCTTTCGCCTATATATTGCCCTCAGGACGAAAACCCTAAGTACCTGATCAAAAATCCACGAAAGAGTCTGTAGCCGCCGTCATCTCCATCCCTAGATCGGGAGGGATCTGAAGCTCTTCCCGGCACCCTGCCGGAGAGGGGAATTCACCCTGGAGGCCTTCTTCATCACCATGCAAGCCTCCGGTGTGATGCGTGAGTAGTTCATCCATGGACTACGGATCCATGTAGTAGCTAGATGGCTGGTTCTCCTCCTTTGTGCTTTCATGTCTAGATCTTGTGAGCTCCGTTCATGATCAAGATCATCTATTTGTAATTCTGCATGTTGTGTTTGCGGGGATCCGATGGATATTGAGATGCTATTTCAGATTGATTATTGATTCTATCATGTCTTTGTTATTTGTGATCTTGCATGCTTTCCGTTGTTAATAGCTATCTTGGCCAAATAGATGCTAGCAACTCCAAGAGTTAGTATTTATGCTCGATAGTGGGTTCATGCCTCTGGTAATCTGGGGAAGTGACAGAAATCTCTAAGGTACTAGATGTGTTGTTGCTACTAGGGAGAAAACAACAATCCTTTGTTCATAGAACAATCGTATTGTTTACTTTACACGCAGTTCGTAAAGCAATAATCTGTTGCTTGCAACTTAATACTGGAGGGGGTTCGGATGATAACCTGAAGGTGGATTATTAGTCATAGATGCAGTTGGATGGCGGTCTATGTATAATGTTGTAATGCCCAATCAAGTCTCAAAGGATTCAAGATGATTAGTATATGCATGTATTGCTTTCTCGATGTTTGTCAATTGCCCCGCTGTAATTTGTTCACCCAGCATGTTATCTATCTTAAGGAGAGCCACCTCTAGTGAACTATGGATCCCGGTCCTTTTTCTTTTACATACAATCTATAAACTGTTTACTGCTTTGTGTTTACTTTCTGCAAACTATTACTTCTTTCCATTCGATGCGTTCAATCCTTTGTTTTCCGCAAAACATGGTGAGATTGACAACCTCATCGCAAGTTGGGGACAAAGTTCTGTGGTTGTGTTGTGCAGGTCTCCACGTTGCTACTAGCACCGGTAGTGCGCCCTGCCAAAGCTCAGTTAGTAACACCTTTGGGGTGTTTCCTTGCTCCTACTGGTTCGATTAAACCTTGGTTTCATAACTGAGGGAAACTTGTTGATGTGTTCATCATACCTTCCTCTTGGGGTTCCCAACGAGCTCTACATCAACACCGCCATCAAGCATTTTTCCCAACGAGCTCTACATGTAATTTTTTCACCAAGGGACACGCGGATCCAGAATACGAGGAGAGGGGCCAGGGGGCCACCACACCACTTGGTCGCGCAACCCACCCTGGCCCGTGCCAGGGGCGGTGTGGCCGCCCCAGGCACTCCCTCGGCCTCCCCTTCCGACTATAAGATGCCTCTGGTACAGAAACCCTAAGGACCCAATCAAAAATCCATGAAAGATTATGTAGCCGACATCATCTCCAGCCTCTATCTTAAGGATGGATTAAATGCATGTATTGCTTTCTCGATGTTTGTCAATTGCCCCGCTGTAATTTGTTCACCCAACATGTTATCTATCTTAAGGAGAGCCACCTCTAGTGAACTATGGACCCCGGTCCTTTCCTTTTACCATTAATCTACAACTGTTTATTGCTTTGTGTTTACTTTCTGCAAACTATTACTTTCTTCCACTCGATACGTTTAATCCTTTGTTTTCAGCAAAACCGGTGAGATTGACAACCTCATCACAAGTTGGGGCAGAGTTCTGTGGTTGTGTTGTGCGGGTCTCCACGTTGCTGCTGGCACCGGTAGTGCGCCCTCCCAAGGCTCAGCTAGCTACACCTTTGGGGTGTTTCCTTGCTCCTACTAGATTGATAACCTTGGTTTCATAACTATGGGAAACTTACTACTGTGCTCATCATACCTTCCTCTTGGGGTTCCCCAATGAGCTCAACCACGAGCCAGCACTAATCATCATCAATGAAGTTGGAATCATCATCATCAGTGTGGAACTCCATGGCATCATCCTCTAGGTAGTCGTTGTCATCACTGAGGTAAGAGTAAATATCTCCTTGGATATCTTCACCTTCATCCTCTTCCTCCTTCGCTTCAAGCTGGGCTTCCTGTTCCCTGATGGTCTTCTCGAGAGCGGCCACCTTCTTGTAGAGATGATCGATGGTGCAATCCTTCTTCTCGCGTTGACAACAAAGTGATTGGAAATCCTTGACAAGCATGGCGATAGTCTGGTCCTTCTTGACGGAATGGCAAGGTTGTGGTTGGCGTAAGCTCGAGCATTGTCTAGCTCCTTCTGCCTATCATACAACATGAAGTCAAGATTGTCCACCTAGTGCTTCAGCTCTAGGTAACTTGGCATCTCCAATGGCATTCCCATAGAATCACGCCTTGCGAAGTGAGCGAAGCGATTTCCCTGGATCAAGTTGATGTTTTGCCCATACAGACAGGCGAGAGATTCATGCATGGCCCTGGCTAATCCATCTAGCCAATTGTTCTCCCTCAAGGTGAATTGGATCTTGTCTGAAGTTGGCGCTTCCATCTTGCCTCTAGGATTTGCAACTATTAGCCATTGTAGATCTCCTCCTACGTGATCATTGAGTTGAGCCCCGAAGAATTCTGGATGCAGGCGCTCCACATGCTCTGACAGTGCATCTAGATCCCTCTCAAAAATCAGGTGGCCCCCGTTGCCCAGCTGGTAGAACTTGCAATACTGGACTTCCATCTATAAGAATTTAGGATGAGTAAGTTAGTGAGGTGATCAAGTGTGTCAAATTTTTATGTAGGTTTGAAAGAATTTTTGAGGAACCTGAATGTTTTTGAAGGAATCTCAAGGATAAGAGAGGGAATAGGTATTCATAAATACCCACTTCTTTTGTTTTGAATTTAAGTTTTTGGTTCGGACGTCCAGTCTAACTAGGGTATCCTATGGTCAGGATGGCTCTGATACCAACTTGTCAACACCCGGATTTTTAATCCCAGATGCTTCTTATGCCATACCTCGCAATCTCAGGATTACCATTTTTGCGAGACATAATAGATTGGATATCATAGTACATCATCCATTACAAACCATAATAAGGTTTTACACAAATAAAGGATCTCATGATCCAGTCTTAATACAAACAAGCAGCAGAAAAATAAGCGTAGTAGTGTCTCCATCTTCAGCGTCACAGCCAATACTGGTGATATGAGATGATCCTAGTTGTCGTAGACCTCCTGCTGTCCATCATCCTAGTAGTCCTCCTCATAGTCTCGCCATGGGAATAGCCAGGGACAAAGCCATGAGTACTCTTTAAGTACTCGCAAACTATCACTAACAAGTAAGGCAGCTCTAGTAGGAATCTTAAGCTCTAGGTTTATTTGCAAAAAGGCAGATTTACCTAAACTGAGTTTAGAAGTAAAGAAAACTAATTTAATGTTCTAAATCACTTAAGTGGGAAACTAGTTTTCATATTCACCACCCTGTTGTGGTCAAGTCAAAGTCACAACTCATTTCACAAGTCATTTTGAAAACATCTGATGACGGAACAGTATGGACACTCCAACTGTCCATGACCGCGGATGCGACTATTCAAATAGTTTGACACTCTGTAGAGGTGGTACACTTTCACCACAAAATTTGATACATCCATCAGAGATAACCCTGAATCAATCATACTTAATATGCGGATAATCAATCATAACCTTTCAATTACACACCCTAGTATAGGAACCTCCCCTATGAGCTTGGCTTCCCAGCCATGGCCATCCGCCATCCTAGGCACTACATAGGTGTACATTATCAAGAGGTAGCCTCAGCTCAAACCTCCTCCACGAGGGAACCCATACTAATGCATATAAACTTCCGGCTAAGCCCTACCCGATTCAGATATTGTGGTTGTACGATAAAATTGGAATGGTATCGCATCTGAACCCAACCATCAGTTTTTATAAAGGGGTAAGGCTCATGCCTCAACATTTTTTATCATCAAATCCTTTGTGTTTCTCAACACATGTCAAAACATCTCAATAGAATGCATCATCATTCCAAGGTTTTCATAATCCTTTTCACCAAGTATTCCCATCTAAAGTGATCAACTTTTATGCTTAACACTAGCCACTAAGGTTAAGAGTGTTCACTAATGAGGGGTGCTAATCTTCAATCTCATGCCATAGAATGACATCTAAGTATAGGCCTAGTTTTATACTCTTTATGCTATCTATACTATTTTTCCAAAACTCACAAAGCACTAACTAGAAGTAAAGAACGCTGGTAAGGTAAAAAGAATAAAGCTTGCAAGTAAAACTTGGGATTGGTATAAATCAAAGGTACATAACCAAGCATGCCTCAAGCATCTTGGTTAGGTTATCTTGTAATTAGTGATGGCTTTCCTTGAGTAGAGCAGTGATTGAAGTTTTCTTCTTCTTCCTCTTGGTAGAACTCCTCCTCCTCGTATCCTTGGTTGGTACTATCGTCTATAAATGAATACGGGGTACACAATCACCAAACAATACTAAACTAAATCTACTTAGCACACTAAGGCTCACACTTGATGATCTAGCATCATCACAAACATCACATGAAATAAAGACTTAGTCTTATTTATTTTATTTCAGAAAAGTAATTTCTACTCATTGAAAAATACTTAAGATTTAATATTCTCCAATTAAAATTTGGGATCATGTTGACACATGTCATCACCACATCTTCTAATACATTGGAATGTGATTTAAAGGGTTGGTCATATTTTATAAAGTTTAAGATTATCATTTAATAGATTTAAAGTGACTAAAAATGCCCTAATAGCATTATTTTGGTACTAGTCCAATGTCACTGCATGCAAACCTAAATATTTTTACATATTCAGATAGATATGATCCAATGTGATTTTTGAGAGTTGGAATCAACTCAAAAGCATTTATGGTTAATTTTCAAAAAATGTTTGAAGTTGCAAAAGTCTCTGTCTTGTTATTTTTTCTATAGATTATCTCTAACTCCAAAAGATTTAAATCCAACGGGCTTGGATAGATAATTTAATTACCTTTTTAGAAAAATTTGCATCATGCAATTTGGTTCAGTGAAACTCTCTGAATTGATTTTTGAATCTGTGGACAGAAACTAGTTTAAACTAAAAAGGAAAATCAGTATTTGAATTTCCAGGCCTGAGCGGGAAAGCTAACGGGCCGGCCCAACTGGTCAGCGAGACTAACTATCCGAAACGGTATTGTGCAATCTAGGCTGTGTGATCTAATTCTAATCTAACGGCTGGGAGTCATCATCAACGACGGACTACTCCGGCGAGGAAAATGACCTAGCATAGTGGTGGGGGTTTGGCTAGGCTCACCTGGGCTCCAGCTAGGCTCGGCGATGGGGGCGATCGACGTGGTGGACAACGGTGGTTCGAGGCGTGGTCGCGACAGGTCTTGGGGTGGTCAAAATCGACGGCGCCCTTCTCCTCCAGCAGCGGCGGGCTCCGGCTAAATTCTGGCGAGGGAGAGCTCGTCTTGCTCCAGGAAGAAGTGGGGGAGTGGCTGTGAGGAGTGGGAGTGAAGTGGTGTGGATAAATGAGGTACAGGAGGCCTCTACTTATACTATGACGAGGGGACCGAACGGTGCGGGCGTGAGCTTGACGGTGGCATCGCTATAGGCTGCTATCGACGTGGCGGTGGATAGTGGACGGTTATGTGTTCCATGGCGGTTCTTAGGGGCTTAATAGCGTGGCGCGGGGCGGTGTGGATTGGTCGGGAGCATGCGGCTCTCCGCGCAGACACATAGGTGTTTGCGACGGCGTGAGGCAGCTACGGGTCCCGCGGCGGCTAATGGGGGTGTCTGTGGGGTTGGTGTGATCATGGCGAGCGTGAGCGTGCGCAGTGAGGGCGAGGAGCGGTCTGTGTGAGGCGGTTGGGTGTGGCGAGCTAGCGCACTCTAGACATCGCGTAGAGACGGTGGGCGCGGCGTAGCTAAGGTGGTCCAGGGCTTGGCAGGGGTCGAGGCTTGGATAGGGGGTGGCGGTGTACCGAGGCGTGTCTGGTGCGCGTCATGGGCAAAGGCGGCGAGGCTCCTGGCGCTCTGTCCACTGTCGGTCGGCGATGACCACAAATGGACGGCGCTCCACTATGCACACGGTGAAGGGGGGCTTGTCTAGTGCTTGGTTAGACTCAGGATAGACAAGGGGGTTAAGAGGGGACCAAATGGTCAATGATCACTGTGCAAAACAGTGAAGTTAGGCAGTAGTTAGTTTAGTGCAAGCAAGGTGTTTGTTGTAATGGCCACAAAACAAAACTTTGGAATTTTTGATTCAAATTTTTTGAGTGATCTTCATTTAAGCTTGAGAGTCTATGTTTACTTGAAGATGTCAAGTGGAATTGGTTTGAAGGGTTTTTGAAAAAGTGGGATCTTAGCACATACACTTGATTCAATTTTCAAATGTCCTTTAATTTGATTTGGAGAATGTTTTTGTAAGTTTGTAAAGTGGGCTTTGATACACTTTTACTTGGTCTAGCAAGGGGTGAAAAGAAGTGGAATTGTTTCTGTTAGAAATCTTCTTCTAGGAACACTCAAAGTGACCTAGTGGTTAACTTTGGCCAAAATGATCATTTGATCTTTTTATTCATATTTGATTTCTTTTTCTTTTTATTTAGTTTGTAAATGGTCTAGATGATGTAGCATTCACCTTTAAACCATTTCCCATCATTTGTTACAGTCAAGCATGTCAAATTCAATCAATTTTACACTAATGCAAAACACACATGCATTCATATTTAAATTATTAACAAACGTTTTTGTTAACCCTAAATTGGGTGAATAGAGCTTGATAATCTTGATTAGAGTTTTTGGGGGTGTTACATTGGCTTTCTCCACTTCCCCATTGGTTTGCGGGTGGTCTACTAAGGCGTAGCTTACTTTGATACCCATCTACTCACAGTATTCCTTGAACTCATTAGAAGTAAAGTTAGTTCCATTATCTGTGATGATGCTATTTGGCACGCCAAACCGGAACACTATGGATTTGATAAAATTCACAGCCGAAGTTCCATCCTGACTGGTGACAGGCATTGCTTCAATCCATTTAGTAAATTTGTCGACTGCTACTAGCAGAAACACGTGTCCTCCTAGAGATGATTTGTGAAGTTTTCCCACCATATCGAGTCCCCACTAAGCGAAAGGCCAAGAAAGAGGTATGGGGTTTAACTCAGCAGCGGGTGCATCAGGCTTTGTTGCGAACGTTGGCATGCCTCGCATGTTCTAACTATACGTTTTGCATCTTGTACTGCTGTGAACCAATAGAATCATTCCATGAACGCCTTGGCAGCAATTGCTCGACTGCTAGCATGATGGCTACATACTCCTTCATGTATATCCTTGAGTATGATTTTTCCTTCGTCAGGTGTGACACATCGCTGTAGCACATCCTTTGATGATTCGAATGGCTTTTGATGTTCGAATGATTCGCCGAGCTTCTGTCACATCTTCGGGGAGTTCTCCCCGAGTCATATATGCTATGTATAGCTGCATCCATGTAGGTTCTATTATCATGACCTCATCAACTTCTGGTTCTTCTTCGAGGATTTCCTCTATACTTTTGCTAGATGGTGGAGCCCCCAGGTCCTTTTGGGGCTTAATCTTTTTCCCTGTCTTGGGTGCTATAACCTCAGAGACTCTCTTGGCTTTGATAGAATGCTCAGTTATTTCCTCCTAGAAAACCTCGGGTGGCACTAGTAGGCATAAGGACCCGATGTTTGCCAGATTGTTGGCTTCTTCATTGCTTTATCTTCCTATGTGCGATCTTCGCACCCGTCAAATCGAGCTTTCATAATGCTATATAGATCACGGTAGACAATCATGTTATCGCTGATAGCGTCGCACTTGTTCATTGCTTTCTATGCTACAGGATTAGAATCACCAAATATTTTGAGGCGAGTTGCACCGCAAGCTTTAGCCATACACATACCATGCAACAAGGCCTCATACTCAGCTTCATTATTGGATGCGTTTGTGAAGTCATCCGAAGTATATATCGCATTTTATCGCCTTGTGGAGATACTAGTATGAATCCTGTCCATGCTCCTTCCGTTCGTTTGGATCCATCAAAATACATTATCCATGGTTAAAAAGGGCAGTTGGGCTCGCACATTGTAGCTCGGTCCATTCAGTGATAAAATCAGGCAGAACTTGTGATTTAATTTCTTTACACTTCTCGTACGTGATATCCCGAGGGGAAAGCTCAATACCCCATAGAGAGACACGTCCAGTAGCTTCTGGATTATTGAGGATATTGGACAGAGGTCCTTCGTTGACCACTATGATGGCGTAACTTTTCTGCTGTCATAAATACTTCATATGCTAGTTTTTGATAATACGGATACCTTTGTTCGGATGGCGAGAGGACCTCGCTCAAGAAATAAACTGGCCTCTTAACACCATGAGTTTTCCCTTCTTCAGATCGTTCTACGACCATAATCGTGCTGACCACCTGATTTGTGACAGCAATATAAAGAAGTAATGGCTCTTTCTCGCGTGGAGACACAATGATGGGAGATGTTAAAAGTGTCCTTTTGAGATCTTCAAAGGCACGCTAAGATTCTTCTGTCCAATTGAATTTATCTGATTTCCTCATAAGGGCATAGAATGCTAGTGCTTTTTCTCCTAACCGAGCAATAAAACAGTTGAGTGTTGCGACTCACCCAGCCAGCTGCTATACGCCCTGAACATTCGTTGGTTTTTTCATTGTTAGAATTGCTTGTATTTTCTCGAGATTAGCTTCAATTCCTCTTGTTGATACGAGGTATTCGAGGAGTTACCCTGCTGGGACTCCAAAGGAGCAATTCGTCGGGTTGAGTTTGATGCAAAATTTGTCGAGGTTCTCAAATGTTTCCTGAAGATCTTTGATAAGTGAAGACCTTTTCTTTGTTGTAACTATAACATCATCAATATATACTTGTACATTTGTGCCGATTTGGTTTCCTAGGCAATTCTGCATCGTCCGCTGATATGTTGCCCTGGCGTTTTTTAGGATGAAGGGCATTGTTGTATAGCAGAATACACCATAGGGCATGATAAATGATGTTTTCTCCTGATCTTCCTCCTTCATCCGAATTTGATGGTATCCTGAATACGCGTCCAGGAAGGAAAGATGTCCGCACCCCGCAGTTGCATCGATTATTTGATCGATTCGTGGCAATGGGAAGTGATCCTTTTGACAATGTTTGCTCAGCGCAGTGAAGTCAATGCACATCCATAACTCTGTTGTATTTTTTTGGGACGCATACTGTGTTTGCAACACATTCTGATTTCTTTAATTCATTGATGAATTTGGCATCAGTAAGGCGATGGAGCTCTTTTCCAATGGCCTTACATTTTGGCTCTGTGAAGTGACGTAGCTATTGTTTTACTGGCTTTGCCTTTAGATCCAAGTTTAATGCGTGCTCAGCGAGTTCCATGGGAATTCCCGGCATATCAGAAGGTAACCACGCGAAGTTCTCCCAGTGCACACAGAGGAACTCGATGAGTGCACTTTCCTATGCAGGACCGAGATTGGAGGCCACAAATGTTGTCTATTTCAGGTCGGTATGGTGGATCTGTACTTCCTTTGTGTCTTTCACGGTGTCAAATGCCTGATCCGGATTGACACACGCTATTTCCAGAGGTTCTGTGGTTGCTGGTGTTTTCAGCTGCTCAAACTCAGTTGTCATCCCGAAAGATTCAGAAATTTTGTTGAACTCCTGATCGCATTTGTTGGATCGTGTGAAGCTTCCCTTTACGCTTATAATTCCCTTTGGAGACGGCATTTTTATAACTAGGTATGCATAATGGGGGACTGTCATGAATCGTGCAAAAGCTGGGCACCCGAGGATCGCATGATATTGTGATGGCCAGTCCATAACTTCGAACTCGAGCTTTTCTCGCCTGAAATTTTCTTTGGATCCAAAAACAACGTCATGAAATATTTTACCTAAGGGAAACTTGGCTTTACCTGGTACTATGTCGTGAAAGGATGTTTCTGTTGGTGCTAGATTTGCTAAGGAGTAGTTCATTACTCTCAGTGTTTTCACATAAATCAAATTTATGCTGCTCCCTGCATCCATGAACACTTTGCTCATGCCGAATCCTCCCACTTGCACTTCGACTATCAAGGCCGATTGACCCGGTCGTGGTACTCAAAGTGGGTCATCAACTCTGCTGAATGTGATTTCTTGTTCTGACCAGTGAAGATACTCGGGTGTGGCTAGTGGGGCGGTCTCAGCCATGTTTACTTGTCTTGTAATTAGCTTCTGGATCCTGTTGGATGAACGCCCTTTCTGAATCATTGACATCGCTCCATTTGATCTAGGATATTCACTACCTTGGTCTATTGTGCTTTCCGATTGTGCTCTTGACTGGTGTACCGGTGGTGGTGGTGGTGGTGGTGCATAAATGGCCAACATGACAAGCGTGGTAGTGTATCCTCGGTTTGTTTCTTCGGTTGCCTTGGCGTTGCATAGCTCTTGCATCTTCAGAAACGTTCGGCAATCTTTCATGAGATGGTTGGATCGCCTTTTGCCCACTGAGTTGACATTAAAGTGCACATTGCAGGGTCCTTCCAGCATTTGCATTGCATACATAGGTGGGTCCGGATCTCTTGGCTGATACCGCTGCATTGATTGGCCTCCTCTAACGTCGTCCCTGCTACTGCGGTGCCTGTTGTTGTAATCGTCGTTCCTGTGATTTCCCTCTCCTGAGAAACTAGCTATGACATAACTTGGTCCCGCGTGTCCATCATTGTTCCTCCATCTCCTGATGTTGTTGCGTTTATCCCTGTCTTCTTCGAGTGAACGTGTCCGTTTGTTATGCAACACGTCCTCTCCATCAGCCCAGCGATTTGCTATGTCCATTAGTTGTGAGATTGTTTTGGGTTTGACCCATCCTAGTTCTTCAATGAACTCTCGGCAACGGAGGCCGTCACTAAAGGCGTCAATGGCCCTTTCATCAGATATGGCTTCGGCTAAGTTTTTGATAATGTTCCATATCTGAATGAAGGATCTATTGATTCTCCATGTTTCTGTTTGCACGCTCATAATTTCTCCAGGGATGCGGGCCGTTTAAATGTGGAGTGAAAGTGTCAGGCGAACTTATCTTCGAGATTATTCTAGCCGCTGACTGAATCTTCAGGTAGTTGTCTGAGCCATGACCGTGCAGTGCCGGTTAAGTGCAGTTGCAAACTTTGCATTGCGGTGGCTGTGGAGCCGCCCTGTAGCTTGACGGTGGCCAAGTAATATGCTAGCCACGCTTCGGGTTCCTGTAAATGCATCGTACTTTTGGCGGTCATGCGGAAGTTTGAAGTCCTTGGGTATTAAAGCTTTACAAATCCACTAGGTAAAACAGGTGGCTCCGCATAACTCATGGTCATCATCACTATCGTTGTTACGGTATCTTCGGCTACAGTTCTCATCTCTGAGAAGTTCACCTGATGTGGTATTTCACGGTACGTACTCTGAGAAGTTCACCTGATGTGGTGATCGCGACCTTCAGGTGTGCCCCACCTGCCGAGGGCTGCTGCGACGGCATGGGGATCTGTCAGGTCGGTGCATGATTCCATGTTCTACTTATGCAAGAGATGCTCCTACCATGCCGAGGTTCATTAAAGCCGAGCGATGAAGAGCCGCACGGGGATCGTCAGGTGCGGGTTGAGTTGTGATTAGGTACGTTTGTGCAGCCACGATTGCTGCCTGGGCTATTTTTGCTTCGATGTTCCTTGCTTGGTCTACTGACATAAATGACAAATCGAGGTCTCAATTCAGCTCATTTCTTTTCGCTTTGGGGATATTCTGCAATCGAGATATTTCCCTTCTTGGCGGTGCTCCCCAAGTCACGCTTCATGATCCTCTGGTAGAACTAAATTGTGCCCGTCTTACGCTGGATTCGTCGGCTAGACTTTTTATTTTATTGAGTTGCCTTTGCATCCTTAGCAAGTCTCTCTTCTTGTGATGAAGCAGGTATTGATACGCTAGTAAATCATCGTGTGTGGCATCGGCTGGCATTGGAACTACACCCGAGATTGCTTTCCTTGCTTTTTTCCATGTTGCGGCTGGTAATCGAAGAGTTCGCCTTTTGCCTTCACGTGGTCCGCCTCCTCCTACGGTTATGCGGTTGTCTGTCGGGTCTCCTTTGTTTCCGTGGTTCCCTTCATTGCTGTGATTTCCTAGATTGTCATATGATAGAACATCATCGGGGTTAAGAATAGTGTTACGTTAGAGTCACGTTGTGTTGAAGGTTCTCCATTGAACATGCACACTTGGTGGCGTGTTATGTATGGCTTAGTGACGTCATCGTTAGATCCGAAGGAGACACTGTTTAGGGGACCAGTGAAGTCTAGCGGTTCCTGTTCTGGGTAGATTTCAGCCTTTCTAATTCCGAAGTCGATACGTTTTGTACTTTCTTCGGGTTCCGTGTTTTCCGAGCTTGGTCCTCGTAGTGTGGTTGCCTGATGGTTTGACCCAAAGGAGAGGTCATTGTAGAGACCATTGAGGTCCCCTAGATCTGTTGTGTTTTGATTGTTTCCGTTGGATCTCTCCACCTGCGGTGTGGCTTCCGCGGATAATCCAACGGATAGCGCAATTATCACCATAGGTGTAGATTTTTCGACCGATGGTCTCAATGAGATCGGAGCCGAGAGGTGTGATTCTTCGGGATCTTCCACTTGGAAGTGGAAACTTCCGATGATGAGATCGGATCCGCTGTTGAAATTGGCGGATACTGACACAGGGGTGGGTGGGCGTGGTGCCGCTTTTGTTGGATTGTTGCTTGATGAAAAAAGGTCCGCCTAATCCGTGACTCCAGCGTTCAGATTTCCCACAGACGGCACCAATTGATGAGGGGTAACCTCGGCAATGCCGATGGTGATGGACTTAGGGTTTTGCAAAAAAGAGAACGCTGGGGTTTTCGTCGAATGTCAGGCAAACAAGGGAGTCGAAGTCGCCTGATTACTTGATGAATAACACTATTACAAATTGCTTGGGGGGGTTTTACGGTACCTCATCATAGGCTTCTCTTGTCCTATATATGATAGGTCGGGTCTCAAAGCCGTATACAGATAGGTTACATATGTATGATTACAATACCAACATAACGTCGGTTCATATTTCATTTTCTAATACAACTAAGGCTTTTATCAGTTGCTTCTTTGGCCCGTCATCTTGGATCTTCATGGATCGTGAGCCTTTATGCAGCGAGGGTAGCGAATCATAAACACCCGAGTAATCGTATCTATGTCACCGCCATTATCGTTGTCCCCTTCGGACACATTTCTAGCAAGAGGTTTATAAATGACACCCTCCTTATTGAGCATTTTCATAAGTATCTGCAATAAAAACTAGTAGACATATCATGAAACGTGTAAATGAATGATACATGCAAAATTTAGCTCGCCGTGCATTTTACCTCGGCGCATAAATCTGGCATAATAGCCAACTGCTTATGAATAAGAGTAGTCTCATTATCTAGACGATTAACTTCTTTGACAAGTCATTCCACAACCCCGGGGTTGGTTGCAGTAGGTTTTTTTTGTTTTGAAGGGGCCTTTTTTGAACTAGGAGAGTTTCTCTTTTGAAACCATTTGCTTTGTTTACTTTCGAGCGTCTATGATCAAAAGTAATATCGTTGTCAACCTGTATGTACAAAAAATAATTTATTGTTATTAAACATGAGTTACTCAAACAAATACCGACAATAATAAATCTCTTACATTACCCTTGCCATGGCCATATACCATGTCATCTGCGTCTATTTTCTTCGCTTGTTTCTCTATCTAATTCCTCATGAGTGGTGTCATACAAAGCAATGGGTCAAATACGGACCAGAAGCGTGTTTTATCTTCTCAAAATACATGTACTACAAGAGAAAGTATATATAATCCAGTTAAGAAATAGTTGCGATGAAAAATAGTTAAATATTACGGTGTACCTATAGTGCCGCCATATTTCCCTTTGGCTAGTGCTTTATTGCTTTTCCATCTTTACAGTCCTTTAGTACCTCTATAGTGTATCGTAGTGTAAAGTTGTTAGTTTTAAAACTCGTCCCAGATCTTGTCCTCGTGCGTACATGGACTTTGGAATAATTTGGATAGAGAACGGTGCAATGACTGTGCCGTTGAGTACCAGTATGGCCTTTTGGACAAATTCATCATCGTGGGCTCCATGATCCACGGTATCATTCATTACGTCATCAATGACGAGATTATCTGTCTTTGGATTTAGCCAGTGAGCTCGTATGTTTAACCTTGCTTCCATCCCTTCTTGAGCGATTATGGCTGCACGATCCAAACCTTCATCTTCTAAACCAAATAAGGTATATATATCCCCATTAGTAAGAAAATTTCCATCCTTCTTATCATTTACCAAGAATATTTCTTTTGTTGGATCAAATCCGTTAATTAGATATTGCAGCACACCAACACGCATCCTTATCGATGGAATATCTAGCATACAATAGAGTCATGTTCCTACAGGTGCACTTCATTGTCGGTTCGTCATTTGCTCTACAAGACTACACCACACTTTTCAACGAAGCAAGGGATTGCGTCATAGTAATCTTCCATCCTGTAATCCAGTATAGAAAGATAAATATTTTCAGATGATAGGACCAAAAGATTGTAATTAAATTCTGATAATAAAGAGGTAGGTTGGCGGGTATGTATTTTGCCAGACAGGTCGGCATGTATACAACCGGACTGTCCGGCGTAGAGTGCGTCATTGTAGACAGATCGTCTGGGTGTGCGCCGAACAAGACGTCGTGGAGCAAGCCAGACAGACCAGCACGTACTAACGATATGCACAACATACGAAACCCTAGATATTCTCGAGATTGATGCGTTATAAGATTGTTGACGACGACTCATAGCAACAAGAACCTTAACATAATGAACCCAAGATTTTGTTGGATGACTAGGATCTATGAACATAAACCCTACCAATGATGAACTCTAGCATTGATGAATCGTAGCATAGGATTGATGAACATAAACCCTACTAATGATGGACTCTAGAATTTCTAGATGAATCGTAGCATTTATTAACCATATCATTGACATAGAATACATACTTGGTAGGATGGCGCGGGTGTGTAGATGATTTCCTAGGAGGCTGGTTTTCTTGCATTGACTAGGTGAGTGACATAGAGTAGCTGCTCGATGCAGCGTCTTGCATCGACTAGGCGGGTTGTGACCAGCGAACCGATGCATGTGTACCATAGGGAATGAGGAGCGTAGCAGATGAGAAATCAATAAGGTGGCGACTAGCCTGATCTAGGGTTTTGAAGTAGTCGAGGGAGTAGGGCGATGGAATTTATATCACAGAAGGCGGCGACACGAATGCATAATCCATTACCGGACTGTCTCGCATTCAACATAGGATAGGCCAGCAAGGTTACCGGATAGACCGGACATATCTATTCCTTATCACGCAGATCCCAAGCCAGACTGTCCGGCGACGCAGCCAGACAGACCGATGATGGCACATGATTTATCTTTTATAATTTTCCCTACATTTTTAATTCTATACTTATTTTTATGACACATACAAACAAAAATTACTAAAATTCAAACATATTTCAACATCAAGGCGCGCTTGTATAAGTACCTTGTGTCTTCGTGCATGATTTCGGCAGGTTCCGGCGCTCGGATCCCCCGTTTCCGGCGGAACCCTAGATCGTGTCTACCATATATTTACCCATTTGACCGACTTCCTTTGAAGGTTTACCAATGGACTTCTATGTGTCTTGTTGTTCGCTTAAGTCATAGCAACATGGTAAAGAAAGTCCGAGACCATCTGACCATAGGGATCCCTCCATTTGACCTGATGCGGGAGTTTCGAGCTATAGTTGCATCACCTTTCCTAGTGTCATCGTATGTACGTGAAGCGAAGCATACCTAGGTTGTGGTTTGTGGATATTTCAACATCATGCCATGCTTGTAAGTACATAGCCTCCTCGTGCAGGTTTTCGGTAGGTTCCGGTGCTCCGATCCCCCGTTTCCGGAGGAACTCTAGACCGTGTCTACCGTAGATCTACCCCTTCGACCGACTTCCATCGAAGGTTTACCAATGGACTTCTATGTGTCTTGTTGTTCGCTTAGGTCGTAGCAACATGGGAAACAAAATCTGAGACCATCTGACCACAGGGTTCCCATCCGTTTGAACCGACGCGGGAGTATCAAACTATAGCTGCATCACCTTTCCTAGTGTCATCGCATGTATGTGAAGCGAAGCATACCTAGGTTGTGGTTTGTGGATAATTCAACATCACGGGTATGTAAGATGGCATGCATTAAGACCACATGTATATCCTTTCCACTTGCTAGATGTTGGATGTTAGATTTTTAGGTCCTCGGGCACTTCTCTGAATCAGTATGTCCTATTGCTACAAGTATGGAAAGACCGTATCTGATTGCTTTGTTATTGTCATAGCCAGTTTTAATGTGTTGATTCAGCCTTAGAATTGCCAAATTTTCTGTCATGTATGTCTTTCCGGGTTGCTTCAAATCAGGAGCTTGTTTCGTAGATACTCCTATTTTAATAGCCCGAGTACATTGGGTTTTGCTTCAAAACAACTTTACCATTGCTTTAGATCCACAAAACAAACTTACCATACATACAAACTCTGCAGTACTAGCTACAGGTAGTTTTGAGGGTGATCTTTAAGTTCAAATGTATCATAGGATTATAGTTTTATCCATTTGTGCTTAGCTGTTATAGCTAGATGTTAGATTTCTCAAATCATACAAGTTCGCTCATCACTAAAAATGTGCTTTACGAGTGTGCAACTGGCGTGGCATTGAGTTAAGAGGGAGATAGTGTTAATAATCTGTCTCATTCTTGGTACTCCCCATTTTAGATGCACAAACTGCTGCTGAACTCAGATACCAACATATAAGTTGATGATAGATGATCATTGATACGTTGCTAACGTATCCATAATTTTTTAGGTTCCATGCTTGGTTTTATCTACTTTCTTATGTTTTGTTCCAACTTTGGAGTACTTTTCATGCACTTTATTGGACAAACCTATTAACAAAGAGCCACAGTGCCAGTTGCTTGTTTTCTACTGTTTTTGGTTCCAGAAAGTCATAAAATGAATATTCTCGGAATTGGACCGGACAAAACCAAAGTCGATATTTTACCGGAAGACTCACGGAGCCAGAAGATGAGACGGAGAGGGGCCAGGGGCTGGCCTAGCCCACGCCACCAGGTGGTGTGGGCCCCTAGTCCACCCACTGACCTTGCCTCTTCGCCTATAAGAAGCCTCCCGATGCAAAAACCCTAAATCGTCAAGCCTCCAGCCATGAAAAGTTCCGCAGCACTGCCACCACCGAATGGGAGATTCGGGGGACAGAAAGTCTCTGTTCCAGCACCCTGCCAGGACGGGGAAGTGCCCCGCAACCATCTCCATCGATCTCCACCATCACCACTGCCGATTCCCATGATGAGGAGGGAGTAGTTCTCTCTCGAGGCTAAGAGTTCTACCGGTAGCTATGTGTTCATCTCTCTCTATGCATGATCTTATTGAGATCATGAGCTTGTAATCTATTGATCTACCTTGCTACTCAAGTGCTTTAATAGATCTCTACTCTTCCCATGTGTGTGAAAGTGACAAGTGTATTGGGTGTGTTGTGGACACAAGAGACTTCTTGTATCTTGATTGCAGGATTACTTGAGAGGGGATACCTTTGACCACTTCCTACCTGAGTTTGATAAACCTTGGGTGATCCACTTAAGGGAAAACTTGATGTTGTACTACAAACCTCTGCACTTGGAGGCCCAACAACTATCTACAAGAATAGAAGTGCGTAGACATCAAGCTATTTTCTGGCGCCGTTGACGGGGAGGTAAGGTAAAAGGTACTCACATCCTCCGGTGTGAGTGCTCGAAGTTATTTCCTTTAGATTCTGCAATTTTGTCTTTTTGTTTCTTGTTTTCAATAGTTAGGCTTAATGGAAAACAACAAAAAAATAGAGATCTTTATAGTATTTATCTTGAGTTAGGACATGAAGTGTTTGAAGAGAAAATTAAAAAACCTATGGAACTTTATTTGCATGCTAATAGAAATGTTGTTAGTATGAATTCTTTGGACACCATTATTGCTAATGCTATGGAAAAGTCTAAGCTTGGGGAAGCTAGTTTTTATGAAAATGATCTTTTTAGTTCCCCAGCTTTGGAAGATAGCTGTTCTATTGCTTATGATGATACCAAACCTCCAATATATGATGATTACAATGATGAATATAATATTTTCAGTCCACCTACTATTGAAGAGAAAACTAATTATGATTACAATATGCCTCCTATATTTGATGATTATGGTGATGAGAATAATAATGATAGCTATTTTGTTGAATTTGCTCCCACTATGATTAATAAGAATGACTATGTTTATGTGAAGAGTATTAATTCTTTTATGCATATGGCTCATGATAAGAATGTTTTATGTGATAGTTATATTGTTAATTTTATTCATGATGCTACTGAAAGTTATTATAAGAGAGGGAAACATGGTTTTATGCATTTGAATAATATTAAGTTTCCCCTCTTTATGTTGAAAGTCTTGAAGTTGCACTTGTTTTTCTTTACTATGCTTGTTTCTTTGTGATTTCATGACTTGTTTCTTTATAAGATTACTATGCATAGGAAGTGGGTTAGACTTAAATGTGCTTTGAATTTGCTTCTTGATGCTCTCTTTTACTTCAATTCATATTTCTTATGTGAGCATCTTCTCAAACTATCATGCCTAACTTAAAGGCGGTAAAGAAAAGTACTTATTGGGAGATAACCCAAAAGTTTGAGATGAGTCTTGGAAGTTATAACCTCTGTAATAACCGCTCCTTATCCTTTTTATTTGCTTTTTGTGCCAAGAGTAACCTCTGATGAGAGAGAAATAATGATTGGGAAAGTTGCTGTCCTAAAATAGATTTCTGTACTTCACCGTAAAAAATCGTGTAAAATCTCTGTACGTCATTTTGACGCGTCAATTTTTGTGCTTCTTCCCCAGGTTATTATCTAACTTTCATTAGTTGAACCCTTTTGGATTTGAGCAACAGAAGGTCTTCGAAAAAATTCGACTTTACCTGCTGGTCTGTTTTGAGAGATTTCTGCCATCATTTGCATTTGCTTCTTGTTGGTTCCTTTTTGAGTTCTTTTGGGGAATTGAGATTTCTGAGGGAAGTGCTACAGTAGCTAGTGTTTTAATGGAAGTTTTATTGGTGTTAGAACTGAACCTAAAGACTTATTATTTTGAGTGCACTAATGTTGCTAATAAAGATTGTGTGAAGTTTTGTATGAAGGAAAAAAATTCAGGTGTATGGAAGAAATGAGTAATGAGATAAAAGATGGACTAAAGCTCAAGCTTGGGGATGCCACGCGTGTCACCCCAAGAAATATCCAAGAAGTACAAGCGTCAAAGCTTGGGGATGCCCAAGGCATCCCCTTCTTCATCAATAAAAATCCCAGGTTCCTTCCAAACACTTCATGTTTATTGTTTCATGCACAGTTGTGTTGTTCTTGGAGCGTCTTTTTTTGTTTTCATTTTGGTTTTTTGTTTGCTTAGTTTGCTGAATAAATTGGTTGGACCCCCTCTTTCATACATTGGTTTTCAAAGTTTGGTTTGGATTGGAAAAGAGTAGGAAAGTTCATGCTTAAGTTGTAAAGAGAGCTTGTTTTTGACTGTGGCCTATGCTTTGTCATGCCATGCTTGATATTGTTTTGGCTTTATGCTTAGTATTCTTTGCTGTAGCATGACTTTTTATAAACAATTGAGATTGCTTAATGTGCCTTGGAAGGATTATGCGTTGTTTTAGCATATTAAAGCATAGTATTGTGGTATTCTCCTTTGATTGCTTAATGTACCTATTTTCTGCTGTTTTTGGTTCCAGGAAGTCAGAAAATGAATATTCTCGGAATTGGACTCGACAAAAGCCAAAGTCGGTATTTTACCGGAAGACTCACGGAGCCAGAAGTCGAGACGGAGAGGGGCCAGGGGCTGGCCACACCATGTGGTGGCGCGGGCTAGCCCTGGCCACACCACCAGGTGGTGTGGGCCCATGGTCTACCCACCGACCTTGCCTCTTCGCCTATAAGAAGCCTCCCGATGCAAAAACCCTAAATCGTCAAGCCTCCAGCAACGAAAAGTTCCGCAGCGCCGCCGCCACCGAAGGAGAGATTCGGGGGACAGAAAGTCTCTGTTCCGGCACCGCCGGGATGGGGAAGTGCCCCCGGAGCCATCTCCATCGATCTCCACCACCATCTCCATCACCACTTCTGATTCCCATGATGAGGAGGGAGTAGTTCTCTCTCGAGGCTAAGGGTTCTACTGGTAGCTATGTGTTCATCTCTCTATGCATGATCTTATTGAGATCATGAGATTGTAATCTATTGATCTACCTTGCTACTCACGTGCTTTAATAGATCTCTGCTCTCCCCATGTGTGTGAAAGTGACAGCGTGCACACCATGGTGGCACTTAGGCTAGAGATTACAAATATTTGTTATGAGTTATATTTGGAGTTGGATGTTTCTATGAAATTGTGATGTTTGTTGGAACCATCTAGAGCTCAAGGTGACAGTGTGGGGTTATCTAGATGGGAAAGGCTTACTTTGAGGTGTGCTATTATAGCCCTACCATGGATTAGAGTGTCCAACTGGAGAGTAGTTCAGAGTAGTATCATGAAGAGAAGATATTTATATGAGAGTGTTCACTAGTGAAAGTATGATCCCTAGGCCTTGTTTCTAAGCATTGAAACTCCGTTTGCAACTAGATCTGTTACATGTTTGCTTGCTTCCATCTTTATTTCAGTTTGTCTTTAGTCTCTTCCATGCCATCAAGCTATTTTCTGTCACCGTTGTCTTATATCCATACCACTTGTATTTCACTAGCTCTTCGCCGAACTAGTGCACATATACACCTGACAAGTGTATTGGGTGTGTTGGGGACACAAGAGACTTCTTGTATCTTGATTGCAGGATTGCTTGAGAGGGAATACCTTTGACCACTTCCTCCCTGAGTTCGATAAACTTTGGGTGATCCACTTAAGGGAAATCTTGCTGCTATTCTACAAACCTCTGCACTTGGAGGCCCAACAACTGTCTACAAGAATAGAAGTGCATAGACATCAATCATGAGGTTGATTACCGTTGCTATTTTATTGATATGGTTACTCCAATTGCAAACAATGAACACTTACCATTTTTAGGTCCTCGTCATCAACGATCGACGGATAGCGAGGTAACAAGACGAATATTAAAGCGCGAAAATGTTCCTGATGATGGGGAAGGTGACAATATGGTTGTTGACTTGAAAACCATTTATAGTGACGTCTACGGCGGTGAGAGTGAGAATGAGGATGGTAGCAGCAGTGAGAATGAGGATGGCAGCAGTAGTGATGAGGAAGATGGCGGTGGCAGTGAGAAGGACGAGGGCAGCGGTAGTGAGAAGGATGGTACCGAGGTGGCTGAGAGTGAATCTGAGGATGATGAGCAGGATGCCTATGTACTTGAGGCTGTTCAGAATCATCGTCCAACCTGTTCAAGCACATCAAGTAAGAATCCCGTCACTCGTGCTAGTGCTCCTCCTCGATTCGTTAAGCCTCGTGGCATACCCATTCGTGATGGCCTAGTCCTTAAGAAAAGAAGACCAAAGCATCCTAGAAACTACAAAGTGACTAACTGGAAGAAAGCATCAAATAAAGACTACATCGCTCAGAGGAGAATTGATCATTTTTCAGAACATAGAAATACTCCAGATCTAAGGTTTTGGTCTCGTGTGCATCAAAACATTTATGAAAGAATCATTTTAGAGCAACCACACACTCTTGTTCCTCAACAACTAGCCAACATGGAGTTCATTAATAAGAATAGTGCACACCTCCCGGGTTGTGTGGAGATAATTGATGCTATGAGGTTGCGTGGCATTAGTACTCTTCGATACGACTGGAGTGAAGAAGCGGTAATCCAATTCTTTTCCACTTGTAGGTTTATTACGGATGAAGCGAGAACACTTGTATGGAGTACTGAAGGGTCGCAGTTGAGTGTGACATTCAAAGAGTTTGGCAATCTCCTCAACATTCCTAATGATGTCAATCTCTATAAGATCCATGCCAGATCTAGCACAGGTGAATCAATGAGCAGTGATGCTCTTGGCCCTCTTTGATATCCGGGTGTTAAGGTTACTTCTGATAATGCACAGAGCGCGTCTCTACTTTTGGGATGTGCAAATCCAATGCTGAGGAGATAGCCAACATCAAGTCAGGTGATCGTGCAAAAATGAACAAGTACAATGCTCAAGTTCGTCAACTTGGTGGTGAGGCTAGTGATGATGAAGTGGTTGCATCATCGAGCACCCCTCGTCCCAACTATGAGTTCCCGAAAAAGAATATGATGAGTTCTTTGACAACGATTCAAGTGATGAAGATGCTGGTGTCGTAAGTTAGGGTGCCTCCAAATGATAGTTTCTAAAGTAGGATGTCCGTTTCGATTCATATGGCCAAAGTTGCATGCCTTGCTTAAACTTTGATTTTTTATTGCATGCGAAACTTTTATATATCCATTATCTATGTGTAAGACTATGTTTGTTGGATTCCATGTCGATAACGTTTGTCGGATTATGGTTATCGTGTTTGTTATTAATTTCTATGTTGGATAGTTAGTGAAATTCTGTGTTAGATGTTTCCTTTGTTGTTGTGGCAGAAAAGTATGTGGTATTCTATGTAGAAAGATTTTGCTGTCATATCAAAATTATTACTCATGTTCTGAATCTGTTCTCCAAAATGTCTACTTGTGGATAGAGCACACAAATTATAATACATGTTTTTTCTTGGAACTTGTTTGATTGTTCTGGTGCTCTTTTTTGGCATACACCTAAGTTATGAGTATTGACTCTGTAATTTCATTCCATATCTTTGCGTGCCTTTTGATAATAAATATGTTTCTTGCTGACTGGTTATCTTAGGGTAGACCAACTGCAATCCATGTTCTTTCTTTGGTCTTGTTTGATTGTTATGGTGCTCCTTTGTCATACACTTACTTTCATTGTTGCATAGATCCCTGCTTCTTATGCAGCCTAAACCATAGTCGGACAGGCCGACAATCATGACCGGCCAGGTCGGCGCACCAGTTGTTCTGCTATGCAACTCCAGCGCCGGACAACAGCTGATACCACCGGTCAGGCCAGCAAGATGATAGCGTACCTGGACAAGCTTCGGTACATGTCTGGGTACTTGTCCGGCTTTAAATTTTAGCCTATGAAAGTTCTGATGTCCTCAGCTGAACATACCGGCTGTAACTGCCAGACAGACCGGCGGGGCAGTCAGCTGTGACATTAAATGGTCGGACATGCCAACAGGCTCACCTGGACAGACCGGCGCGTGCACGAAGGCAGGGCGTGCCCAAGTAATGCCGGACAGACCGGCCAGAACGCTGGGCAGGCCGACTATGACACTCGATTTCTCTTCCTCTACTAAACCTACATTTTGAATTCTATAGTTATTTTCAGCATTTTAGCCATACAAACAAATAATACCATAATTCAAACATATCATTAGTAATAATCTCAAATGTTTTTTCCGATTACATTTCTCTAGCGTAGAAACATGCGACGTTTTATTTCTTTGCATCGGCTAGTGAAGGTGCACTTCTACTTGTTTTCTTCTGCCACATACTTGTATTACAAAACAGAATAGTTAAGCACATGCAAAAAATATAGATTTAATGAATCAAACTAGCAAGTAGTGTAAACATGCAAACAAACTTACTTAGGATGTAGTTTGCATAACTTTGTGATCCGCTTGTTATGATTCAACTCACCACAAGTGCCACATCCATGTTTCCGTTTTTTCTTTTTTTTCGCTCGTCGAAGGCTAGTGGTCTACCATTTTTTGTTACTGGGTGATTCTCCCTCTTTTTACCTTTTGTGTTTTGCTTAGGTGCGCCTTTCGTGGTAACCTTACCGGGGTCACCGACTGGAAATGGGTTTACTTGAAAGACAAATGCATCTTTCTCCACGAAGGCTCTGTGATCACCCAGTCCATCATTTTTGGCATGCTTCTTTGCTAGTTGGCCCTTCATATATTCCAGTTCATTGTACATATCTGGATTATCGGATGCCACATCCATAAGTTCTATTGCTACTGTATCAAGCTCATCATATCTTTTTCGCTTCTCTTCCCCTGACAAACCTAATGCGAACAGATCGCTCATGCTCCTCGCTGTCAATCCGTTTCTTGCCATTTTGGAGAATCGTTGAAGAACACAACACTCTGGTATTCCGGACAATTTGAGGTGCTTCACTGCAAATAGTATATGCTTGCATGGAAGTCCCTTATGATCCATTCTTCGACAGCTGCACTGTATTGTTTCCTGCGAGTTATTAGGGGTATAATCAACTCCAAACATGTACTTGCTGCTATTCTTCCATTTCACCAAAATCTGTTTTAAGCCCCCCGTTCCCATAATTTTATCGTAAACCTCGAGGTCGTAATCTTCTTGACATCTCGCTGCAAGATGTAGAAGTTGGTCGGAGTAAAGACATGGGCAAGTGCAACCTTAATCTCTTTGGATTCAGTTACTGCCACTAGTAAACTCTAGGAAGAAATATAGTCATCTTCCGCCTCGCTCACATGGATGCGAGAAATGGCATTCTCATAATGCATAATCATGTCGACTAGGGTCATACCAAAATCCAGGTGAAGGTGAAGGCATGCGTTCAAACTCCCACTCCTCTAGTTGCTTTTCATACCAAGAAAATATCCACCGGCAAGATACGCGGCGACCCAAATTCTCTTCTTGTTGTACATCCGTTTAATCCATTCCTGGGTAGATTCTATCTGCCACTTGCGAACAAATGCGCTCCATCTTTGCTCAAAGACGGCTTTTGAAGTGACGTAGTATAAGAATAGACGAAACTCCTTAAGTGACTTATGACCAAGATGTTTCTTCATGTTATTCTCTATGTGCCACGTACATATATGATGCCACAAGTCTGGAAGGACATTCTGAATAGCTCTTATCATTACGGCGTCGCTATATGTGATAATACCTTTCGGCTTTTTCTGACACATTGCTTTCAGAAACGTCTGAAGCAGCCAAGCATATGTATCTTCCTTCTCATCTGAAACGATGACACACGCGAACACCGTAGTCTTACAATGATTGTTCGGGCCTACGAAAGGAATGAACAACATACCATATCGGTTCATCTTGTATTTGCTGTCAAACACCACCACGTTGCCGAAGTCCTGATAGTCCCGACATGACTGACAACCGAACCAGAACAAGGTCTTAAGCCGTCCTTCATCATCTACATCATAGTCAAAAAAGAATTCAGGATCATTCTTCTTCCTGGCGACCATGATACCGAGGGTTGTTGAAGAATCACCATCCGCAATAAGCTTTCTCTTCTCCCTACCACACATGTTGTACAGATCTCTAGGAATGAAGCCTACACCGCCATAGCCGTGTCTCCTGAGGAAGTGTCTCATGATCATACTTTTTCTCAACCCAACGGCTCCCAACAATAGTATCTCGGCTCTCTAGTGCGGTTTAATCTTTCTATGCGATCGAAGAAACGGTACTTCGTCTGGACTAGCCAATACATGACTGTGATTGTTGTCAAAGCTTTTGACAACCCAGACTTCACGGGATCTATCACACTTCACGCTGAGATGTGTATTACAATTACAGCGAGTCTCGGGTCTCAGCTTTTGGGTGTGGCCTTCCTGTGTTAAGAGTTTTTCCAGACATTTGCCTGCCCTGGAACAAAGATATCGTTTTAACCGTATTTATTTCATAGAGCCTTTCCCTCGTCTCAAAATGTCATTTCTCATACTGAAGCCATGGTCTCTCGTATAGCTGTTGTACTAGACAAAAGCCGCCGGTTCAGAATCAAAAGTCACGTCCAAAATTTTCTAGTGATTATCAACTCAGAATTTCTTATATTCGCTACTCACAAATTCCATGTCTGGTTTCCCGTGATGTTCATGCCCATCGTGAGCACTAGATATCACCCACACAGATAACCCTATAAGATGTCGTTTCATTATTAACATTCATTGTTTGCCACAGTGAAAATATCCACAAATCTCGCTCCTCTTTTCTAAGCTAGACTCGTCCTGATATAGTGCTTCAACGCTATATTCATCGAAACGAATTTTCAAGTCCGAATATTCGTCCTCGTCGTGACCACCGGCTACCACTTATGTAACAAAGACAGAGAATGTAAGATGTCAATTCACTTATTGGCATGGACTGGCATTACAGAATATTCAACATACTTCACTCATATTTTCTGAGTATACGGATGACCCAGAATCGTTCCGCCCATTATTATGACCATCAAACTCGCCGTTATGGGAGGTACATTTCCATAGGTTCTGGATCCGTTCTCCGAACTAGAATCCTCATCGCATGTATAACCGTTATCGTTGTCATTCCAAATTGAGCCAGAGTCCCCCATCTCTCCGAAAACTACACTAGAACATCATAAAAGAATACATAAGTAGGGCATCAGAAAAAGAATAATTGTCGGACATACTGGCAATGGATCACCGAACAGTCTGACCAGTTCGAACAGACCGGCCGGGACAGTCTGGCATTGCCAGACAAGCCGACTTAGTAGGCACCGAACTGTCCGGTGGCTCAACTACCATGGCGATCAGCCAAGGCGCCATCGAGAAACGAGGGTGAACCTACCTCGGGGAGGACGCGACAATAGCTGGTGTAGGCGGCGGTTGTCAGCCAGCGGTGGCGGTGGTTTTTCAGATGGCTGGCGTCGGCGGCAGTGATGGTCGACGGCGGTGATGGCCGGCGGCTGCGGCTGTCGTCTAGATGGCCTGGGGCGGTTGCAGTAGTAGGGCAAGCTGGGTCGAGCGTATACCTACACATCCCATCCGTATCATATACATAGGTAAATACACGATTTAGATACGGGTTTAAATATATACATGGACGTACTTGTACGAGTTTAGGTTGGGGGTTTGTACTGAATCAAAGACCAACACTATAATCATAGTGCCACTGATTAAGTTATAGCTTCAACAATTTCTATTTAAATTATGTTACAGTAGTTTATTTTATCAGGAATATCATGGTGTTGCACAATTATAGTGGTTTCAAAACGCTCGGTTCGAGTTCATATTCCTCGGTTGAACTTTACAATTTTACTGTCACCATCTGAAGAATCTCTGGGGTACATGGTGAGTGGACAGACAATCCAAGCCCTAGTTGCTCGTAATACTGTAGGAGAAAGGCACAGTGTACTCGGCAGTCGACATGATTAACACAGGACGCAAAAAAGCAAGCGCAAAACACCAAAATATCCCCGGTTGTCACCGTGCTGTCCGTGCTTGTGCCAGCAGCAGCTACGCAAAACTCGACATCCCGTGATTATATCGCTCGACATGCTTTGTACTAGTGTCAGACAGACACCTATGGGCCTTTTCTAGTACTATTATAGACTATAGAGGCGATGATTCAAGTAGAGTACTGTACATGGGTTGTCGCGTAGAACAAAACCTTTATGCATATGGTGTTTTTTTTCTCGAAAGAAAAAAGAACTGCTGAATGCAGTGACGTAGTCTTATTAGCTGCCACCCAACGAATCAAAGAATATTACTAATGCTAGTAATGAATCAATAATCCCTACAACAAACCTATACACAGACACCGAAATCATAAAATCGACACCCCAAAACCAATCAAATCCATAGCCTCTAGTGTTATACTCCCAAGGAAATGCCATTAGCGTTCTAACAAGACCTTAGCTGCTTGCCACGGCGGTGCGTCCTCTAGCTGCGCCGGCGGCCGCAGCCCTGTTCGCGCGGCCACGGCGCCCGCGCCCGCGCGTCTTCATGACCACGGTCTTGGACTCGCCCCATGCCCAGAACGACTGCCTCTCCTCGTCGGAGTTGTCGCACTCGGGGAACGGTCCGGCCGGGTACCGTGCCGCGTCGTAGCAGACCGTGTAGGTCATCTGCCGCGCCCGGTACGCGCCCATGGCGGCGCGCTTCTGCGGGTTCATCACCGCGTAGTCCGCTGTCATGAGCCCGAGGAGGCCGCCCTCGTCGCACCCGCCGGCGCCGCCGCGCGTGAGAGTTAGCCCCGCCGGGTCGGCGACGCGGCAGCCGACGAGGGACAGGTCGGAGAAGTCGGAGGCGAAGGGCGCGTACTTGTAGTTGACCTTGTACTTGCCGCCCTCCGTGGCCCAGGCGGAGCCGTCCCAGATGGTCGCATACACCGCCATGGGCTTCGCCGGGAAGTCGCCGCCCATGGCCGGGTGCCGGATCACCTCGCGGATCGGCGTGTCGTCCACGTAGAAGCTGCACGTACAAAAGCACACGGAACCTGATCAGTTACTGCAAGTGTATGAGCGGCGTTCTGTTCTACTACGTGCAGTCGTGCAGTGATGGAGATGATGCGTACATGATGTGGGTGGGGGCCCAAAGGATGGAGTAGCGGTGGGCCTCGAGGGTGGGGTCGAAGGGGAGAAGGTAGCGCTCCTCCCGGCCGCGGCTGGTGCTGCCGTTGCCGTAGACGTTGGTCTGCACGCGCCACTGACCGCCCCACCGGCTGCCCAGGAACTCGAAGTCCAGCTCGTCGTGCGTCTTCTCGTACACGTCCCCGTTCGAGAGCTGCAACGCCGGAACAAGAACATTATTACTCAGTCCACTACACCGTATGGCAACTAATACAGTATTTTTATACAAAAAAGATACTGTACCTGACAATACCAGTACTACTATATTTAGAAAGACATGGAGTCATGTGTTGGTTGGAAACTTGGAATCTACTATATAATGTAATGTTATCGTTATCGGCAATATCTACCACGTAATCATGGCAATATCTTCTTATGCACAAAAACGTACTAGTAGTACTATTGACTCGTTCTGCAAAATATGCTCAAGTATTAACTTTGTTCTGGTGAGGCTGATCAATGTGGATTAATTGGTGATGAGAGCGCGTGACAGGGATGGCAACATTTATTCCGGGGGAGCAGGCGGCGCAGCCTTTTCTGGCCATGAAAGTCCAAACACGAGCAAGCCCATGTGGCACGACCTGTTTGCCTGCCTACTCTGCGCCACCACAGCCAGGGCATGGGTATGCAACTTGCCATGGTTTTTCCTCTTTAAGATGAGCAGTGGTAGGTAGGTAAATCCTACACGCCATGTGACCAAAGACGAAGCAAAGACCCAACGGTTGGAAGAGGGATCGGTTGAAAGACCACTGTTTTGGTCGACAGGAAACGATTCTCAAACCGGAGTTTTTTAGGATTGTGGAAACACTCACGTAGAAGGCGACGACGACCCCGGCCGTGTAATCCCTGGGCAGCTTGATGGACGCGCTGAAGAAGCCGTGGAGGTAGTAATCCGAGGAGATGAACCCTGAACCTGTACAAGAAACAGCCACAGATTAAACAAGGACCATTAAAACATGAGAAACGGTGGAGCAAGAAACGCCCGTGTTTAATAAAGAAAAGAGAAAAAAAAAGGATTTCAGTATGCAAGGGATCGATGGATTACCGGAGCGTCGATCGAGCAAGAGGCGGGCGGTCCGGTCATCGGTCGCCCGGACGAGGTTGCCGTCGCCAAACAGCGGCGAGAACCCTTCCTCGAAGGCGACGCTCGGGACGTCGAAGGCGGAGACCACCGCCGACATGCACACGCACGCCGCGGCGGCGGCGAGCAAGGCCGGCAAGAAGCTCGCCTTCGTCGCCATGGCTAGCAGGGCAGGCTGAGGCTGGTTGGGCTGCTGTCGACAAGGCGCCGTCTCTGTCTCTCTCTTTCAAGAACCAAAAACCTTCTTTGGGTTCTGCTGCCTGATAACCTTTGGATGGCTTGCTATATAGTACGCGGTACCACTCTCGGTAGGAGAGAGGAGTCGAGGAGAGAGAGATCCTGTGACGCTCGCTACGCTAGGTTGCACTGCACACGCTGAGCTGGCTCGTTCAGTGACGTGTAGGGGCCCTCGTTTTGTGGGAACGGCTCAACTGCTATGGCCCTATTTGCTTAGGCAAAAAAAGCTGGAGAGGAAACACGAGAAGGGGGTCATGAGTTCAACAGCAAAAGTGGATGCTGGGTGGGTAACAGCACCAGCTAAGCTTTGCTGGTGATGGGCTAGGCATGGCCCTAATTGGCGTATCCGCCTTGCCTTGTCCTGCTTCGGCTCATCAGAGCGTGGCAGCGCAATCACGCAATTATGCGCGTACAGTGCTCAAGCAATGGACCGGAGTAGCAGTTGCAAATATGATTATTATTCGATGGAAAGGGTAATACTCCGAGATAGTGGATGATGGTCATGTGATCATGTGATGTGTTTGTACTGCTCAGAAGAAATATGTGATCACTACAAAATAATACTCACACGACCGTTTTTGAGGATTAGGAAGGAAGGCTCCCCAAACCGACGTCCGGCAGAAGCGTTGGATCAGTCTCTTCTAGATAGACGTCCTCGTCTTTTATAGCCGATATCGATGTCGTCGTTGTCGCTCATGCCGATACCGCTGTCGTTGAGGGTGTCGCGGCGGTTGCCTCTGACGCTGTCTTCGTCTCGGCAATTTTTGTAGTATCATGTCGTGGTAGTACATGTGTGCCGCTAACACCTGTAGGTCCATCTTCGAAGTGTTGCCAGTCAAGGTTAGGAAGTTCTTCTTCCTATTCCTCACAACGGCCCACTCCTTCTCGGTCTCGACCCTCTCCTTCTCGATCAATATTTTCTCATCTTGCTTCAACAACAACGACTTCCACCTTTCATCACTCTCCTCCCTCCCCCCGGATGAGCAAGTTGGATGGGACATTGGCGAGGCACTTGTCAATCGACGCTTACACTCTATCGGATGAGACCACTTGAGCCACGGTTGCCTTCGCCTTCTTGTTGGCGATCGTTCGCCCCGTCGAGGCTGCCAGCGACATGTCTAGATCAATAGCGACGTCGAATGTCTATGCCAAATGGATGCATGTCTGCCTCCGTTTCTTGCATCCATTGAGCTTGATGTAGCCATGCATAAAAGGAAACCTTTGCTTTCATTTTTCAACTGGTACATGTATAGCGCCTTGTCCAACCATACAAGAAAACGTGACGATCAACAACGACGATGAACAACAGGTACGAAGCAAAACTTACCAAATAGGTCGCGTTCATGCCACTGCCCGGTCGTACTTTAGTGTTTTCATGGTAGCCATGAAATAAGTTCACCGTGGCTTGTATGATACCCCATCGGGTTGACATAGCATTTTGGCTCCTCTTCATTTGCATCACGACATACTACTCCTTGTTGAGAAAACGAAGTTCATCAAACTCCTTTTTGATCCTACCCCAATAGGCACCACGGGTTTGATTGGCCCCGGTGATTGGATCCATGCTCATCATCTTCCAAAAATCACCCAAACATTGATCTTCCAACGCTTTCCACCTCGGCTGCGTGTGCCTTGTTTCGGTATCTCGTCGTCGGTGGGTTCTTCCTCGCCACCTTCCTTCCCTTTTTCTTCCTCGTGCCCTACCTCGCCCTCATCCTTCTCTTCATCGGTTCCATGGACACCTTCACCTTCCTCCTCCTCCTCATCTTCCTAAGCGCCTTGTTGTGTGCCATCACGCTCGCCACTCGCCCAACACCGCGCCCTGACACTGATGGGGTTCGTTGCATGGAAAACAAAAATTCTTACGATTGCAACTTCCAAGATCGAATATAGACGATACTGGTAACGGAGTGGGATAACGTCCCCGCAAATAAACGTGGTTGTTGTAGATTGTACACGACCATCCTCAAGAGCGTGAAGATGATCAGCGCCACAAAGGGGCAGCGCCTCTGTAATCGGTCACACGTTTGGTGTGCCGGCGACCTCCATCACTTGCTCCAGTTGGAAAGGGGAAGTAGCGGATCCTCGGGAACTCCAGCAGCACTACGATATGGTAGTGGTGGTGGTGGAGAAGATCTTGAGCAGAGCTTCTCCTAAGCACCGTACTCGTGGCAATGGACAAGGCTAGCAAGGGGAGGAAGATGTCAATCAAAGGGCATATGAGAGGAGGAAGGAATGAGTGAGAGATGAGGTGCTCCACCCCACCTTTTATAGGAGGAGGGGGCTGCCCCTTGCCATGGCTGGCGGTGAAGGAGGTGCCCCCACCTCTTCCCTCATTCATGTGGGTGGACACTCCACTCACAAATATTCGTCTCCACTTTCTCCCATTTATTCCTCATTTAAAAATCAAGAGTCTTTCCATTAAAAAACACTTTTTAATTCACTTGATTTAATGTCACTCATTTAATAAACACTTCATTTAATGAGAACTTCATTTAATAAACACATCAACAAATTAATCTCTTGCAATATTTCGATACATCGAAACAATTCTGGCAGATTTATCAGAACAATTCTCACGTTGTCTAGTATTTTCTCCTGCGTTCCCTATCCACTCAAAAGCATCAACGATACTTAAGTGTGTCTCCCTACGGGTTCGTGAACAGAGTGTACATGATCGAGACTCTCTCTGATCAATAATCATTGGCGGGACCTGGGGATCCATAATGACTCCCACTTATTCAACAATGAACTAGTGATCGCGTGAATCTTTTTCGTAGTAACCAATTCCTTTTGTCTCGCGATATTTTACTTGTCCGAGATTTGATCATTTAGTATCATCCATAACTAGTTCGATCTTGTTACTGACAAGTATTATTTTCTCGTTCCCGTGATATAACATTCTTAGTGATCTATCACTCCCTTGCAAGCTATGTCAATGTGATATCACCAAGAGGTCCCTGAGTATATCTCTCCATCATCTGGATGTACAAATACCACTCTTGATCCACGAGCATCAACCAACACTTTCCAAGTACTCAGTGATATCTTTATAATCACCATGTTATGGTGTGATGTTTGATGGAACCAAAGTACTCTTCCAGAGCTAGTGATTGACGTGATCTCATGGTCTAAGGATTACAGTTACTTTGAATGAGATAGCAATATAAACTTTGAGAACATGATCATATTGCTAAATCTACTGAGGGTGAATGTTCATCACATCATTCTCTAATGACATGACCTTGTTATTAACAACATCCAATGTTGAAAGGATAGAGATGTCGCCTAGAAGGGGGTGAATAGGCAATTTCAAAACTGTTACGGTTTTGGCTTGATAGAATGTGGAATTAAACTAAGTGCACCAATAACAAGTTAAGCTAAGAAAGATAACACAAGTGATAAGAAATATATAAGTACTTCAAGCACGATGGCTATCACAAGGAAAGTAAGCTCAGGTATAGAGATAACCGAGGCATGCAGAGATGAAGATGTATTCCTATGTTCCCTTACAAGAAGGTACGTCACGTTGGATAGGTGTGGGATTCCACGAAGGATTTCCCAATACCACGAAGGCTCACCTTCTTCTCCAAGTCTATCCCACGAAGGAATATGCCCTTTCCTGCTAGCTTTTCCTCCACTCCGAAGATGGCAAGCTCCACAACCACTTCACAAGCTCCACGAAGGAAAAGCCCGGGTCTCTTCACAATCTTCCACGAAGAGGACACCGCGGCACCAACCGCCAAGCCAACTAGGAGGTAACCCCCCAAGAGTAACAAGCTCATGGTCTCTCACTCGAACAAATCATAATGGAGATCTCAACACTTATGCAAGAATGCAAAGCAAGAACGCCAAGGGTGCTCAAATCCTTCACTCTCAAATCCCACCAAAGCAACAAGTGTTAGGGAGAAATTAGAGAGTAAGAACAATGGTGGAAGTCAACCAATGACTCCAAAATCTAGATCCAAAGGCTTCCCCTCACTTAGAGGAATTGATTGGTGGGGATTATAGAACTAGATCTCCCCTTCCAAAGCCCTCAAAAAGATGCAAGAATCATAGGAGGGAAGGGAGAGGAAGCAAACTCAATAGTTTCAAGAATGGAGGTCAATTTTGTGGTCAAGAGCACCCAAAAACGTTGGGGGAAGAACCCCTTTTATAGGGGAAAGCAAATATGCTTGTTGGGAGAAATCCTGCCAAAACTCGGTTTAAAAGTCGGTTGGACCAGCCCCGGGACCGGGAAACACGGTCCCCAGGCCGATGGACCGGCCTACAAACCGGAACGGTTCAGTATACCAACTCGGAATAGATTCAGTCGCAAAAGCTGGAAAATCCGGTTTCAGATCCGGTCTACCGGCGCTGGCACCGGACAGTTCGGTGTGGTACTCGGTTGGACCGGATCCACAACCGGGATGAAACAAACTTCACGAAAAACGCAATAACTTTTGCACCCGGACTCCGATTTCGATGATCTTGGGCTTGTTTTGACGAGGACAGAAGTATCTACAAGATGGTACATAAAACCATCATAGTCAAAGAAAGGAGGATATAACCAAATAAATAAAGGTATGAAGCCTCCCGATAAGAAGAACCGGTAAAACCTTCAAACTCAAAAATGCCATAGAAGATGCATACGAATTCCGTTTTCGATGAACTTGGGCTTATTGAAGGGATAGCAACAAGATGAAGAACCTCACATGGAGAAACACCAAGAATCAACAAAAATAGGAAGATGCAATGTATGCAAATGATTGAGCTCCCTACGACGATGTGATCAAGTTACCCAATCGAAAGCCCCTCTTGATAGTGCGGCTATCTATTCTATAACCCGGTCTCCCAACAACCACCTTGAGACCGGTAAAAGGAAAACCTAGCAAGGACAAACCTTTGCCTTGAGAATCCCTCTTGACCTTGATGACAATGTTTCAAGCTCCATCTAAGCCAGAATGCATCACTTGATCATTGTTACTTCGTGAAGACTCATAATTTGCTCCCCCATACACCACTATGGGATAGCTTCATTAAGATACATCTTCACATGTCCATTATCACCAATATGGATGGCAAGATTCATGAAAATGATCTTCTCGAGATGCTTATCTTGAACTTTCCCTTCTCAACCTTGATGACGATCACCACTTGATGTCATCCTCTCATGGGCTATATGCGACCGTCACATACCACAAGATCCATGTGGTACATTCTTTATGCTTCATGTGTTGACCAACTTGAAATCACTCTTCACTCTTTGTATTGGCCAACCAAGTATCTTCTCATGCACCATCTCAATATCTTGAGGTACATAAGGAATATCTTCTCATGATCTAAATCTTAGTCAACCATAGCTCAACTAATGAGGCTATCATGACACTGACTTAGAGCCATATATTGAAGTCTTCTATTGAGATCACACTCTCAAGATCTTGATCATATCATATTCTTCTCTTCAACTCGATGATCTTGATGCCAATACTCAAGGTATATCTTTATATTTATGGCATCCATACTTTAATATAACACATGGACTACAAGCATGACCTATGGAATATTCCTTCATATAAAACTCAATGAAAAAATTAGTCCATAGGGATTATCATTAATCACCAAAATCACACATAGGGGCAATTACACTTTCAAATGTTCATGATCAGGAAACCTTGATCATCGGTTAATCAACAAGCTAGTGTAATGAGAGGCATTACTAGGAACCTTTTCTTTTGTTTATTAAACACACATGTATTAACATTTTCGGTTAACACACAATTATAGCATGAGAAATAAACATCTATCACTACTAGAGAAAAGCCTATAGGAGACATGCACATTAGAGGCGCATTTATACTACATGCGCCTCTGATAAGATAGGCGAGGCGCACCAGCCAGTCATGCACCTCTAGTAACTAAATAGGCGAGACGCATATCTGCAGGATGCGCCTCCTCTAGCATCTATACGGACAAAATCTGGCACCCCAATCTTATGCGAGGTGCACCAGCCAGACATGCGCCTCTAGTACTTAAATAGGCAAGGCGTATATTAGACAAATGCGCCTCGCATATCTTGGGTGGGCCCAGGTGGAGATCAGTGGTCCAATATGCGAGGCGCATATAGTAACATGCGCCTCCGATACTTACAACATGCGAGGCGCATTAGGGAACATGCGCTTCAAGTAACCCCTGCGGGCCCGGGTGGCCGCATAGGCGAGGCGCATGTTGGCATTGCGCCTCAGATAGTTCAAACTATCGGAGGCGCATTTACTGCAATATACGCCTCGCATAACCTGGTTCACTTTTTCTGCACCTTTTTGGCACATGCACCCCCACTCACTTGCCTCACTTCTTCCTCTCCACCAAAAGACAGATTTGGTCGCCCCCTCCTTCTCCCCACCTCATTTCCCACATTGATGCACCATAGAAGCTTGCTCAATCTCCATTGGTTGACACTCATATGTAAGTGAAGTCTCTTGCTCCTCTAGATATACAACATGTCCCTTTACTTCTCCTCCGTCTCTCTTGCGCAAGTTGTCGTTGGAGGAAGCGTGAAGGCGTTGCTTGTATGCTCATGCGCGTTGTCAGCGACACCGCGACTATATGATTGTGGTGCATGCTTCTTATTGTGCAGGGATTTCATTTGAGATGCCAATGTTTTGCAGGAATGTCGATTAATTTCTTTTCCGGCGAATTTCTGGCACTCGCGGATGTCCTCTTTTTAGGGGAGATCATGCTGAATTTTTCGGGTGATCCAGATGTCCATATATGCTCTAATTATTCTCTTGCTCTTTGTACCACGCGTAGGCGACCATGGTCCGACCACTAATTTGCAAAGCCCTTATGGATAGGTGGATGAGATGCGCGAGGACCGATATGGCACACGCAAACAAGATGGAGATAAGATGTCTGTGTCGCGACTGCAAGGTGATGTATCTGACAAGGCACGATTCTAGAATGCTGGAGTCGCACCTGCTCCGACGTAGTTTCATGGATGGCTACACTCGGTGGATACATTATGATGAAGATGATGATGAGGATGTCAATAATGGTGAAGATCAAGAAGCCGGTCATGATCACGAAGATCAAGGTGCTGACGGCGGGGCAGGTGATGATCATGAAGATCAGGGTGGCGCCGGGCATCAACACGAAGATGATCAAGGTGGCACCGGGCATGAACACGAAGATCAAGGTGTCGACCATGATTCGAGTTGGTTGCGAGACCATCATGTCCAAGATATGCTTCTCAAGGAGACGAGTAATGCCAGAGCCGCCGCTAGAGAGAAATCTAAGCTGGAGCAAATGAAGAAAGACGCGGTCACTCCATTGTTTGACGGATGCAACGACGGGGATACCCGTCTGAATGTAACACTCAAGGATCTGGAGATAAAGGCGAAACACAAAATGACCGATGAATGCTTCGACGACAACATTGCATTCTGGCATGATATTCTTCCCAAGAAGGGGAACACATGTGCGACTAGTATCATTGAGGCCAAGAAAGTCGCGTGCCCTCTCAATCTACCGCACGTGAAATACCACGTCTACATAAATGATTGCATCATCTACCGGGGCGAGGACGTAGAGAAGACCACGTGTCCGGTGTGCAAGACCTCTCGATACAAGAGAGGGACCAAGAAAGCTCCTAGAAAGGTGGTGTGGTACTTTCCTCTAACTCCTCGTCTGCAGCGGTATTTCGTGGACCCTAAGGAAGCAAAGCTCATGCGCTGGCATGCGGAAAGAAAGAGGCCAAAAGACGATGATCCGAAGAAGGAGGAAATGCTGAGGCACCCTTCAGATGCTTGCTAGTGGAAGGCGTTGGACCTCCAATATTACCAACATTTCGAGAAAGAGCCAAGGAACCTCAGGCTGGGCGTGAGCACCGACGGACTCAATCCGTTCGGAAGCCAGAGCAGCACACACAACACCTGGCCCGTGTTTGTATGGATCTACAACCTCCCCCTGGTTGTGCATGAAGAATAAGTATGTAACCATGAGTATGCTCGTTCAAGGGCCAAAACAACCCGGTACAGACATCAATCTATATCTCACGTTGTTGAAAGAGGAGCTGGCCACATTATGGGAAGAAGGAGCCCCTACGTGGGACACCTCGAGACAAGAATACTTCGACATGAGAGCGGCGGTGATCACGATGGTGTAAGGCTATCTCGGTTACGGATACTTCTCGGGGCAGATAGTCCAAGGATTCTATGGGTGCGTTAGGTGCAAAGATAATACAATGTACCACCAGCTACAAAAATATCCCGGGTCCGAGAAAACCGTGTTCCTTGGGGCTCGGAGGTGGCTTCCCAAGAATCACGCCTGGAGAAAGCTTGGAGATCTATTCGACGGGGCGGTCGAGCTCCGAGGAATCCCAGACCAGAGGAGCGGCACGCAAATCTATGAGATGTTGAATAACTGGAAGGAATGCCCTGCACTGGGAAAGACCCAGAAGAAGCCAGAGCCGTTGCTGAAGGTATGGAAAGCGAGGTCTGTTTTCTGGGACTTGCCATACTAGAAGATCCTCCGCGTGCCTCATAGCCTCGATCTCATGCATATCACGAAGAACGTGGGCGAGAGTCTGCTTGCCACCCTCCTTAACACCGACAACACCAAAGATGGGCCGAAGGCAAGGAACGACTTGAAGAATATGGGCATCAGGGATGAACTTCGACGTCATGCTTCATCTGCTTCTCCATGTCGTGGAGGATATCGTCCAGCTCGGTCCTCCATTTCTGCGAAGCATGATGCCGTTCGAAAGGCTCAATGGACACATCAAAGGATACGTTAAGAACAGGTCCCGTCCAGATGGAAGCATAGAAAACGGCTTCCTGGATGAAGAGTGCATCTCTTTCTGCTCAAACTTTCTACAAACCGAGACCCCTCTTGGTCTGCCATTCAACAAGCACCTCGGGAGGCTCACTGGATGCGGTCACCACGAGGGTCTGCGCCCAAAGCATGTCGACATCGAGGGCTAAACCAAGGACTTTGAAAGAGCAAACCTGGTCATGCTACAACACCTGCAGGTGGTCAATCCATACATATATGAGCACATAGAGTTTATCAAGAAGAATTACGCTGACCAGGGGTGCCAATACTCGGAGGAAGATGTTATCAAGGAGCACAACTCCGGTTTCACGCGGTGGTTCAGGGAGAAGGTCATTGCTAATCCACCACAGGGCGAGTACTCGGTGGAAGATATACTCATATTCTCCTTGTCACGGGGCGCCTCGCACAACCTGATGACCTATCAGGCATACGATATCAACAGATACACGTTCTATACAAAGGAAAAGGACAATAACTGGGATTACCAGAACTCAGTGGTTACGGGTATATTCTACACTGGCGACATCCCGGAAAGATACTACGGAAGGATCGAGGAGATTTGGGAGCTTGACTATGTTATGGAGAAGGTGCCGATGTTTCGTGTCAGGTGGGCCAAGAGCGTCGAGAAAAAGGCCGATATTTTACCACCATGCTTATACCGTCAAAGACCACCAACGCGAACGCACCAGCGAGAAATGAGCCTTGTGTTCTAGCTAGCAAGGTCGACCAATGCTGGTACATCACAGACCCGTCAAAGCCTAGTCGGGCTATCGTCAGGAGAGGCAAAAGGAACATCATCGGAATGGACGGAGTCGCCAACGAGCAAGACTTTGACCAGAATGGTGACCCGAAGATGGAAGACAGATACGGCAACCAAGCACCGTACACCACAACCCTACCTAAGAAAGGACTCCCGTTCAAAATAAGTAGTGAAGACGTCCCGGACCTAACCTATGCAACCGCGACAAAGAAGGGACGGCCATTATTGTCAAGAAACGCTAGCGCACTCCGACCATTGTCAAGAACCGTCGTGTGTGTGGCATAGTATTATGTATCGAAACATTCATAATTATCATTTTTTTAATGTTATAGTATTGCATTGAGAATATTATGTATCGACGAGACACATTCATAATACTCACTTTTATTGTTTTGGCAATATTTGAATTTTTAAAATATTTGCAGTATATTTTATAGTTCATATTGTGTTTGGACAATGTTTTTACATGATAAATAGCCTTCAAAAAAAGTTTTCAAAAAAATTGAGCCACCAGGATTCGAACCTGGGTGGCTAGGCTTTAGTTTAGGACAAGGGACGAAACTGGTGGGCTAGGGTCAGTTTGTTGATAGATACAGCGCACTACGCTAGTTGACTAGTGCTAGAGAATACCCGAGGCGCATTCTGGCCAGATGCGCCTCGCGTAAACTTACCCGAGGCGCATTTTCAAATATGCACCTCGCATAAGCTAGTTGATTGAGCTTTTTTTTCCTCTTTCACTTTTTCTCTAGATCAGATGAAACTGCTGCAACACCTTCTCCTCACTCTGCCGTCGTCGCCCCTTCCGCCCGCGCCCGCCCGCCGTGCCCAGGAGGAGGAGGACCCCGCTCATCCGCCTGTCGTGCCCAGGAGGAGGAGGATCCCGCCCGTGCCTAGGAGGAGGAGCCCGCCCACGCCGCCCCTTCCTCTGCCGCACCGTCGTCGCCCCTTCCTATAGCCGCCCGCGCCTGGCGTCCACCATCATCGAGGTGACCCCCATCCCCTCTCCCTCCCCTTCCCCTACCCCTCTTTCCTCCCATTAGACATGTTTGTATCTATATTAAGGTCTCGTCTGGGTGTGGCATTTTTGTCAGTGCTGGTATTCATTCCACAAGACATGAACATAATATGGTGGATAGTGAGAGCTACATGCTGGAAACATGAGCCGAGATTAACATATTTATCCTTTTGTTGCACTTGAAAAACTTGCGTCATAGTTCATTTAGACTTTCTTCTTGGGACCTTTCTGGCACACACGCCCTTTGTCATGTGTGAGAAAATGTCGTTGTGCCACTTGCTAGATCTGCACAGAAGAGGCCCCACGATCTAGCTGTCGTGCCTACCCTTGCACATGTTCTCTGATACATTGCAAATGTATCTATAATTTTTGATGTTCCATGCTTGGTTTTATCTACATTCTTGTGTTTTGTCCACACTTTGGAGTACTTTTCATATGATTTCTTGGACTAACCTATTAACAAGAGCCATAGTGCCAGCTGCCTGTTTTCTGCTATTTTTGGTTTTAGGAAGTCAGAAAAATAATATTATCGGAATTAGACGGGACAAAAGCCAAAGTCACTATTTTACCAGGGGACACTTGGAGCCAGAAGATCAGACGGAGAGGGGCTGGGGCCTGGCCAACACCACCTGGCACGCGGCCAGGCCTGGCCCGTGTTAGGGGGTGGTCTGGCCACCCCAGGCACCCCCCCTCGGCCTCTCCTTCCGCCTATATATTGCCTCTGATACGGAAACCCTAAGGACCCGATCATCATGCAATTCTCTGGTGTGATGCATGAGTAGTTCATCTCTGGACTATGGGTCCATGTAGTATCTAGATGGCTGGTTCTCCTCCTTTGTGCTTTCATGTCTAGATCTTGTGAGCTCCGTTCATGATCAAGATCATCTATTTGTAATCCATACATGTTGTGTTTGTGGGGATCCGATGGATATTGAGATGCTACTTCAGCTTGATTATTGATTCTATCATGTCTTTGTTATTTGTGATCTTGCATGCTTTCCGTTGTTAGTAGCTATCTTGGCCAAGTAGATGCTAGCAACTCCAAGAGTTATTATTTATGCTCGATAGTGGGTTCATGCCTCTAGTAATCTGGGGAAGTGACAGAAATCTCTAAGGTACTAGATGTGTTGTTGCTACTAGGGAGAAAACAACAATCCTTTGTTCATAGAACAATTGTATTGTTTACTTTACACGCAATTTGTAAAGCAATAATCTGTTGCTTGCAACTTAATACTGGAGGGGGTTAGGATGATAACCTAAAGGTGGATTATTAGTCATAGATGTAGTTGGATGGCGGTCTATGTATAATGTTGTAGTGCCCAATCAAGTCTCAAAGGAGTCAGGATGATTAGTATATGCTTGTATGCTTTCTCGATGTTTGTCAATTGCCCCGCTGTAATTTGTTCACCCAGCATGTTATCTATCTTAAGGAGAGCCACCTCTAGTGAACTATGGACCCCGGTCCTTTCTCTTACATTCAATCTACAAACTGTTTACTGCTTTGTGTTTACTTTACGCAAACTATTACTTCCTTCCATTCGATACATTTAATCCTTTGTTTTCAACAAAACCGGTGAGATTGACAACCTCATCGCAAGTTGGGGGCAAAGTTATGTGGTTGTGTTGTGCAGGTCTCCATGTTGCTGCTGGCACCGGTAGTGCGCCCTGCCAACGTTCAACTAGCTACACCTTTGGGGTGTTTCCTTGCTCCTACTGGATTGATAACCTTGGTTTCATACTGAGGTAAAACTTGTTGTTGTGCTCATCATACCATCCTCTTGGGGTTCCCCAACGAGTTCGATATATTTTGGGTCATCAACAACTTTTTTTGGCGCCGTTGCCGGGGAGTCAAGAACATCTTCACAAGGGGAGTCCCTCATAACCAATCTCTTTACTTTGTTATTTTTGTTTTGGTTGCTTGTTTCTTTATCAAAAACACACAAAAATTAGTTTTACTAGTTTGCTTTCTTATTTGAAAACACAAAAAAATGACTACTCTTGAAAACACTAAGTTGTGTGATTTCACTAGCACCAAGAACAATGATTTTATGAGCACACCTATTGCTCCACCAGTTCCTGAAGCTACTTTCTTTGAGATAAAACCTGCTTTACTCAATCTTGTTATGAGAGAACAATTTTCTGGTATTGGTAATGAAGATGCTGCTGCTGCTGCCCATCTAAATAACTTTGTTGATCTTTGTGAGATGCAAAAGCATAGGGATATAGATGGAGATATTATTAAGCTTAAATTGTTTCCTTTCTCTTTGAGAGGAAAAGCTAAAGAATAGTTGAATTCCTTAACTAGGAATAGTATTGATTCTTGGACTAAATGCAAAGATGCTTTCATTGGAAAATACTATCCTCCTGGTAAGATTATATCTATGAGAAGTGAAATAATGAAGTTTAAACAATCTGATAATGAACATGTTGCTCAAGCTTGGGAAAGAATGAAATCTTTGGTAAAGAATTGTCCCACTCATGGACTGACTGCTTGGATGAGCATCCAAACTTTTTATGCAGGATTGAACTATTCTTCAAGGAACCTATTGGATTTTGCTGCTGGATGTACATTTATGACCATTACTTTGGGTGCTGCAACAAAGCTTCTGGATAATATGATGGTTAATTACTCTGAATGGCATACTGAGAGAGCTCCACAAGGTAAGGAGGTAAATTCTGTTGAGGAAACCTTCTCCTTGAGTGATAAAATTGATATTATTATGTTTATGCTTGTTAATGGGAAAGCCCATATTGATCCAAATAATGTTCCTTTAGCTACTTTGGTTGCTCAAGAAGAGCAAGTTGATGTGAACTTCATAAGAAATAACAATTTTGGTAATAATGCTTATAGGAATAATTTTGGTAGGAACAATTATAAGCCATATCCTCCCAACAATGGTAATGCTGATGGAAATTCCTACAACCACAATAGGAGTGCTCCCTCTGAACTTGAAGTTATGCTTAAAGACTTTATTAGTAAACAAACTGCTTTCAATAAAACTATTGAGGAAAAACTCTCTAATGCTGAAATAAATATAGCATCTTTGGCTGAAACTCAATCTTCTTTGAATAAAATGGCTGCTAAACCTGAAACTAACGAGAATCCCTTTGCAGCTACTAATGCCATACAAGTAAGAATTGATGAAAATGTTAGACTATTTGCTGAATTACATGCTAAGTGGGAAAGAGAAGATGAAATTGCTAGAAACATTAGTGTTTCTACTATCACCACCAGTAGTGTTAAGGCTAGTAATAGTTCTACCACTCTAGATGATAATTTTGACTTTGATCTTGATGGTTGCAATATCTCTGAAGTTATTAAGTTCCTACAAAAGCTTGCTAAAAGTCCTAATGCTAGTGCTATGAACATGGCCTTTACAAAACACATTACTGATGCTCTCATAAAGATTAAAGAAAAAAAGATGAAACATAAAGCTTCTATTCCTATAAAACAAGAAGATGGTTGGGAACCCATCATTAATATGAAAGTGAATGATTTTGATTTCAAAGCTTTATGTGATCTTGATAGTAGTGTTTCTATTATGCCTAGAAGGATTTATGATATGCTTGATTTTCCACCACTTGAAGATTGTTATTTGAATGTCCCACTTGATGATAATGCTACAAAGAAACTCATGGGGAGTATTAATGATGTTCTTATTATGGTTAACAATTCCTATGTCCCCGTTGATTTCTATGTTTTGGATGTTGAATACAATGCTTCTTGTCCTATTACTTTGGGAATACCTTTTCTTAGAACTGTTGGTGCCATTATTGATATGAAAGAAGACACCATTAAATATCAACTCCCACTCAAGAAAGGTATAGAACATTTCCCTAAGAAGAGAGAGAAGGTTTCTTTTGCCTCTCCTATGAAAACAAAATTTGCTCTTAATGCTTCTTCATTTGAGAACACTTGATTCTTCTTCTTACTTCTTATGCCTAACTTAAAGGCGTTAAAGAAAATTACTTATTGGAAGATAACCCAAAAGTTTTAGATGAGTCTTGGAAGTTATTACTTCAGTAATAACCGCTCCTTATCCTTTTTATTTGCCTTTTGTGCTAAGAGTAACCTCTAATGAGAGAGAAGTAATGGTTGGGAAAGTTGCTGTCCCGAAACAGATTTATGTGCTTCACCGTAAAAAAACCTGTAAAATATCTGTACGTCCTTTTGAGGCGTGAATTGTTTTGCTTCTGCCCCAGGTTGTTATCTAACTTTCGTTAGTTCAACACTTTTTGATTTGAGCAACAGAAGGTCTTCTAAAAAAATCGTCTTTACCTGCTGGTCTGTTTTGACAGATTTCTGCCATTTTCTGCATTTCCTTCTTGTTGGTTCCTTTTTGAGTTCTTTTGGGGAGTTGAGCTTTTTTAGGGAAGTGCGAAAGTAGCTAGTGTTTTGATGGAAGTTTTATTGGTGTTGGAACTGAACCTTAAAGACTTATTATCTTAAGTGCACTAATGTTGCTAATAAAGATTGTGTGAAGTTTTGTATGAAGGAAAATTTCAGGTGTATGGAAGGAATGAGTAATGATATGAAGGATGGAGTAAATCTCAAGCTTGGGGATGCCACACGTGTCACCCCCAGAAATATCCAAGAAGTACAAGCGTCAAAGCTTGGGGATGCCCAAGGCATCCCCCTCTTCATCAATAAAAATCCCAGGTTTCTTCCAAACGCTTCATTTTTATTGTTTCATGCATAGTTGTGTTGTTCTTGGAGCGTCTTCTTTTTCGTTTTTGTTTTGGTTTTTCGTTTGCTTTGTTTGCTTTGTTTGCTGAATAAATTGGTTGGACCCCCTCTTTCATACATTGGTTTTCAAATAGTTTGGTTTGATTTGGAAAAGAGTAGGAAAGTTCATGCTTAAGTGTTAAAGAGAGCTTGTTTTAGACTGTGGCCTATGCTTTGTCATGCCATGCTTGATATTGTTTTGGCTTTATGCTTAGTATTATTTACTAAAGCATGACTTGTGCTAAACGATTGATATTGCTTAATGTGCCTTGGATGAATCATGCGTTGTTTTAGCATATTAAAGCATAGTATAATGGTATTCTCCTTTGATGCTTTATTTGGGTTGACTTGGCGCATTCTCACACCATGTTATGACTATCTCAAGTCACCACAGCCTTTATGATCCTTTAGTTTTCAACTTGTAGTATCACTTTATGCTTTGATCAATGATGTTTTGTCGCTCTGCATGATTATGGCCATTATTGCTCTCTTAGTTTGTCGCTCCTAGTCTTTTGCTAGCCTCCACAACCAAGTATGAGTTCCACTCATGCATCCAACTCCTTAAACCAACTTATTCCAAAGATTCCACCATACCTACCTACTAGCATATGCTATTCCAAGTATATTCATGTTTTTGTTTACCTCCCAAATTAAACTTGTTATGAGAAAACTAGTGATTAAAGCTCTCACAAACTTGATGGCACACTTTACGTTTTGCATTTAATAAACTTGAAACATTGGGTCCTTCTTTGTTGCGTATATGTTTGCGCTTTATAAGTTGAAGTTAGAAGAACCATGTATCATGGGGAACACTTTCAACATTGCACTTGTACTTTGTACCCCGTTGATATCATGTTCTTTTGCTTATGGATCCCGACAGTGTGAAATAAAAGTGGAACTTGTGAGATCATGGAGTTTGTATGTGTGTTAGAGAAACGCCTGGGCCGCTAGCCTAAGCCATGCCTAATCATGGTGGAAACTTGCAGCATAACCATAATGAGCACTCTATGAAGCATCCTCAATAAAAACCTATGCAAATAGCAAATAAAAAGATCGCTGAGATGCTCATTGTCTGCTTGCCTTGTCATTTTGATTATGGGATAGCTCCTGTATCATGTGCAAGGGGTACCCCATTGGCGGTTCTTTATGATACACATGTACTAACAATGACAAGAGCTTACTCGTGACTAAAGTTGAGTAGCATGAAGATCGGTCTTCGTAAGTAAGGGGCATGAGAATTCGGTTTATAACTTGTCAAGCATATCCTCTTAGTTGTGTCACTTTAACCTTAATCACCTTAAAGATGCTTATGATAGGGGCAATGAGAGTTGAAAGCTATAAGTACCATAATTTTTGGAAGCTCTTTATGAGACTTGAATCCCTACTTCCTTTTATGAAGGCCTTTCTTCCACCATTATATATTGAGTCTCCACCTTCTACCTTTATGCACCTACTTTGAGAGCATAGTGGCCATTCTTAGTTCTATGTGCATTGTCCTAAGACTAGTTGATTGATGCATATCTTGATATTGCTTGTTTTAAACTATTTGTATCTAGTCACCCTTATGGACTTTGAAGGTGTCCTATGCATTTATATTTGCTACTCTATGAAGGACAAGCTGAATACTATTATGCTATGTTTTCTTTATGTGAAACAAACAAACGTCTTGCAAAGCATTGTTATCCATGAATCTTTTGTTTGTGCCTTTTCATGTTGCAACATAGTTTCTTTGTCTTATTGCTAGAACTTTGTCTTTCATGTTATGATTGAAGTACTATGATCCCAGCTTTGAATGTTTTACAAATACTTTGATCGAGTTTATGATGGTGCATGTCACCTCAAAAATTATTATTTCTTTTTATCACTTACCTACCCGAGGACGAGCAGGAGTTAAGCTTGGGGGTGTTGATACATTGCAAATGTATCTATAATTTTTGATGTTCCATGCTTGGTTTTATCTACTTTCTTGTGTTTTGTCCACACTTTGGAGTACTTTTCATATGATTTCTTGGACTAACCTATTAACAAGAGCCACCCAGCTGCCTATTTTCTACTGTTTTTGGTTTCAGGAAGTCAGAAAATGAATATTCTCGGAATTGGACGGGACAAAAGCCAAAGTCACTATTTTACCGGGGGACACTTGGAGCCAAAAGATGGGACGGAGAGGGGCTAGGGCCTGGCCAACACCACCTGGCCACGCGGCCAGGCCTGGCCCATGCCAGGGGGTGGTCTGGCCGCCCCAGGAACCCCCTCGGCCTCTCCTTCCGCCTATATATTGCCTCTGATACGGAAACCCTAAGGACCCGATCAAAATTCCACGAAAGAGTCTGTAGCCGCCGTCATCTCCATCCCTAGATCGGGAGGGATCTGAAGCTCTTCCCGGCACCCTGCCGGAGAGGGGTATTCACCCTAGAGGCCTTCTTCATCATCATGCAAGGCTCCGGTGTGATGCATGAGTAGTTCATTTCTAGACTATGGGTCCATGTAGTAGCTAGATGGCTGGTTCTCCTCCTTTGTGCTTTCATGTCTAGATCTTGTGAGCTCCGTTCATGATCAAGATCATCTATTTGTAATCCATACATGTTTTGTTTGCGGGGATCCGATGAATATTGAGATGCTATTTCAGATTGATTATTGATTCTATCATGTCTTTGTTATTTGTGATCTTGCATGCTTTCCGTTGTTAGTAGCTATCTTGGCCAAGTAGATGCTAGCAACTCCAAGAGTTAGTATTTATGCTCGATAGTGGGTTCATGCCTCTGGTAATCTGGGGAAGTGACATAAATCTCTAAGGTACTAGATGTGATGTTGCTACTAGGGAGAAAACAACAATCCTTTGTTCATAGAACAATCGTATTGTTTACTTTATACGAATTCATAAAGCAATAATCTGTTGCTTGCAACTTAATACTGGAGGGGGTTCGGATGATAACCTGATTATTAGTCATAGATGTAGTTGGATGGCGGTCTATGTATAATGTTGTAATGCCCAATCAAGTCTCAAAGGAGTCAAGATGATTAGTATATGCTTGCATGCTTTCTCCATGTTTGTCAATTGCCCCGATGTAATTTGTTCACCCAGCATGTTATCTATCTTAAGGAGAGCCACCTCTAGTGAACTATGGACCCCGGTCCTTTCTTTTACATTCAATCTACAAACTTTTTATTGCTTTGTGTTTACTTTCTGCAAACTATTACTTCCTTCCATTCGATACGTTTAATCCTTTGTTTTCTGCAAAACCGGTGAGATTGAAAACCTCATCGCAAGTTGGGGGCAAAGTTCTGTGGTTGTGTTGTGCAGGTTAGCACGTTGCTGCTGGCACCGGCAGTGCGCTCTGCCAACGTTCAGCTAGCTACACCTTTGGGGTATTTCCTTGCTCCTACTGGATTAATAACCTTGGTTTCATACTGAGGGAAAACTTGCTGTTGTGCTCATCATACCTTCCTCTTGGGGTTCCCCAACGAGCTCGATATATTTTGGGCCATCATTGTCCTTTCCTTGTTGAAACCAGCACTTCATCATGTACCCAACTGACATTTTTCTGTTGAGTTTCTATTACCTTTGGCACAAGCTTTACCTGGACCATACACTAGATAAAAAAGCATCTTGCTTCCACTAGGCACACTGCTTGACTTGGCCAGAAATGAAGTGGGTGTAACTGTAAGTAAGTAACCACCACCAGAAGGTTTATTGAGTGTGGAAAACATCTCCTAAGAAGCAGCTCTGTTTTACATCTCATCTTTACTAATAGTACTTGAACCCATATCTCTACATTTTCCCCCTCACAACTCGCCAGTGTTCACTAGAGGTTTTTGATCCCAATGTTCATCAGAAAGCAACAACAGGGGGAGTATAAAGTATGGTGATCATTCAGCCCTTCCATAGTTAGTATTAATTTAGAGAAAAATGAAGTACTACAAGTTTTAGATTCCTTGAATGTTATTCAAGAATTAGAGCAAGCTATAGGTGCAAGATATCTCAAGGTAGTCAGGAAAAGCATGTGAGGAATATAGCTTGTAGAGGTTCTAAACTTGGGAGTGAGGCATTTATAGTTCCATCGTTTATTTGCTCACTCATGTACTCCTAGAGGTTAATTTGATTTGTTTATATTGAAGGAAATCATTTGCTTCTCAATAGTGTTGGCTAATACAAAGCTTGAAAAGTACAAAAATAACCACTGTCTTTCAATGGTGGCGGTGGAAGGTAAATACCAGATCGGATTTTTACACAGTATAAACAATAGGAAAATTGTTGACTACATTATTTGGGATAATATATATATATATTAAATTATTATAAAATGATCTAACCTCTTTGTTTGGCATGTACCTGTATCTCTACATAGTTACATACCTTGTTCAATCTACCTCTTTGTTTAGATATCTTAGCTCCCAAGTATTCCTGGGAAGAAAGGATTTAAATACTGATGTGTACTTAGAGAGGATTTGCTTGATTCTTGTTAGTGGATTTGTAGACATGTATTTACTACTGGCTCAAAATAACTTGTTGCTAGGTTGACTTGCTGAATTCAGTTGTGATACATGAATGATTAGAGGTAGCTTTGAGATTACCCAAAATTGTTTTATGCGCAGTTGGATGCTTCTCTGGTTTAGCCAAGATCTATGGCTACTGCTAGCATATCTTCCACTGTGATGCCTCCATCTGGAGTGTACACAGTCGTAGCTATTCTTTGGTAGTTGGCCATTGGGATTCACTTTCTAGGGAACTTCTAATTGGCTACCAAGGATGCTAAGACTAACGCTAAACACTATATAAGAACATATGCTAGAGTGTGGCTACCAAATTCTCCATGATGTTAAAATAAAACAGTGCACATGAAAATAAAATAAATATTGAGCTTCTGTTTCTTTTTGTTATTGAGCTTCCGTTTCTTTTTTGTGAATGAGCTTTCGTTTCTGTATTTTTTTAGTTTGTGCATGTGCAGAGAAGGTCATAAAACCTTACGTTTGTATGTTGTCTAGATTTCTTGTATGCTACTGGAAGCAAGTTGTGTATGGCTATGTTTGTGTATGCTGGCAGCAAAATGGCTATGTTTGTGCCTATTTAGGCTTTTTTGTGCAGGTTTTTCTTTTTGAGTTGCCAATGTTTCGCCGGAATGTTGATTCATTTCCGTTCTGGCGAATTTCTGATACTCCTCGACATAGAAAATTAGCAAAGGTTATGCCAAAATTTTGTGTGAATTTTTGTGCTTATTAGTTCCATTTATTTGTGTGTTTAGAAATGTCGGCGGAGCAGGGCCCTTCTAGCAAGAAGTCCTTTTGGGAGCAGCAGGCGGAGATGGAATCCCAAGAGGACCCGGAATTCGTTCCGCGGGACGACGAGATGGAGGCGGATGAGGATATGTCGTCGGGCGATGAGGAGATGGGGGACATGGATGGCGATGCCATTACCACTGATGGCGGCGGTGAAGCTACTACGGACGGTGGTAGCACATCGAAGAAGGCTCGGAAGGAGCGTGCCCCGATCGTGGTCGACATCAAAAGGTCCATCATCACAAGCGTGAACGATGAAGGTGCGCCTTTGGAGCCGGCCGAGTTTGTCGCGGGTTACTCAAACCAGCTCACGGCTATCCTACAGAACACCGTCACGATCAATAGGGAGAACCTGAAGGCCGAAGAGAACAGGGGTTTCCGCATCCAGCTCTTCCGGAAGCTGCACGCAAGATATGCGTTCCTGGGTGATGAGGACCACAAGTATAATAACGACAATCTCAAAGGGAATCCGTTGAACAAGTACACCCTCAAGAAGATGACCAAGGCCTTGTCGAATTGGAAGGTCCGGGTAAAGAAGCTGATTTTTGAGGACGAGCTAAGTTATTCGGAGGTCGTCAAGAGGGAGCCTCTGGTCACGAAAGAACACTTCAAGGTGTTCAAGGCCAGATGTGAATCCGCCATGGGCAAGGCCAGGAGTCAGTACTTCAAGGAGTTGTACGAGAAGAACATTGGTACCCACCATCTCGGCTCTGACGGTTATAGAGCTGTGATTCCCAAATGGGAGAAGGAGGACGCCGACGCTCGTGCAAAGGGGTTGACCCCTCCCTTTGACGACATAAAAGAGCCGCATGCAAAGCACTTTATTAGAGCCTGGTTTGCCAAGCCGAAAGGGAGTTCTGATTATTCCTCGGAGCCCGTCGGCCCCTTCGCTACGGAGGTGACAGACTTCATGAGAAAATATGTAAGTAGTTTGCATGCAAGTCGACTAATTGTGTTCACGATTAATCAATGAAGTCTAGTTTTCTGATCAAATGTTTCTCGTTCCTTGTGCGCAGGACGATGAGTGTAGGAGCTCCTCATCCCAGGGGTCGGCACCTGTCGCCAAGTGGGACACCACTTTTAATAGGGCGCTGAACCGGACAAAGAATGTCGAGCCCCTGGTAGCCCCATCATCGGTTGGTCGTGTGGTCGGCTTTGGCGGTATAACATGGTCCGAGTACTATGGAACCACGGAGCGGAAGGGTAGGAAGCATGCCGAAAGCACCGAGGTAAGACACCTAAGGGAACAGGTGGAAGCCTTTCCCAATATAGTCCAAGATGCCGTGAACCAGGCTGTGTCGGCTGTCGAGACAAAGTTCCAAGAACAAGTTCATACACAAGTCCAGGCACAAGTCTAGACACAAATGAACAATAAGCTCAACACCATCCTTCCCACCTACATGGAAAAGTACATCAAGTGGAAGAAGGGTGGTAAACGAGGGCCGCCACCGGTTCCCAACCTCGATAGCGCCCAATCGGACAACATGGCGCGGCCGGAGGCGCTGGTGACTCCTCCAGCGGGGCCGGTGGTGGTGGAGACTCCTCCAGCTCCAGAGCTTAACTTGCCCGCTGCGGCCCGCACCACCGTGCCATTCGGTAGCCACTCCGCCACTTGCACGCTCAATCCTGCCAGTAGCGGTGCCTCGACCTTAGCCGAGTTCGACAGCCTCAAGGTAACTAACTAATTAAAGCGACAGTTGGTAGGCTTAACCACACCGATGACTTGATCTTCGTTTTACTGACGCCCGACCTACATGTCTTTCGCAGGGAGACACTCCTTGCACTCTAATGCACTGGGTGGGTGACCAGTTGAAGGATGTTGGTAAGGGTACTATCATTCAACCGGAGAACCGCAAAATGCACAATGTCACAATGCCACCTGACATGATGAGGGTCAGATACAATATGGTGCTTCCAGGCTACGAGCAAGTGGAACCTCCCTCTCAACCTTAAGGATGGGATGATGAGGAGACGACGGCGGTCCTCAATACCGGCTTCAACTAGTTGTACCTATGGCCGAAGAGCCAGATACGTTTGGGAACGGAGGACCAGCTCAACATCACCCCAGAGGTAGCACAGCCAACACATGATGAAGACTTCGAGATGGAAGACTTGGACAACATGGCACAGGATCCCTATGATGATGATGGAGAAATTGATCCAAACTTCGGCGACCAGTTCGTTAACACAAGGTTTTATGATTGGTATGAGCCGAGACCATCAGGCACACATCAAGTTGCCAATACCCAACCAGCACCGGCGAAACCCCCTTGCCAGGTGCGTCTCTTCCCAACTAGTCAGGAGACGCCACCACCCGCCCCCTTCACCGAGTGTCCGAGGCCAGCAGTTCCTTTGATCAGCCCCAACACCCTTCATAAGGTGATCGGTGAGGTGAACGCGGTGGCCGACGCCCCAAAGGGCAGGAAGCATGGTCGCAAAAGGAAGCCTAAGGGTGACCGGAGCAAGGGTCCAAATCTTATTCTCCGGGCTTAGGACGGCCCTACGGAGCAAGCCAGGAATCAGCAGCACGTGGCAGGTGCACCGATGATGTGTAACTCGTTGCTCGAGGTTGTAGGCTCTCAAATGCGCAATCTTCATTATAGCTGTCTCACAATTGAGGAGCACCGCATTCGAGAGAATGATCAGTCATACCTCATTTTCAAGGCTAAGGTGCCTTATGTGCCGTGCTTCGTCAGTGTACCCCCCGGGGATATCTTCTTCCTACGGCATTCCGACATCTTCGACATGTTGAACGGGTTCCGGCTGCACAATACCCCGGTCCGACTATTTTCCCTCAATATGGCCATGCAGATCACGATAGACAAGATCCCGGGCATCCAGATAGTGGATCCCTACTTCATGTGGGACATTGTCCTGAAAGATACCGAGGACATAGCGCTGGCAACCGACTACCTCTCAACCTTCCTGCAAACATACTCGGACAAGGATGTGATTCTCCTTCCCTACCATCCCATCACGGAGGATGATCAGACATGCGATATCTCGAATTCCACGCAGAGGCACCGCACCGGCCCGCACGATTTCCAAGGCATACCTCTCTAAGGCCCATCCCACCGGCACTCGCCGGCGCCACTCCGGCGCCGTCGCACACATACTCATGGGCTCTCATCCACTGGATTCATCTGGTGGTGGCTAGAAAATCACCTATTCTAGAAGCTCCACTGATGGTAAGTTCCTCATTGGATCACTTATTCTCTCGGATAATCGCTGGCTGGTCATTCTCAATGCAAATGGTTCACCACTGGAAGGTAGAAGTTTGGTAAATGGCGAGGTTCTCATGATTGGTTCTGTGGTGAGGTTCCCCTCTCACCTTGCAAGGATCAATGATATTTTGCCACCAACATCCGATTTTCTTGTGACTTCTCATGTTCATGAGTGCAAGAGTGATGATTTGAAACTTATGTGGCATGTTACTAGCTCTACCTTGCCTTCTGATGTTTTGGACAATGCTCCTGGTTTTCTGGTCCTATATACTGTTGCTAAGCGGGTTGTGTTACTAAATCGCGACAAGGTGGTTATTGATGCTAGATTCCTTCTTCAAAATGAGAAAGTTTCCTCTGGTGTTATCTTGGATCTTGTCGTCAAAAGAGTGGTGGTGGGTGAACAAATCTTCGATGTGCCCACTACATCAACCAAACACAACGACATTTCTGTGGATTTCTCTAAAGGGCTGAAGTTTGAGGATAATATGTTCAAAAAATTTGACACCACATTAATTTCTCAGGAGGATTTCACAGAAGACCTTTCTTCCTTGTTGGTTCATTTGGTCGTGCAAATTTTAAGATTGATATTCATACTATTGGCATTGTTCTTCAAGCTTGTTTTGGGGGTCATGCATCAAAATTTCAAGTCAAAATACTCCAGGACAGAACCTTTAGATTCTCGGTTGCATCAAGAGCTATGGGATTTGAAATATATAATTCTGGTTCTTTCTCTGATGAGTCGTTCATATTGAAGATCAAACTTTGGGGCGATGGAGGCCCAAATTGGAAATTCGAAGAGAAAGAATATTACAAAGAATTGGACAAGGATTGGACATTTGTTTCATACAAAATAAAAAAATAAATCCTCTGTTTTTGATCGTATTGGTTCTTTGACGTCACCTGTCCCATGCAATAACGGTCAAAATAAAGGTGACATTACTCGTGTAGTACCGGGTGCATCATTTGCAGAAATTGTGATTAATGGTAATGGTATTAATGAGGCGAAATCAACTGCACTCAACAAATCTTCGACAATTCAATTTGCCTGGTCTTCTACCATTTTTGAAATTCCCTACTTTCCCTTCTTGTCCCTGGCCCGACAAATCTTACCTGCATTGGTTCAAGGCCCATGTCATGCCGCAAGTTTCGTGGCCCAGGGTGTATGATTGTCTTAAGGATTTTTTTCTTGCCCAAAAAATTAATTCGGCCGAAACCCCTGTCTCCTCAACTCCCTCGCCTGGAGAAACCCCAACTGCCTTGCTCTGCTCGTCGCCGGCGACAACCACCGACGCAATGGCCAACATTCCACTTGACCCTCAACCATTTCTTCCCCATGGCTTCGAGATTATGCAGGTGGCTGGCAGGAATCGGGTCAAAAGGGTGGTGGTTCCTCGCCGACCAAGGGCACATGAATAGTATGCCATTGCGCACATCCATCCCCTTCCTCCTGGTCCAGTCCCTTTTGGTAATATCAGGGATGTATTGCAAGATTTCTTTATCAATGATGTACATGTCGAATTTCGTGATATTCAAGATTGTCCATTTGGTTCTGCATATGTTCAATTTGCAAATGTCAGAGACCGTGACCGGTTAATTGCTGCGGGTCATATTCCCTTCCAAGATGTTGCTATTTCTTTTGATAGGCATAATGAAGGAATCAACTGGCGTAGGACTCAGTTCAACAATGAATGTTGGGTTATGCTCTTGGGTCCTCCACTTGATCACTGGCATCATGACGACCTGAATGCTATATTCTCTGATATTGGTAAAGTTCTGCATTGGGAGAGGGACCCTGAGCACAAGGGCAGGATCATTGCAAAGCTCAGAGTCACTGACCTCTTAGATGTTCCTAAAAGTGTTAGATTCACCATTGGGGACCTGGTGGACACTGAATCATGGACCTTTTCTGTGGAAATTTTGCACAGCAATCTCCTGGGGGGGGGGGGGCACCGGATGAGGACCCACTACCTAATGATGGTGCTGACCCTCACCCTCTACCTGTGGTGGGACCCATTTTTGGGCCCCCTTCTCCACCTCCTCCTCCACAACCTGAAGGGGACATTGGTGGATGGGATCAATGGATTGAACCTGCCCCTCAGAATAATAATGCTGGCTGGGGCAACTAGAATGCGGTCCAAGGACCTGTTTTTGCTGAAGGAGTTGACATGCCCATTGACAACCAGAATTTGCCTCCTTAGGAGGCTGACAGTGTTGTTACTAGATCTATCCCTGTTGCAAATGTTTCATCTGACAGTGACAAGGCATCTATGCATGGAGCTGAGGATATAGAAGTGGAACAAAATATTGATAATGCTAATCAAGATGTGGGCATGGGAGAAGGACTGCTTAACATCCTACAGAATTACCAAGATGAGGAAGAGGACACCATCCAAGCTGATGAGGGTAACATGCAGGATGACTGGATGATGGAGGACACTAATCTCCTCTCTCCAAATGAGGCACACCTTCAAGTTGGAATGGCCATTATTCCTTTTATCAATACATCTGAGATGCTTTCTGCTAGGAATTCTTTCTGAAAACAAGGTCTTGAACTATGGGACAAATTCTTTCTCCACACATGAATCCCTCACCTGACAAAGGCAATCTGCAATGTGACATTCCTGTAAGTTGGTTTAATTTTATCACTCTAATGCTCATCACTCCTGAGAAATTCAGTTGGACTAGACATTTTCTCACATCTCCACTTTGGGAGATTATTAAGGAACCAATTACTGAAGAAACTACTTTCACCTTCATTATACCTGATGAATGTGTTAGACAGAATCCTCCCCATTGCCTGAATGATTCCCCATCGAGCATGATGGTGCCAAATGCTCCTGCAAAGAGGAGGAAGGGTAAAGAACCATTGGTGGAATCTGAGGTGAGAAGGAGCCCCAGAATTGTGGAACTTAATGGGGGTTTTAAAAGCCATATGCATTGCTCTGATCATAATTGTATCTCTTGCAATGCTGCTCCACCTTGTCTCAGTAATAAGGTTGTTAAGAATCTTGCTGATTCATTTTGCAAGGTTAAGGAGGGAGAACTTGAGAAAAGGTTGCTGAAGAAGGGCAGAATCAATGATTTGATCATCAAGCCACCTGGAAAGCCTGGACCTAAGAAGACTGGTCCAGAACAATACCTTCCAAGCAAGAAGAAGGGAGGTGCTGCTGAATCCCGTGGACAACAGTCTAATAAGAAAGCACCTAAATAATGTGGTTAATGTTTACAAATATCTATCCTTTTGTGAGTGGACCAGTTACTTTTCATGTCTGTTATGAGTTGTTGCAGACCTATTTGCTGTTGGACATGTTTTTGAATTCAGTATCCTATGATATGTTCAGTCTTGTTTGTGTGACTACAAATTTTGTGTCACCCCAATGCTCACCCAATTGGTTTTTAAATGAGTAACAACAGAAACTGGAAGATTCTGAACTGGAACCTCAAGGGAATTAACTCTGAGAAAAAATGGTTGGCACTAAAAGCAAGATCATGGAATCTGAATGTGACATTATTAGTCTCCAAGAAACCAAGAGAGATAACTTTGATATCAATTATTTAAAAAAATTCTGTCCAAACAAGTTTGACAGCTTTGATTTCTTACCATCAATTGGTGCATCTGGAGGAATTATTACCATCTGGAACAATACATTATTTAATGGTACCAGGGCTTTCCAAAATGATTTCTCAACTTCTGTCACCTTCACCTCTCAATTATCAAATGATTCTTGGACTCTTACTAATATCTATGGTCCATGTCAAAATGATAGAAAGATGGATTTCTTAGACTGGTTTTCAAACATCACTATGCCTGATAGTATGGATTGGCTAGTGTTAGGTGATTTTAGCCTTATCAGAAGTCTCACTGATAGAAATAAAAGTGGGGGAGATGTTAATGAAACTATGCTCTTCAATGATGCTATCTGCAACCTGGGTCTTATTGAGTTGCCACTAAAGGGTAGAAAATTCACATGGAGTAACATGCAAAAAGATCCACTCCTGGAAAGATTGGACTGGTTTTTTACATCTAGTTCTTGGACAACCAAATACCCATACACTATGGTTACTCCACTATCCAAACCTACTTCGGATCATCTTCCCTGTGTCATATCCATTGGAACTAACATCCCCAAGGCACAAATCTTTAGATTTGAAAATTACTGGCTTCATCATTCTGATTTTAAGATGATTGTACAAAATGCTTGGAATATAGCTGTGAATTATCAGGACTTGGCAAAAAGAATTTGTGCCAAGTTGAAAAATGTGAGGAGAGGCATCAAGATTTGGGAAAAACAGTTACCTTGCTTAAAGGACCAGATTGCTAAGGTGAATGACACCATTGATCTCCTGGACCTACTTGAAGAATCTAGAACATTAACCATCAATGAATGGCACCTCAGAGATATCCTGAAATCCCATATTATCTCTCTTCTTCAGAACCAAAACACCTATTGGAAACAAAGAGGGAAAATTAAATGGGTAAAACTTGGGGATGAAAACACTAAGTTTTTCCATTCCAAAGCTACCATCAGTTACAGACACAACTATATATCTATGATCAAGAATGAATCTGGACAGGAATTTACAAATCACTATGACAAGGCTGATATCCTTTGGAATGACTTCAGGGCAAGAATGGGTACATCAGTGAAAACTGAGATGCACTATAACCTTGTAGACTTCTATGGAAATGGAATGACTGATGAGATGAAGAATTCACTTGAAAAACCTTTTCATGACAAGGAAATTGAGGAGGTTATCACTGATCTACCAAATGACAAGTCACCTGGTCCTGATGGTTTTAATAATGAATTTATCAAAAGTTGCTGGTCTATCATTGGATATGATATCAGATTACTGTTACATGAGTTCTTCAATGAGAAAGTGTCCCTTGAGAGCATCAACTCTTCTTACATTACACTCATACCTAAAGTCACTTGCCCATCTACATCGGCTGATTTCAGACTAATCTCCTTACTGAACTGTATTTTCAAAATAATTACCAAACTTCTTGCAAATAGACTGCAATCTATTATTCTGAAATTGGTACATAAAAACCAATATGGATTTCTCAACAACAGATCTATTCAAGATTGCATTGGTTGGGCCTTTGAATACTTATTCCAATGCCACAAGTCAAAGGAGGAAATTTTAATTCTCAAACTTGATTTTGGGAAGGCATTTGATACAGTAGACCACTCTGCCATCATAAATATCCTTAAAGCTAGAGGATTTGGGAGAAAATGGATTAGGTGGATTGAAATGATCTTTGAATCTGGAACTTCTGAAATTCTTCTTAATGGTGTGCCTGGTAAAAAGTTCTACTGCAGGAGAGGTGTTAGGAAAGAGGACCCACTTTCACCATTACTATTTGTCCTTACTACTGACCTCCTGCAATCAGTTCTAAACAAGGCCATGCATATGAATCTTCTAACTCCACCTATTGTGGGACCACCCAACAGTGACTTCCCTGTTATTCAATATGCTGATGACACATTGGTGATACTTAAAGCTGATGCATCTCAATTATTATGCTTGAAAGCACTCCTTCAAACATTTGCAATTTCCACTGGACTCAAAGTCAACTACCTGAAATCTAGCATGATGCCAATAAACACATGTAATGATAGACTTATGCATTTTGCTATGATAATCAACTGTCAAACTGGATGCCTCCCTTTTACTTACTTTGGGCTCCCATTAAGCATTACAGAGCCATCTATGGAGCAATTTCTTCCCATTGTTCAAAGAGTGGAAAGAATATTATGTGGAATTGCTAATTTCTTGACTTATGGAGGAAAACTGCAGCTGGTCAAATCTGTTCTCTCCTCACTTCCTCTTTTTTTATGAGCTGTTTAGAGGTGCCAATAGCCATCAAGGATCAAATTATTAAATATATGAGATATTGTCTGTGGAGAAAGAAGACTGAAGATGTGCAAGCAAGAGGACAAGCACTTGTATCATGGGACAAAATCTGCCGTCCTAAAAATCAAGGGGGTTTAGGGGTACTAAACCTACAGATTCAAAATAATGCACTCCTACTGAAAAATTTGGACAAATTCTACAACCACCAGGACATACCATGGGTTCATCTCATATGGGAGACTTGTTACAAAAAGGAAAACTACCTGGAAGAAGCATGGATGGATCTTTCTGGTGGAAATCACATATCAAATTAATTGATAACTTTAAAGGCATGGCTAAATGCAATCTGAAATCAGACAGATCTGCTTATTTCTGGACTGACCTTTGGCAAGATGAGTGCTTGATGAATAAATTCCCTCACCTTCTGTCCTATGCTAAGTCCACAAACATCAGTGTTCATGACTTCATGCTGAATTTCTTGAAGATAACTTCCACCTACCTCTCTCTCAACAAGCTTTCTCTGAGTTTTTAGTCATGGAAGAAAGATGCCTGGAATTCAGAAATGACACTCAGGAGGACACCCATGATAATTGGAACTATATTTGGGGATCAGATAAATTCGAAGTTAAAAAGGCCTACTCAGCCATGATTGGATACTCACCATCACCACCACACTTTTCTTGGGTTTGGGCAACCTCCTGTCAAAATAGACACAAGTTCTTTTTCTGGTTTTTGCTACTAGACAGATTGAATACAAGAAATCTACTGATGAGAAAGAATTTCAACATCCCTGATTACAATTGTGTTACATCCAACTGCATCTCAGAAGAATTAGCAAATCATATTTTCTAGGATTGTCCATTTGCAAAGAAATGTTGGGACCATATTTCCAGAAATAGAAGTGCAAATCTAACAGGATTAGAAGCTATTTCAAACATCAAAGAAAGTTACATCCACATTTTGCAATGGAGATCATTATCCTGACTTCCTGGGGTATCTGGATATGCAGAAATGAGAAGATTTTTAATGACAAAAGACCCACTTTTGATAGATGGAAAGCAATTTTCTACCAAGAAATGAGATGGATACAATTCAGAATCAAAGGAAAATACAAAGAGAAATTCAAAGCCTGGCTCAATCAGCATTTAGACCAGGGATAGAGTAGATTGTCTCAATTTTTTTCCTCTGCATAGATCGAGTTAGATGTAACTATTTATGATCTACCTTAGATCATTTCTCATTGTAACATACTCATATATAATAAAAAATTGCAGTGGGGATTGTTCCCTACTGTTTCACCTCAAAAAAAGGATGATCAGACATGTCGTGTGCTCATATGCTTGAATTTGAAACACTCAACAGTCGTGTACCTCTACTCAAATAGTGCGCACCCGAAAAACTACACCAATATCAAGAACATTCTTGATGGTGCTCTCACGGCTACGTTGCAGCGGGAGGCATCAAACCGGCAACGCCATATGTGAAGTTCGGCACGCACGTGTTCTGCCACAACACCAAGTTCGCCTGCGTCAACCAGCCGTCTGACAGCAGGAAGGATGCCTTCTACGCCATTTACCACATGAAGGCATTCTTCAATGGCGTCGAGAGCAAAACACTGCCATCTAACCTCGCGAAGTAGGCTAAAAGGCTTGCAACAATACATGATCGCAACCTCAGGCAGCACATCTTCGACAGCCAGGAGGAGCTCGCGACAATCGTGCACCAGGGAGTCATGAAATCCGGGGGGCCTCTTCTACGGTGGCCATACACCGCCCAACAGGGAGATAGACGAACGCTTAGCGCAACAGGGTGACCGTAAGACGTTCATGCAGATGGCGAAAACTCGGTCGAGCTTCATCAATGCCCTCCTAAAGCTGACTCAACAGCCGAAGAAGTCTTGATAATTGCATTGCCTGGGTAGCTAGCTGTTAGTTCCGAACTCGTGTTGTAACCTCTTATCACTATGTTAAACTTGCCTCGAAAAACCTCTGGAGTATGTTTCGTCAACCGTTGAACTTGATTATGAGTGACACTAGCTAGTTATTTGTGTTATGAACTATTTTAAGTGCTTGTTGCTTTTCATTCGTTATTTCTGCCCTACTTCTTGTGGTTTGCTTTCTTTGTCTTTCTTCGAAATGCCAATGATCAAAACGTATTGTGGCGTCATGTGTGTGACCATGTCGTTGCTGGATCTGGTGTGCCAAGTAGACTAGAGGTTTGTGCATATACTCTACTTGCCGCACCAGATCCATTAGTGACATTGTCATTTTTCGTGCCCAACCTAAGTATGAGGCAACTATTTCATCTCATAGCCCCAAAGTCGAAAGAGGAAAAATATTTTAAGAGATTCATATACATAAGACATAATATGTTCAAGGGTACGCCAAGGAAAGGATTATGGGTCCACGACAATGACTCCTTTCGACACATCAAACTCGAATGAGTTGTTTTCGTGGAGATCGAATCCTTTCCTTGGTTTACCTTTGGACATAATATGCCCACGCTATATGAATCGTGGAAGTATTTCTCTTGTTTTGTCTTTGGCGATACGAATAGATTCGATAGCGTGAATTAAATGAAATGGTGAAGTATTTAGTTTCAAATATCTCATTGTAGCCCCAAAGTCGAAAGGAAAGACATTGCTTCACTATTCGTATAGCACTGGCGACATTGTTATATGAATCGTGGGATGATTTATTTCCTTTTGTCTTTGGCGATACAATGAAATGATAAACTATTTCATATCGTAGCCCCAAAGTTGAAAGATGACAGATATTTTCGAGATTCATATACATAGGACATAATATGTTAAGTGGCAAGCCAAGGAAAGGGTTCTGGGTCCACGACAACGACTCCTTTAGACACACTAAACTCGAAATGAGTCGTTGTCGTGGAGACTGAATCCTTTCCTTGGTTTACCACTTGACATAATATGCCCATGCTATACGAATCGTGGAAGTATTTCTCTTCTTTTGTCTTTGGTGATACGAATAGATTAGATAGAGTGAAGTAAATAAAATGGTGAAGTATTTAGTTTCAAATATCTCATTGTAGCCCCAAAGTCGAAAGGAAAGACATTGCTTCACTATTCGTATAGCATTGGCGACATTGTTATATGAATCGTGGAATGATTTCTTTCCTTTCGTCTTTGGCGATATAATGAAATGATAAACTATTTCACCTCGTAGACCCAAAGTCAAAAGAGGACAAATATTTTCGATATTCATATACATAAGACATAATATGTTTAGCGGCAAGCCAAGGAAAGGATTCTGGGTCCACGACAATGACTCCTTTAGACACAACAAACTCGAAATGAGTCGTTGCCGTGGAGACCGAATCCTTTCTTTGGTTTGTCGCTAGACATATCATGCCCATGCTATATGAATCGTGGAAGTATTTCTCTTCTTTTGTCTTTGGCGATAATAATAGTATGAGGCACGAATCCAAGTCATTCTTGGTTTGCTTTTTTTGGTATTTCTTCGAAATGCTGATGATTAGAACGTGTTGTGGCGTCATGTGTATGACTATGCCACTGTTTGATCTCGTGGGCCAAGTAGACTAGTAATTTGGGCATATACTCTACTTGCCGCACAAGATCAAACAACGAGCATTGTTATTTCCATTCCCAACCTAAGTATGAGGCACTAATGCAAGTCATTCTTGGTTTTCTTTCTTTGGTCTTTCTTTGAAATGCCGATGATTAGAACATGTTGTGGCGTCATGTGTATGATTATGCCGCTGTTTGATCTCGTGTGCCAAGTAGACTAGTAATTTGGGAATATACTCTACTTGCCGCACGAGATCAAACAACAAGCATTGTTATTTCCATGCCCAACCTAAGTATGAGGCACTAATGCAAGTCATTCTTGGTTTGATTTTTTGTCTTTCTTCAAAATGCCGATGATTAGAAAGTGATTTCTTACATCTTGTTGCACCCATATATATATGCATGATCTTATCTTGTGAACTGCTATTGCTTTGCACTGACATAGATAATATCATCTATCTTGTGTATAGGAGATGGCGAAGAAGTGCTATGCCGTGTACGCCGACAAGGTTCCAGGTGTGTACGAGGAGTGCGAAGACTGCCAGAAGCAAGTGAACGAATTCTCAGGCAACAACTACAAAGGCTACAAGACTAGAGAGGTGGCGGAAGAGAAGTGGAGGAGGCACGTGAGGAAGAAGTGGAGGAACTTCATCGTGATCACAACCTTGTTTCCCTTCATGGTAGGTTATGTTCTCTACTTGATCTAGATAGAGCTCCGTCATCGGAGTTGTAATGTGATTGTGCGTATATGAAGTATAGGAGGCACATGTGATATGCGCCTCGCATAGCAGATACTAGAGGCGCATATACTAGAGGCGTGGCGCTAGAGGCGCATACCATATGCGCGTCGGACGGGGTTCTAGGTGTGCCTCGGGTAGGCTTTTCTCTAGTAGTGTATTATAAACCTGAAATAAGATAATAACCATTTATTATTGCCTCTCGAGCATATTCCTTTCAGTCTCCTACTTGCACTAGATTCAATAATCTAGTTTACATAGTGATGTATCTAACACCCATAGAGTTCTGGTGCTAATCATGTTTGCCCTTGGGAGAGCTTTAGTCAACGAGTCTGCAATGTTCAGATCTATGGCTTCTTTGCAAATCTCTACATCGCCATCCCAAGCATGTTTCAGGATGGAGTTGAAATGACACTTTATATGCTTGGAATACTTGTGAGACCTTGGTTCCTTAGCATTGCCTATGGCGACATTGTTGTCACAATAGATAACCATTGGATCCAAAGCACTTGGAGCCACACCTAGTTTGGAAACGAAATCCTTCATCCAAACTGCTTCTGGCACTGCTGCTGAAGCAGAGATATATTCTGCCTCCATTGAAGATCTTGCCACCACAAGTTGCTTAGAACTCCTCCAACTCACCACTACTCTATTCATAAGAAATACATATCTGGATTGTGAGTTAGAGCCATCTAGATCAGTGTCGAAGCTAGCATCAACGTAACATTTTGCGATGAGCTCTTCTTCACCGCCATAGATGAAAAACATATCTTTAGTTCTTCTTAAGTACTTAAAGATATTCTTGATCGCCTTCTAGTGTTCCAAACCTGGATCAGATTGGTTCCCGATGGCTCTGAAATATAGCCATCTACATCCACATTTAAACTTGATATTATTCATATTTTTTATGAAACATCTCTCTAAACCCTACCACTAATGCCTAATATTCAAAGGGGTATGCAATCCTTTCTTTCAATTATTTCCTACGCAGATAATATCATTTGAAGATGGGAATCATTACATAAAAGTCAAAGATACGGGATTTCCATCAACTAGAATAAACTAGGAGCCATGAAGCGGAGGCAGACGCTTTAACGACCAACTATACAACCGGAACAAAATTCTAACCGTATAGTTTTGGTCGTACAGTTGGTGCCGCCACCGCTAGGTCAAATAGAACAAATTTCATGATGGTACCCCTATATAAAGAAGCCTCGGGCAACGAGAAAACAAGCCATCCTCTCCCAAAAGTCTCTACCTCAGATCACTAGCCGCCTCCAGATCTCAAAACCCTTCTCCATCTCCATAGCCATATTCTACCACTTGTAATAGTAGATCTCTTCTTTGATTGGTGACATTGTAACTATTGCTATCCATCTCATGATTTTCATTAGAATGTTTGTGATTGTTGATCTCATCTCTATGTGTGAGTAATTCTCCTTGGGCTAAGGGCTTCGGCCTAGCCATGTAGCGTTTGTGCATGTTATTTATCATGTATTAGTTTGTATGACATGATGATTATTGTATCCTACCTTGCCTCATTCCAAGGAATTGTCAGGTACCCAAGACCCCGAGGGTTGAGACAGGTATTGGGAGTATGAGTATTGACTGATCTGCAGGTTGGGAACCCGAGTGACAGAAGGAGTAGTACGGCTGTATGTGAGGGATTTACTTGGGATTAATGGTGACATCACTATGCATATCATTAGTTCTCTTTCTTCTATGGATGAGACTAGTAGGTTATTGCTATAAGCAGTTGTGGAGGCAATAGCAATTATGGATGCACTGCCCACATATAATTTATCTTGCTCTAACAATTACGTGCACACTTTATCTTTATCTTTTATTCCCATTAGATGTTTTACACAGCTATAGGTGAAACCGAACGCCCTAGGCCCTCCCTCTCCACCATCGACAACAAAAAAAGATGCAAACTCTTGGTCCGATAAAAACACAAAAGGAATTTTAAAACTCTTGAAGGTCTGTTAAAGTAACTTCACTACGCATCTGCTTCCTGAGGATTCAATAACCTAGGTCTACTAGGGAAAAAAAAGCTATACTACATGTGGCATCCCGCTATAACGACTACTAGAAAATCGCTGTGAATTTGTGCATTGCATCATCATGACTACATGCTCATGTCATCATGCCATATTGCATTTGAGCATCGTCATCATCATGCATGGTTTGTCTCAAAACTATTTTCAAAAAACCTGGTTTTGTTTTCTAAACGCCCCGTCTTTATTTCAAATTAAAACCCGGATCTCCGGATTATTTTGCTTCGTCTAAAAACAGTTTCTAAAAGCCTTGTTGTGTTAAATAAAATAATTATATTATTTTTAGGGGGCAGCCGATCTAGGCCCGAAACGGCCCAGCCAGCCACCCCCGATAAACAAAACCAGAGCAATCCTATTCTAAACCCTAACCCCTCCCCACCCCGCCATCTCTCTCTCTCCCACCCCGCATGGCCACCTCACCAGCCACTTCCTCCACCCTCCACCTCACCCCGTCCACTCCTAGGCTGCCACCTCACCTCCTAGCCCCACCCCTATCTCCCATCCACACACGCCACACAACACACAGCGACCCACACCTGCCCCAACACCACACGCACGCCAGCCCGCTCCCATCCTCCCATCCCGATCCACCCGTTACCTCCCACCTACCACGTCACGGACCCCACCCCACCGACGCGCCCCGCTCCTGTCTCCTCTCGTATCGGCCTCGTTCCCTCCTCCTCATCGCTCCGCCGCGGCCTGCCTCCTCTTCCGTGTCTGCCCGCTCGTGCCCGCCCCGAGCGCCGGCCCTCGCCTCATCTGTGCCGCCTAGTCCGCCTTCCCCAGCTTGGCCCCGACGCCGTCGCCAGCAACCTCCTCTGCCACCGCCAGGACCGTCTTGCCGACCACCGAGGGCGCCCCCTCGCTCGCCTCGCGCGACCCATGCTTTCTCCCCTGCAGAGCCGCGTTGTCCTATCATCCTCCCCTCGCGCTACTCTCGCTCCACCTTCCTGCCGCCACACTCCCCGCTGCGACCTGTCCTTCCTGCGTCCGTCGGCCGCCGGCCAGCGCCGCCCGCCACTGTCCCGTCTACCTCGGCCCAGATGCGCCGCCGCCTCCTCCAACGCTGTCCTGGTGCCTCTGCCAGCGTCGCCCTGCGCTACCTCAACAAGTTCGGCCACATGTTTTGTTCTACGCCGCCATAGTGCTCCACGACGGCCTTCCTGATGTTGGTTCCTGTCCATGTTAATGGTGTTATGTGGTGATGCTCCAGTGCATGCCTTTGTGTACCAAGGTTGGCCGCCAAGATCTTCGGCTACCCTCCGTGGACAAGTCAAACAAGTACCTTGAGGGCGATGGCGAGCGGCCACGAGCTCGACTTCCGCTACATAACCGAGTCCAACACCACCAAACCAAGCGGAAACCCAAGTTCTCCGTCCCCCCCAGATGATCAAACCATCGCCAGGAACCCGAAGCACCCCGGAGTACCACTCCAAGACCACCAACACCAAGTCCACCAACGAACATCGGCGCAAGTCCATGACCGATGATCAAGATGGGATCCGAAGACCGAACCCGGGTGTGCCAAGTTCTTCGACCCCGGGGACCGATCCATCGGATGCGACAAGGCCTCCTTCTCGGAACCACCAAGTACTTCCTCTCGAACGACAAGACCCAAACCCGAAGACGCCAAGGTCGCCGACGCGGCACGCCAAGATCTTCTTCCCGAACGCCAAGACCGACCCGATACGCGGACCCGACAAGATCTTTATGACGACAAGATCCACACCGACCAGGGTTAATCCGATGAGCCACTGACGCCAAACCAAGACCTGCGACGACCTCTGAAGACCGATCCCTTGCACGATGAGTTCTCCATCTTGCATCCGAACCTCATCGTCCCCGAATCCCCAGATCCCGGCGCCCTGAGTCCGAACCCTGAACCCCCGGAACCCAAGATCTTCCGAACCCAGATGTGTGACCCTAAGCCCCTATTTTTATAATATGACATTACCAACTATCGCATATTAAATTGACCATGCTTGCATACATGTTTGTGGTTTGGGGGAATTATGCCGATTCACCTCATAATTAAATATGGAGTGTTTATGCGGGATATCTTCGTCTTATTCCGGACTCCATTTAAATTGGTGTAGCGAACCGATGCCATGTTTCGCCCTGTTAATACAACATTTAAATTGCGGGGTTTCTAAATAACTTGAATCGCCTAATTAATTGTCGGGGCCCCGGTTCCGCTTAATCCTACCTAATTGCACCGCATCTGCATCATATCATAATCATGCCGGATCTTCTGCTGTAGTATTAAATATTGCATCCGGTGTTTCTTCTAGTGTTTGCTTCTTCGCGGATTAGGCCAATGAGTTGATGCAACTATTGACAAGTTCTCCGGATATGATCCGTCGGCAGTGTTTCCCAGGCGAGCATCTCTTCCCCTTCTACCTATTTTGCATTTATAGTCTTTATTTCCTCCTTTTGATCTATTGCTATCCGTGTCGCGATGCTTTAGTTTCCGTACACTAGTTATATCCCGTGCAACCTCTATATTGCCTTGGACACCTCCTATTACCTGTGTTTGGTAGATAGCTGGCCTTGTGAGTCGTAGTTGCTTGCTCAGGTGCCATCTCGTGTTGTCAAGTACCACAGTTGTTGGAATGCTGGCAGATGTTTACGGTGGAGTTGAGCATGACTTCAAATACAACTATTAAATTGCTGTGATAACTAATGAAAGTGGCACCGGTGGGCAATTATATGCTATTTGGTTTTTCATGTCCACTTGTGTCCCGTAGGCCCCGAGTACTTGATACCTGTTCCTTGACTATTCGCACTATCCACATATGAGAGACTCTATGAATGCCCCTTAGCCAGAGCTTGATTCATTTCTTATTTCTTGGGGCCACAAACTAGTTTGGGGTTTTATTACTATCCTGTACTTATGCCATGCTTTACTGCTTTATTTACGATTGTGCGTGGAGCACCTGTACTGTTTAGGATTGCGGAGTGTTTTCGTGGTATCGACAAGCCCAGTCACACTTTCGGGTTCCTAGTCATTTACAGCCATTGGCGCAAACCTTGGGTCCGTCTCGGAGCCGGCCAACTTCGTCGCGGGTAGCTTAATGGGGTGCCCCCCTGAAATATTTTATGAATCCTGTGATTTCTTTGTCGTGAAAGCCTCGTTGGGTTTTGATTTGGTTTTTCCAAGGTTGATCGTGTGTGTGTTGCTATTTGTGCACCCCTGCAGGGTAAATCTTTCTAAAAGCCGTGTCCGCGGTTATGGACGACTTGGAGCACAGTATCTCGATCATAGACAAGCATAACTAAAGTAGTGCTATAAACTTGACTTAATATATGACTAGTAATCAGATTCAACTATCACGGAATGGATATTAAAATGCCAACAACTGGTGGATCTGGGGTTGTTTTGTGACATGCTATACCTACCTAGTAAGTATTGCAACTCCAATCGAATGTGATAAAAGTGCCAACAATTGCGGGGTTTTGGGATTCCTCAGGACAATTATATCTGACTAGTAAATGTTCCAACTACAACGGAATGGTGATTAAAACTGCCCACTACTTATGCTATCAGGATGACTCATGCTATCTATATCTGACTAGTAAGTGCTTCAACTATAATCGAATGAATAAAACTGCCAACTGTGTGAGTTCCTCGGTTTGACTTTCTCGTTTGGTCTCGAGGGGGAATACCAAGATGGGTATGTTTGATGTTAGTATAAGGTTTGTTCCGAATAGGTCTTTCTTATCTCTCTCTAATAGCCGACAGTTAATCGAGTCTCTATAGGTTGTTTAGTGCATGCTGCACTGCCGCTTCAGTCCACCATACCTATGTAGGTGAGAGCCGCCGAATTCTAGCCTCGCCGTGTACTGGCCTCAGTACTGACGCTCCTCTTTTTCCCTTCGCCCTTTGTCGGCACCCCTTTTGTTTAGCAGGTACGAGTTCGACGTCGTTAGCAGGGTTACCCTTCTGGCTTGGCCTGGGCAGGGTTATGGACGCCATTGGTTATTCTTCAGGGCTCTTAGCCCCATTTGCATCTTGTCCGTACTCGGACGCTGTAGCGATTTCAAGGTGATTTGGATCTTTGTACTGTATATATCGGTATTCTTGACTCATGGAGTCGTGTTCTATATATATATATCTGTTCTGTGGGCCCCATCGAGGACTGTTGTGTAATGGTATTACTTCGTTTTCCACCCGCACGAAAGTGCCTGGTAGGCTTCCTTGAATCGTTTCTATGCGGGTTTGGCGGAAAAGGGCTAAAACTTGCATAGGGCCGATTTGAGGGAGTTACACTACATCCGTAATCCGGATCGAAGGTATCAACCCTTTTTCTGGCGCCGTTGCCGAGGAAGCAATAGCTACCCTGGTGAGGTTGTTAGGAACCTTTCTAGTTTTAATTCTTGTTTTTAATTTTGTTAGTTTGCTTTATGTCTTTATCTAATAAACCAAAAAAATTAGTTATCGTTTAAATTCTTTCTTTTACAGTTATAATTTTCTATTTAAGAAAACCCCAAAACATAGGAAATATGGTTGAAAAGAAGCTTGGGGAGTTTGCTACTCCCAACAATGATTATTTGCATACTCCTATTACTCAGCCAGCAATTGCTGCTGATGACTATGAAATTAAGACCCATTATTTAAGTTTGGTTCAACATAATTAATTTGGAGACTCTGTTGTTGAAGACGCAGGTATGCACTTGAATACTTTCACTAAAATATGTGATATGATGCATATAAAAGACGTTGACCCCAATGCGGTCAAATTGCATCTATTTCCTTTCTCTCTTAGAGGAAGAGCAAAAGAATGGTTGCTATCTTTGCCTAGAAATACTATTACATCATGGGTGGAATTCACTTCTTTATTTATAACTAAATTTTTTCCACCTACAAAGACTATGCAACTCATATCTAATATTACTGGTTTTAGACAGGAAGAGCATGAGCCACTAGCGCTTGCATGGGAGAGGATAAAAGAATGCATGAGAAACTGTCCTAGTCATGGGATGGAAGACTGGTTAATTCTCCATCTATTTTATAATGCTCTTAACCCTATGTCTAAGTCTATGCTTGATACTGCAATTGGAGGAACATTATGGGTAAACATATTACCGAAGCAAAGCAGCTGCTAGACAATATGCAAGACAACCATGCCCAATGGCATGTGGATAAATCAAACACGAAGAAGGTGAACTCCGTCTCACCACAAGAAAATGAAGAACTCAATGCTAAGTTGGATGAGCTCATACTAGCCATAAAAGGTAAGGAAATCCAGGTAAGAGCTATCCCTGAAACAAATATTGAAGAAATAGACTTCATAGATCATAATGATTATAACCCTGCTTGGAAGATGAATTATAATCCAAATTTTCAGAAACATTATTCTAGTCCTGCAGGTAACTCAAATAATAATATGGGAACTAGTAATGGTAGTCCCCAAGAAACACTAAAGTATTTTATAGACTCACAAAATGAACAAAACAATATTCTTGTTAAAATAACGGAGAACCATGATGCTATGCTTGGTAAATTATCTAACCAGGTTGTTAGTTTGAGAAATGATTTGCAAGCCCTCCAAGAAAGAACGAGGATCGTTGAGGCCCATCTAGGTAAGATAACCGAGAGTCAACTCTCTTTCCAGCCAAATTTGTAGGGAAAGCTGAGCCCAATCCCGATGAAGACCTCAAGACGATGAGAATCCAAAGGGAGGAGCCTGAAGAACTTCATTATAGTAATGCTCATTCACCAAGTTATACCGTTGAAGATCTCGTAAAAAGGATCAACGTTAAGATTCTGGTAAGTGAAGGTAGTGAGGAAGCTATGTACCAACACTTTGTTAATCAGGTAGCAATTAAGGTACATGAGCTTGAGGAAGAATATAAGCAAGTTGCTGAAAATTTACATGTAAAGCTTGGTGACATATTTGAGCCTACTATTAAGATTAAAATTGGAACCAGTGAGATAGCTGCACTTTGTGATCTAGGTGCAAGCGTCTCAACAATTCCAAAGAGTCTTTTAACAAGTTAAATCTTGGCTCTTTTGAGATGACCGAGTTAAAATTGCATCTAGAAGATTCTACCTACAAACAAGCTGTAGGAATTAAGGAGAATACTTTAGTATACATTAAAGGTTGTCCTGCTCTCATTGATTTTGTTATTGTTGACATGCTTGAAGATGCTACTGCTCCTATTATATGAGGCTGTCCTTTCTTAAGAACTATTAAGGCTTTGATTAATCTACATGAAGGGAAGGTGAAGATTCAAGTGCCTTCGCGGGATCCTTTTGTTATTCATTTCCTAGGAAGAAGAAAGCCAAGCATGATGAAAAGGAGGCCATCACTTTAAAGGCCAACTACTTTGGAGTGGGTGTTCCACTCATCTGGCCTAAGTGAGCAACATTGAGGTCAAGCTATTGACCATAAAAGAGCGCTTCATGGGAGGCAACCCATGTGAAATAAAGGTTTGAGTAAAGTTTTAAAGTTTTAGTTTAAGTTTGTGTTTAATAAAGAGTGCTCGAAAACTCCAATTGAGGAGAAGAAGTTCGGTAGTACTAAAAATCCTGCTTTATTCATGCTGTTGTTGGTCGACAATATTTACTGTCAATTTTCTGTCAAAGACAAGGCATATCACTAAGTTACAGGATATGAAATAATTTTCGAAGAAATAGAAATTTTTTGATGCATACAGAGAGTTTAACGACCAACTATACGCAGGGAATAAAAATTCTGGCCGTATAGTTCCGGTCATATAGATATCTTTGCCATTGACAATTTTTCTTTCATATGTACTGATAGTTTAATGACCAACTATACGGCGGGAATATAAATTCCGGCCGTATAGATATCGGTACCTCCGTACAAATTCTTTTCCAATGTACTTACAGTTTAACGACCAACTATACGGCGGGAATAAAAATTTCGGCCGTATAATTCCGGTTGTATAGATATTGATTCCTTTGTATTTTCTTTTCCCAGGGACAGATAGTTTGATGACCAATTATACGGTGGGAACATATTATTGCGGCCGTATAGTTCTGGTCGTATAGCTGCCTGCCAGTGGAAACCCTAAATTTTTTGACAGAAGGCCAAATATACGACGGGAACGCATTGTTCCGGCCATATAGTTGAGCCTGTATAGTTGCGTCCGATCACAAAAACACACAGGAAGGCACCTCCAACTCCAAAACTTCAATCATTTTCTCTCTTCTACCTCCAAACTCTCTCGAAACCTCAAGGGATCTTCATGTCTACTCAATTTCGTTCGATTTCCTCGCACACAAGTGATCTACGGTATGTTTCTCCTCCGATCCTCCAATTACTTTTCGCAAATTCATCATCAATCTATTGTCATTATCAATCTAGGGTGAGACCTACTATGAACCAATTAATGTGATTCTCTTGCCTAGATTATTATTTTGAGGAGATTCTTTAGTGTGCTATGATGAGGAATATATTGTACTTACTATTGTTGGATCAAAAAGTTTTATTTTTGTCTTTCTTCAATGTTTTAGATGATGAAGACAAGGAGCCAAACTTGTGCTCGTGCCACCGCTAGCGCTTCTCGGGCTGCCGCTCAAGAACGCATGGGGATACGATTCAGGAATGAGCTCCAACGTGATCGCTTCGACAAGATCAAGGACCGCGAAGTGAAGGCCACCAAGTGGGCTTGTCCCATTATATTGAACCAACTCGGTATTTCTGATGACTTCAATTTACTTTGCAATAGAGCTGGCCTGTAAAACTTTGTGTACAATGATGTGCCTACTTATCGCCGCTTAACTATTGAATTCCTAAGTTCATTGCAAAGCACCGTTAAACAATGGCAAGGAGAGGACATGACTTCTTTCCGACTTATGAACAACAACTACATTTTAACATTAGATGAATGGTGTGCATGCTTTAATTTGCCAAACAATGATGTTAATGCCTTACGCACATCCTTTACTGGATTAGATCTTCCCCTAAACAGTATTATAATGGAATGAGTTTCAGTACTAGAGTGAGCAAGGGGAAGAATATTCAAAATCCTGCAATTCGCTATTTGTTATATGTTATTGCTAACACCTTGCATGCACATAATGAGTTCACGAGACTCAATGAGGAGTACATCTTAGTCCTAGCAAAGGATGCTTACATCAACTGCGGCTTGTCACTCAACTTGGGCGCCATCCTTGTGCGCTACCTAGAGCACCAAGCCTCCCAAAGCCAAGGACCAATCACAGGTGGAGGCGTCAACACCGTGCTTTCCACTGCCCTAGGCATCGACCTAGGTGAGTTGCAACCCATGCTAGTTGAGCGACGCGTTGGTTTCTCTACTTTAAAAGCTTGTGGAATGCTCACTAGGAGAGGTGGTGTTTATTACTTGCATATTGCTGGAGCTAGGCGTCTCTACCCCACTCCTATGCCTAATGGTATTTTATCTATCGAGAAAGGATGTTTGCTATATGACTTGCAGGTTGAGCAACACCAACCCGAGGAGGAGGATGAGGACCAAGAGGAGGAGCAAGAAGTTCCTTATCAAGAGGAGCAGCCACAAACCCTGTTCACTACATACCAAGACTTCCAAGAACTTGGAGGGACTGTGGAGAGGATGCATAGCCTCTCTTTCAACCTCCAAATAACAACTAGTAACCTCTCAACTCAATTCGCGAACTGGAGTAACCACTTTTTCCCGCCAACAGAATGATGTGAAGGGCTTGCAAAAGCCTAAGCTTGGGGAAGTTTCCTCATGTATCTTTATTTGGCGTTCATTTGCTTTTATTTATTTTGGGGTTATGTTTTTAATTCGAGTTTATGGGCCTCGTGTTGGTTTCCCCAACACCTTATTTTTATTTCTTTCTATTTTCTTTCGAGATTTCTAGCCGAGCTCTGTCACTAATTTTCTATTCTTTAAACTCCCTCTCTTAAAAACCACAAAAGGATTTCTCCATTTTTTCTTATTTTCCCTCGCTCTTTTCGTTCCGCCTTGAGGTTTTCATGTATTTGCAGGAGAGTGATCGACTTCGAGTTTCCAAGAATCAAATAAAAAAGGAAGAGAGAAGTGGAACCAAACATGAGAGGTATGCCTTATGAATCCCCACTTTTGTAGTTTGAAAAACCCATGCTAGTTAGTAGTAAATGTTGAGATATTATATTGGTGGAATGAGTCTTTGTATTGTAGTACAATTTTCGTTTGCTTGGGTATTTAGTTGGGTACGTTTTGTTCCAGCTCTCGTAATTAACCAAGTCTTGCCTAAAAATTGCTAAACATATGTAATAAGAAAAAGTGTCACAATCGAAGGCTTGGGTGTTGTAGTGCTTAGTCTTGAAGGATTATTTCTAGAGACACTCAACACCACTGAAAATGTTTATTGACTTGATAGCTCTCTTTAAAAGGATTTGTTAGATTGAATTAATGTTTAGCGGTTTTTGTGAGCATACCAAAGTTTGATTTGTTAATCATAAGAATGATATAGCCTTATGCGTGTCAAACTTCACAGGATGCCAACAACTCCGCTGGCCTACGAACAATCTTCATGGAGGAAACTCCTAGATTTTGGCTATGAGTTGATTAAACACATGTAGCAGCAATGCTATAGTGAGTAAGATTCTTGGCACTCCCAGGAAGCCGTAATCATGCTGGAATCAGTCCTCTGGCTGTTATGAGTAACCATTATGCAAAAGGAACAAAAACCTTAGTGATGCCACGATTGTCCATTACAACCCGATAAACTAATAAAAATCTTTGGCATGCTCTCAATTACTCAAGAACTGAAATTCTTGAAGGACAATGAATAGAAAAGTAGTGCTTGAAAACTCTTGATTTTTTGATGTGTTAGAATTGAGATACTCTAGTGTATATACTTTTCATGATAACTCTCACACTCTCAATTTACATGATTATACTTTATTGTTCAAAGGCAAGCCTATGAGTTGATTACATGACATGGAATAAAGTTTACTGATTTGAATCATCCATGTTAACCATAATTTTGCTGCACTATAAGGATGCATAAAACCCGTATGATATGCTTGCCATTACTCTACATATGCTGAAGTTTTTCAAATTTATGAAGTGGAGGAAACATGAGACATCCAATCATGAGTAAGATCACCATCTCGTTATTTCAGTTTAAATGCTGAGTTCCTTTATGATTTAGGTTTTCTTGCTCGAGGACGATCAAGTTTAAGCTTGGGGAGGTTGATGGCTCTGAAATATAGCAATCTACGTCCACATTTAAACTGGATATTATTCATATTTTTGATGAAATATCTCTCTAAACCCTGCCACTAATGCGTTATATTCAAAGGGGTATGCAATCCTTTCTTTCTGTTTTTTCCTACGCAGATAATGTCATTTGAAGATGAGAATCACTACATTAAAGTCAAAGATATGAGATTTCCAACAACTAGAAGAAACCAGGAGCCGTGAAGCGGATGCACACGCTTTGACAACCAACTATACGACCAGAACAAAATTCCGGCCGTATAGTTGGCGCCACCACCGCTATGTCAAACAGAACAACTTTCGTGAATGGACTCCTATATAAAGAAGCCTTGGGCGACGAGAAAACAAGCCATCCTCGCCCAAAAGTCTCTGCCTCAAATCACCAGCCGCCTCTAGATCTCAAAACCCTTCTCCATCTGCATAGCCATATTCCACCACTGGTAATAGTAGATCTCTTCTTCGATTGACGACATTGTAAGACTATTGCTATCAATCTCATGATTTTCATTAGAATGTTTGTGATTGTTGATCTCATCTCGATGTGTGAGTAATTCTCCTTGGGCTACGGGCTTCGTCCTAGCCATGTAGTGTTTGTGCATGTTATTTATCATAGATGGGATCATGTATTAGTTCGTATGACATGATGATTATTGTATACTCTCTTGCCTCAATCAAAGGACTTGTCAGGTACCCAAGACCCCGAGGATTGAGCCAGGTATAGGGAGTATGAGTAATGGCTAATCTGCAGGTTGGGAACCCAGTGATAGAAGGGGTAGTACCGCTCTATGTGAGGGATTTACTTGAGATTAACGGTGACATCAATATGCATATCATTAGTTCGCTTTCTTCTATGGATGAGAGAAGTAGGTTATTTTTATAAGCGGTTGCGAAGGCAATAGCAATTATGGATGCACTGCCCACATATAATTTATCTTGCTCTAACAATTACATGCACACTTTATATTTATCTTTTATTCCCATCAGATGTTTTGCATAGCTACAGGTGAAACCGAATGCCCTAGGCCCTCTCTCTCCATCATCGATGATACGTTGCTAACGTATCCATAATTTTTGATGTTCCATGCTTGGTTTTATCTACTTTCTTATGTTTTTTCCATACTTTGGAGTACTTTCTATACACTTTCTTTGACTAACCTATTAACAAGAGCGACAGTACCAGCTGTCTGTTTTCTGCTGTTTTTGGTTCGAGGAAAGTGAGAAAATGAGTATTCTCGGAATTGTACGGGACAATAGACAAAGCCAGGTTTTCACCGAGGGACACAAGGATCCAGAGTACGAGACAGAGAGGGGCCAGGGGGTCGCAACACCACCTGGCCGCGCAGCCCAGCCTGGCCCACGCCAGGGGTTGGTCTGGCCACCTCCGGCACCTCCTCGGCCTCCCCTTTCGCCTATAAGATGCCTCCGATACGGAAACCCTAAGTACCCGATCAAAAATTCCACGAAAGAGTCTGTAGCCGCCGTCATCTCCATCCCTAGACCGGGAGGGATATGAAGCTCTTCCTGGCACCCTGCCGGACAGGGGAATTCACCCTAGAGGCCTTCTTCATCACCATGCAAGCCTCCGGTGTGATGCGTGAGTAGTTCATCTCTGGACTACAGGTCCATGTAGTAGCTAGATGGCTAGTTCTCCTCCTTTGTGCTATCATGTTTAGATCTTGTGAGCTCCATTCATGATCAAGATCATCTATTTGTAATTCATACATGTTGTGTTTGCGGGGATCCGATGGATATTGAGATGTTATTTCAGATTGATTATTGATTCTATCATGTCTTTGTTATTTGTGATCTTGCATGCTTTCCATTGTTAGTAGCTATCTTGGCCAAGTAGATGCTAGCAACTCCAAGAGTTAGTATTTATGCTCGATAGTGGGTTCATGCCTCTAGTAATATGGGGAAGTGACAGAAATCTCTAAGGTACTAGATGTGCTGTTGCTACTAGGGAGAAAACAACAATCCTTTGTTCATAGACCAATCATATTGTTTACTTTACACGCAATACGTAATGCAATTATCTGTTGCTTGCAACTTAATACTGGAGGGGGTTCGGATGATAATCTGAAGGTGGATTATTAGTCATAGATGCAGTTGGATTACGATCTATGTATAATGTTGTAATGCCCAATCAAGTCTCAAAGGAGTCAAGATGAGTAGTATATGCATGATTGCTTTCTCGTTGTTTGTCAATTGCCCCGCTGTAATTTGTTCACCCAACATGTTATCTATCTTAAGGAGAGCCACCACTATTGAACTATGGACCCTGGTCTTTTCTTTTATCATCAATCTACAATCAACTGTTTACTGCTTTCTGTTTACTTTCTGCAAACTATTACTTTCTTCCATTCGATACGTTTAATCCTTTGTTTTTAGCAAAACCGGTGAGATTGACAACCTCATTGTAAGTTGGGGGAAAAGTTATGTGGTTGTGTTGTGCATGTCTCCACGTTGCTGCTGGCGCCGGTAGTGCGCCCTGCGAAAGTCTAGCTAGCAACACCTTTGGGGTGTTTCCTTGCTCCTACTGGTTCGATTAAACCTTGGTTTCATAACTGAGGGAAACTTGCTGCTGTGCTCATCATACCTTCCTCTTGGGGTTCCCAACGAGCTCGAGATATCTTGGGCCATCAAGCTCTTTTATGGCGCCGTTGCCGGGGAGTCAAGGACATCTTCACAAGGGGAGGCCCTCATAACCAATCTCTTTACTTTGTTATTTTTGTTTTGCTTAGCTTACTTTTGCTTTGTTTGCTTGTTTCTTTATCAAAAACACAAAAAAATAGTTTTACTAGTTTGCTTTCTTTATTAAAAACACAAAAAAAATTAGTTCCTATCTTAAAGTTGCCATAATGTCTAGCATTGCTCCAACTACTATGTCACCTGAGGAAATGATTTTCACTTTTAAACAAGGAATTGAAGAGAGTTTCAAAGAAGCTTGGTCTAGAATCTCTGATCTACATGCAAAAAACTGAACCTAAAATGACTCAAAGCTTGTTCCTTAGCAGTTTTTACCTTGGAATCGCTCTTTGCTATAGATATGCTTTGGATGCTGTAGTGAGAGGAGATTTCCTCCAATGCAATGAGGATGATGTTGTTAATGCCATAAAGAAGTTGGTCTTTACTTACAACTTTCCTAGCAAATCTGATTCCTCCTTCATAAACATATTTGCTAGATTGAATACACTTGAGACCAGCACTACTAGTTTGAAAGATTGCTATAATACACTTAGAGAGCATCATAACTATGTTCAAATAAATTATGTGTTGGGGGGATACCCCCGGGTAGGGTCACGTCGGGGTATAAAGGCCGAGTTAGCCGAGGTTCGGCAAGGCCAAAACGGATGCTGGCCGAGTCACCTCAAGGCAGGCCGAATCACGGGGTAACCCGGACCGGGGGCGTTCGCCTAACTAAGTCTCAACCGACTTAAGCGATAAGTCGGAAATGGATGTTTAATTTGTATGCAGGAACGGGTGTGGCCGGATCAGCTATGATCCGGGTCACATCTTGCTTCTAGGAGAAGGAAGGAATCCCGCTGGTCAAAAGAAGCCCCGGTACGCACTGCACGAGCGAAGCAGACAAGGGCAGGACCACCGAGGCGTGGCCGACAAGGGTGACGACGCCCATGTCGGCTGACGCGGGCGCCGCAGAGGCTCATGTAGCCTCTGCATTTGTGACGCGGGGGAAAAGCACCCCGATCGGCTTACTGCTTTGGGAGGAGGCATATTCTTAGGAATATGCCTCCACGTATGCCCTAAGCAGAGACCTAGCTCCCTCTATATAAGGAGGGCTAGGTTCTCAGTAGAAGGGGTTCCGCTATTCTGATTTGGCTAGGGTTTTAAGTGTGATCTGTGTGAGAGAGTAAGAGAGCTCCTTCTTCCTCCTCTCGCCAATACAGCTCTAGGAGTACTTGTAATCTTGGAAGCAAAGCAAATACAAACTACTGTGTGAAGAATCACTTCACTATCCCTCCCTGGATTCCCCTAGCGTGTATTAGTCCCCACCTTTAGCCTATCCATGGCATCTGCCGTGACACCACCACGACATTCTGAACCTTCAAAATGGCTTCCCATAGTAAAGATTGCTATAAATAATGAAATTTTTCATGCTTGTTGTGATATTATGTCTGAATTTTCTCTTATGCCCAAAGATATCTATGAATCTTTGGGGACTTTCTGAAGGAGGAGAAGAAATATATCTTGCTAATAATGCCACAATATTACCCATTGGAATAGCTGAAGGAGTGTTTACAAAGATCCTAGGGAAAACGGTTTCTACTGATTATCTTGTTATTGAATGTGTAGGGAAAGGACAAATTACACTTGGAACATCCCTATTTCAAGTGCTTGGAGCAATAATAGATGTGGAAAAGGGCACCATGCACTTTGCTTCTCCACCAAGCATTCATATGTTCCCCAAGGTTAAGAATAAAAGTAAGAGAGATAAGGGTAAGAAATTTGCTTTTAATGCTTCTTCATTTGAGAACACTTGATTCTTTTTCTTGCTTCTTATGCCTAACTTAAAGGCGTTAAAGAAAAGTACTTATTGGGAGATAACCCCAAAGTTTTAGATGAGTCTTGAAAGTTATTACTTCAGTAATAACCGCTCCTTATCCTTTTTATTTGCTTTTTGTGCCAAGAGTAACCTCTAATGAGAGAGAAGTAATGGTTGGGAAAGTTGCTGTTCCGAAACAAATTTCTGTGCTTCACCATAAAAACTCGTGTAAAATCTCTGTACGTCCTTTTGAGGCGTGAAGTTTTGTGCTTCTGCCCCAGGTAGTTATCTAACTTTCGTTAGTTCAACACTTTTCGATTTGAGCAACAGAAGGTCTTCGAAAAAATTTGTCTTTACGTGCTGGTCTGTTTTGACAGATTTCTGCCATTATTTGCGTTTGCTTCTTGTTGGTTCCTTTTTGAGTTCTTTTGGGGAATTGAGATTTTTTAGGGAAGTGGTACAGTATCTTGTGTTTTAATGGAAGTTTTATTGGTGTTTGAACTGAACCTAAAGACCTATTATCTTGAGTGCACTAATGTTGCTAATAAAGATTGTGTGAAGTTTTGTATGAAGGAAAAATTTCAGGTGTATGGAAGGAATGAGTAATGAGATGAAGGATGGACTAAATCTCAAGCTTGGGGATGCCACACGTGTCACCCCTAGAAATATCCAAGAAGTACAAGCGTCAAAGCTTGGGGATGCCTAAGGCATCCCCTTCTTCATCAATAAAAATCCCAGGTTTCTTCCAAACGCTTCATTTTTATTGTTTCATGCACAGTTGTGTTGTTCTTGGAGCGTCTTCTTTTCCGTTTTAATTTTGGTTTTTCGTTTGCTTGGTTTTCTTAGTTTTCTGAATAAATTGGTTGGAACCCCTCTTTCATGCATTGGTTTTCAAATAGTTTGGTTTGGATTGGAAAAGAGTAGGAAAAGTTCATGCTTAAGTGGTAAAGAGAGCTTATTTTTGACTGTGGCCTACGCTTTTTCATGCCAAGCTTGATATTGATTTGGCTTTATGCTTAGTATTCTTTGATGTAGCATGCCATGTTATAAACAATTGAGATTTCTTAATGTGCCTTTGAAGAATCATGCGTTGTTTTATCATATTAAAGCATAGTATTGTGGTATTCTCCTTTGATGCTTTATTTGGGTTGACTTGGCACATGCTCCCACCATGTTATGACTATTCCAAGTCACCATAGCCTTTATGATACTTTAGTTTTCAACTTGTAGTATCACTTTATGCTTTGATTAATGATGTTTTGTCGCTCTGCATGATTATGGCCATTATTGCTCTCTTAGTTGGTCGCTCCCAGTCTTTTGCTAGCCTCCATTACTAAGTCTCAACCCGAATCACGAGGTAACCCGGACCGGGGGTGTTCGCCTAACTAAGTCTCAACCGACTTAAGCGATAAGTCGGAAATGGTTGTTTAATTTGTATGCAGGAACGGGTGTGGCCAGATCAGCTATGATCCGGGTCACATCTAGCTTCTAGGAGAAGGAAGGAATCTCGCTGGTCAAAAGAAGCCCCGGTACGCACTACATGAGCGAAGCAGACAAGGGCAGGACCACCGAGGCGTGGCCGACAAGGGTGACGACACCCATGTCGGCTGACGCGGGCGCCGCAGAGGCTCACGTAGCTTCTGCATGTGTGACGCGGGGGAAAAGCACCCCGGTCAGCTTACTACTTTGGGAGGAGGCATATTCTTAGGAATATGCCTCCACGTATGCCCTAAGCAGAGACCTAGCTCCCTCTATATAAGGAGGGCTAGGTTCTCAGTAGAAGGGGTTCCGCTATTCTGATTTGGCTAGGGTTTTAAGTGTGATCTGTGTGAGAGAGTAAGAGAGCTCCTTTTTCCTCCTCTCGCCAATACAGCTCTAGGAGCACTTGTAATCTTGGAAGCAAAGCAAATACAAACTACTGTGTGAAGAATCACTTCACTATCCCTCCCTGGATTCCCCTAGCGTGTATTAGTCCCCACCTTTAGCCTATCCATGGCATCTGTCGTGACACCACCACGATAGTTGGCGCCCACCGTGGGGCTAGCGACGCTAGCAGGGGTCAAGATCCGGACGGGAAACTTCGTCGGCACCGGCGAACGCATCGTCTCCGGGCTCGTTCAGCGCTTTAGAGCGCTGGACTTCGTCAGCGACAACGCTGGCTGCTTCGGCACGCGCCCACTTCCGCACAATGGCCTCTTCGTCAAGCTCGGCGCGCACAAGGTCTACGTTGCTACTGACGTGTCGTGTGTTCATCTGCGTCACGTCGTCGAGGCATGGGAGCCACCCCTCACCGTGGTTTGCGGGACGCGTATCACTCGCTCCCCGGACCATGCAGAGGTGATGATGACTGCGCCTGGTGCGGGCGCAAGCAAGGATGCGATGCCAGACCTGGAGGTAACGCCTAAGGCACCGAGGAAAGGTAGAGGTCCTCCACTAGAGAGGCCAGAGAATGTGTTGAGGGAAGCGATGGATAGTTTGGCAAACCCTGTGGTAGCAGCAGTAGATCCGGCTCGGGCGCAGGCCGAGCTAGAAGAAACTAGGCAAAAAATACTAGAGGGTGCAAAAAAGATAGCCGCGGCTCAGCAGTCATTGAATATGATGCCGCGTGAGTACGCAAAGGCGAACAGAGTTGATGTTGTAAAAGTGAAGGGGAGAAATCTCATGAGCGAGATGAACAGAGAAGGTGATACTGGAATTGAGGAATCAGAAAACTGTTTGTCCGTGGGGCTGCCGAGGTATAGTACCCTAGCAAAGAACCTCAGAGCAGCGGATGCAGCGGCATCCGAGTTAGAGGGTCTAACGGGTGAGGCTCGGCAAAGACAACAAGATAGGGTTAACGAGCTGGTTCGGATCGCGAATAGACAAAACGAAGAACTACTCAGAGCTGGAGCCTCCAAGATCGTCCATTCGGCGATGGGTAACCCGGAGAAATCCGCTGGAGCCGCATCGTCTCCTCATGGTGGTCCAAGGAGAGAAGAGGTAGTAACCTCGGCTAGACGGAACAAACAGATCGTCCCGTATGACCCAACGCGGGCAGGGAAAGGAAAAGAAGCACAGAAAAATGATGATCGACGGAGTGTGAGCCGAGGTGAAGCTGGCCGAGGTCACCGCGACCAAGGCAATGCCGGTCAAGGGAACGCCGTCAACGGCAATGCCAGACAGCAAAACTTGGCAGGAGCAGGACAACCGCAGTAGCGGAATGTACCAAGGCAAGAGCCAAGTGCCGGCCGAGGTATGCAACAGAAAGGTGCACCACGAGAGCAAGACAGGTATAATGATGGAGATTCGGAAATGGCAAACGCGGGATACCCAAGACCGGACTATCATGTGATAGGGTCAAGATTGGGAAGCAGGGATTTGATGCCGGATGATGCCAGGTTGAAACTGGATCCACTGTATAGGTCGGAGCAAATTGAATGTCAAGGTCCACTGGGTCCAGCGTGTTGTGGACCCCGGATCATGAAGGAGCCACCGGTACCCAACTTCCAGTTACCTAGGGGCACAAAGACGTATGACGGCAGTACAAAGCCGGAGGATTGGCTGATAAATTATGCTACAGCTGTGAAAATTGCCACTGGCAACTTGAGATGGGCTGTATGATATGTACCCCAGATGTTGGAGGGGCCAACAAGGGTATGGCTGAACAATTTGCTGCCCAGAAGCATTAACTGCTGGATAGATTTCGAGGAAATGTTCATCAACAATTTCTCGAGTACGTATCAGAGGCCAAATAGGCCGCAGACCTTAGCTATGTGCAAGCAAAGACCAAATGAGACAGATCGGGAGTTTTTAACCCGGTGGTGTACAGTGAGAAACTTGTGTCAGGGCGTGATAGAATCACAGGCCATAACATAGTTTGCGCAAGGGTGCAGATATGCAAGCGAGCTGTGGCAGAAGTTGCAAAGGAAAATGCCGACCACGTTGGCAGAGATGATCCGGATTGCTGATTCGTATGCTCTAGGCGATCCGACCCAACCTAGGCTTGTGTCAAATGAGTCAAACGATGAGTACTACCAGAGAGATGGAGCCGGGTCATCCCGGAGGAATGACTATAGAGGGAAAAGGAGAGATGACAGAGCGGATCATCGATACGGTTCGCAACAAGTCGCAAATGTGAATCAAGATCAGCCCGGAGCAGGGGACAGTCAACGCCAGAAAACTGGAGGGCAGTGGACTCCGAGAATCAATGGCAAGAAAACTTGGACACCAGAGAAAAAGAAATAGTGGCAAGAAAAGAAAGACCGTCCGAGGTATACTTATGAGTCGATGTTGGATCAGCCGTGTAAATTTCACACGCCAAATCCGAATAACCCAGTGGGTCATACAACGAGGCAATGTGAGTGGATGCGCAAGATCGAACAAGGTGGTTCGGGGAATGCTCAGGCACCCCGGAATGATCTACCTCGACAGGAGTTACCCCGGCAGCAATTGCTCTCCGGAGCAAACACGCAACAGCTAATGTTGCCTCCCCCTCTGCCGAGGTATGATAACAATGAGAGAAGGGATGTGGTGCATCAAGTGGAAAATCAGCATCATCCGGATCAGAGGTACCCCAGAAATGAGGAGAGAAATGAGTACAGAGAGCATCATCAGAGCTATTGTGTGTTCACCACTGAGGAAACAGGTAGAAAGAGCTTGCAGCGCCGACATATGGAGGTGAATGCAGTGATGCCTGCAGTGACTAGGTATATGCCTTGGTCTGACCAAGAAATCACCTAGAGCATCAAGGATCATCCCAAGCTTATGCCAAGCCCTGGTTCGTATGCGTTGGTGCTGGATCCGACATTCATTGGACCTAACATTAACGTAAGGTTATCAAAGGTACTGATCGACAATGGCAGTAGCATTAACATCATGTATGCAGACACAATGCGCAAGTTGGGTATCTCAGAGAACATGCTACATGCCACGAGGACAACTTTCCATGGTATTGTGCCCGACATCTCTTGTGAGCCCATAGGCAAGGTCCGGGTTGACGTATTGTTCGGCATGAGGGATAACTGCCGAACCGAAAATTTGGAGTTCGAGGTGGTGAACTTAGAAAGTGCGTACCACGCGTTACTCGGAAGGCCAACGCTGAACAAGTTCATGGCGAGCTGTCATATTAGTTACTTGAAGATGAAGTTGCCCGGACCAAACGGGGTGATTACCATTGCTGGGGATTTCCGACGTTCCATGGAGTGTGCGTCGGCCGGGTCTAACTCAGCCGAGTCACTTGTAATTGCGCAGGAAAAAAGGAAAATTCAAGAGATGGCAGCATTGGCTCAGTCCGCGCAGCAGTATATGCCGGCGCTGAGTAACCCGCATGGAAGTGTCTCCTTCCAGGCCATGAAAGATACCAAGAAGGTTCCTGTTGATGACATGTTCCCGGAGCGCACTGTAACAATTGGTGCCAGGTTAAGTGATAAATAGGAAAGCGAGCTCGTCAGCTGTGGCGCCCCGCAAAAACCACTACTAGAAAATCGCGTTGTTTTTGTGCATTGCATCATCGTGACCACATGCTCATGTCATCATGCCACCTTGCATTTGAGCATCGTCATGTCATCATGCATTTGTTTGTCTAAACCTATTTTCTAAAAGCCTAGTTTTGTTTTCTAAATATTCCCCGTCTTAATTTCAAATCAAAACTCTGGTCTTTCCCGAGTCTTTTATTTGTCTAAAAATTATTTACAAAAGTGTATTTTAAATTAAAATAAAAGATTGCATTATTTTAGGAGGCAGCCCGCCAGGCCCGAAAGCCCGGCTGGCCACCTCCAAACCCTAAATCTAGTCCCACCCAAACCCTACCTACCCCACCCCACCTATCCTACCCAGCACCACCGCTGCCAGTGCACACCACACAGCAAACACAACACACACGCACACGCCCGCTGGCCCCGGTCCCACCCACTCCGCTCACGTCGCCCGCTCCACCACGGTCCACGTGACCAATGTTGGAGATATGCCCAAGAGGCAATAATAAAAGTGATTATTATTATATCTTTGTGTTTATGATGAATGTTTACATCCCATGCTATAATTGTATTATTAGGAAACACTAATACATGTGTGTTTTGTAAACATGTAAGAGTCCCTAGTGAGCCTCTTGTTGAACTAGCTTGTTGATTGATTGATGATCATGGTTTCCTGATCATGGACATAAGGATGTGATTAATAACAAGGTTATATCATTAGGAGAATGATGTTATGGACACACACCCATAGTAAGCGTAGCATAAGATCAAGTCATTAAGTTCGTATTGGTGTAAGCTTTTAAATGCATAGTAACCTAATCCTTCGACCATGAGGTTGTGTTAATCACCATCACCGGATGGGTACTTTGATGACATCAAACACCGCTTCGTAACTGGGTGGTCATAAAGGTGTCATTGGGTATTCTGAAAGTATGTGTTGAAGCGCATGGACCAAGATTGGGATTTGTCCATCCATATGACGGATAGATATGCTCTGGGCCCTCTCGGTGGAATGTCATCTAGTTAGCTTGCAAGCATGTGGCTGGGTCACAAGGGATGACATATCACGAAACGAGTAAAGAGTACTTATCAGTAACGAGGTAGAACTAGGTATGGAGATGCTGACGATCAAACCTCGGATAAGTATAGTATCGCGTGCAAAGGGAATTGGTTTCATATGTAAATGGTTCAATCGATCACGAAGTCATCGTTGAGTATGTGGGAGCCATTATGGATCTCCAAGTCCCGCTGATGGTTATTGATAGGAGATGTGTCTCTGTCATGTCTACATATTCACGAACCGTAGGGTGACACACTTAAGGTTCGAAGTTGTTTTAAGTAGATATGGAATGTGCGTTGAAGACCGAATGTTGTTCGGAGTCTCGGAATGGATCCGGGACATCACGAGGAGATCCGGAATTGCCCGGAGAATAAGATTCATATATAGGGGATCATTTTCTGAGTTAGGAAATGTTCCGGAGTGTTTGTATGAGAATTTTAGAAGGTTTCAGAATGTTCCGGAAGGTTCTAGAAAGTTTCTTGGAGTTTGCTTGAAATCCAAGAAAGGGATCAAGGAGTCCTGGTGGGTCAAGACTAGGAGTCGTGGGGGAGGAGGACTCCTCCCCCTCCCCAATCCGCCGGCCTAGGAGGTGGGGAGTCCTACTAGGACTCCCCCTCCCCAAGGCGCCCTCCCCCCTTTAAATAGAGGGGCAGGGGCGCCACCTCCTGGCCCTCCTCTATAACTCCCAATCTCTGCCGCCTCTCTCCTCCTCCTTTCTTCTGCATAGGCATAGGCGAAGCCCTGCAGAATTCTCTACTCCACCACCACCACCACACCGTCGTGCTGCTGGGATTCCATGGAGAAGATCTACTACCTCCGCTGCTCGCTGGAACGAGGAGAGGAAGGTCTGCTTCGACTCCGCACGTGTGGCCGACTACGGAAGCGCTGCCGGAACGCGGCGCCGGAAGGATCGTCCACTTGACCGACTGCGGAAGTGCTGCCGGAACGCGACGCCGGAAGGATCGTCCACACGATATTGAGATCGGCAAGTGATCGACTACATCAACCACGAGATCTAATCTCGTTAACGCTTTCGGATCTACAAGGGTTAGTTCCTATCTATCTCGTTGCACATGTCTAATAGATTAGATCTGGGCTTTTATCTAGATTAGATCTGGGTTTTGTTCGTTCTTGCGGTAGAATTTTTTTGTTTTCCATGCTACGAACCCATCAGTGGTATCAGAGCCGTATCTATGCGTAGATCTGTTGCACGAGTAGAACACAATGTTTTTGTGGGCTTTGATGCTTTTGTTGTCAGTGTCTTAGCGTGTACTTTGCATCTTGCGGCATGGTGGGATGAAGCGGCTCGGGCTAACATTACATGTCATCGTACATGAGACTTGCTCCACGCTTGACGTGCAACTTGCTTTGCACAAGTGGCTTTGCGAGTGTCTGTCTCTCCCACCATAGTTAAGATTCAATTTACAATGAGCATCTGACAACACTTGTATCAACGTTGTGGTTCTTGTTCGTAGGTAAGATCGGTCTTATGCGAAAGCCCCAAACCACGTAAAACATGCAAAGAAAATTAGAGGCGTCTAACTTGTTTTTGCAGGGGTTTTGTGATGTGATATGGCCATCATGTGATTGTGATTGTATTTGATGTATGCAATGATCCTTGTTGTAATATGGCAACCGGCAGGAGCCTAATGGTTGTCTTTAATTCTGTTAAGACATCCGTGTCTTTTCATCTTGTAATAGCTTTATTCCAAGTAGTTGTAATAGTTGCTGGTGATGATGGACAACCATGAAGCGGCGCCACTGACCTTGACGCAATGCTGGTGATGATGGAGATCATGTTCGTGCTTTGGAGATGGAGATCAAAGGCGCAAGAAGAAAAGGCCATATCATATCACACTAATTATGAATTGCCTGTGATGTTAATCCTTTATGCATCTTGTATTGCTTAGATCGCGACGGTAGCATTATAAGATGATCCCTCTCACTAAATATCAAGTAATAAAGTGTTCACCCTTAGTTTGCACCGTTGCTAAGACTCGTCGTTTCGAAGCATCTCGTGATGATCGGATGTGATAGATTCTACGTGTGCATACAACGGGTGCAAGCCAGATTTGCACATGCGGAAACTAAGGTTATCTTGACGAGCCTAGCATGTGGTCTCAGAACACGGAATACCGAAAGGTAGAGCATGAGTCATATAAATGATATGATGAACATGAAGATTGTTCGCCGATGAAACTACATCTTCTCTCGTGAAGATCGGACTTGGTGTAGTGGACTTGGTTCGTGTAATCACTAAGACAATGTGAGGGATGTTGTTTTGAGTGGGAGTTCACCTAGTTAGTTTGAGAATTAAATTTTAACTCAATTTGTCATAAACTTAGTCTAAACTACTTGCAAATTGTTGTAGATTATGGCGACCCCCTCCATCAATTTCAATGCGTTCCTAGAGAAAGAAAAGCTTAAGAACAATGGAAGCAATTTCACGGACTAGTTCCATGGACTGAAGATCGTCCTCAGGGCTGGTCAGTTGACCTATGTGCTCGAAGCACCGCTAGGTGACCCACCTGCAGATAATGCCACCGATGACGAAAAGAATGTTTTCGCCACTCGAAAAAATCATTACTCCACAGTTCAGTGTGCCATCCTGTACGGTTTAGAAGCGGAGCTCCAAAAGCGTTTTGAGCACCACGGCCCGTTCGAGATCATTAAGGAGCTCAGGCTAATTTTTGAGACTCGCGCGGCCATGGAGAGCTATGAGGCCTCCGAAAAGTTCTTTAACTGTAAGATGGAAGAGGGAAGCTCCGTTAGCGAGCACGTGCTCACCATGTCTCGGTACGCAAAGAAGCTCCAAGAGTTGGGAATATCGATTCCTAATGAATTGGGGATTCACCGTCTCCTTCAATCACTGCCACCAAGTTACAAGAACTTTGTGATGAACTACAACATGCACTGCATGAACAAGACGTTGCCTGAACTGTCGTCCATGCTGAAAACTGCTGAAGTGGAGATCAAGAAGGAGCACCAAGTGTTGATGGTCAATAAGACCACCAATTTCAAGAGACGGGGCAAGCCTAAGAACAAGGGAAACTTCAAGAAGGACGGCAAGAAAGCTGCCGCACCTGCTAAGAAGCCCAAGGCTGGTCCTAAGCCTGAAACTGAGTGCTTCTACTGCAAGGGTGATGGTCACTGGAAGCGTAACTGCCCCAAGTACCTGGCGGATCTGAAGAACGGCAACATCAAGAAGAAAGGTATATTTGATATATGTGTTATAGATGTGTATCTTACTAGTAATCGTAGTAGTGCTTGGGTATTTGATACTGGTTTGGTTGCTCATATTTGTAACTCGAAATAGGAGCTGCGGAATAAACAAAGACTGGCAAGAGACGAGGTGACGATGCGCGTTGGAAATGGCTCCAAGGTTGATGTGATCGCCGTCGGCACGCTCCCTCTACATCTACCTTCGGGATTAGTTTTAAATTTGAATAATTGTTATTTGGTGCCTGCGTTAAGCATGAACATTATATCTGGATCCTGTTTATTGCGAGACGGTTACTCTTTTATGTCCGAGAATAAAGGTTGTTCGATTTATATGAGTAATATCTTTTATGGTAATGCACCTGAGATGAATGGTTTATTCTTACTGAATCTCGATAGTAGTGATACACATGTTCACAACATAGATGCTAAACGAATAAAATTGAATGATAATTCTACATACATGTGGCACTATCGTCTTGGTCACATTGGAGTGAAGCGTATGAAGAAACTCCATTCCGATGGACTTCTTGAATCACTTGATTTTGAATCACTTGAAAGATGCGAAGCATGTCTAATGGGAAAAATGACTAAGACTCCATTCTCTGGTACAATGGAGCGAGCTACAGACTTGTTGGAAATAATACATACCGATGTGTGCGGTCCAATGAGTGTAGCATCGCGTGGTGGATATCATTATGTTCTCACTTTCACGGATGACTTGAGTAGATATGGGTATGTCTACTTTATGAAACATAAGTCCGAAACTTTCGAGAAGTTTAAGGAATTTCAAAGTGAAGTGGAAAATCATCGTAACAAGAAGATTAAATTTCTGTGTTCTGACCGCGGAGGTGAATATCTGAGTTATGAGTTTGGCATGCATTTAAAGAAATGTGGAATACTTTCACAGTTGACACCGCAGGGAACACCACAGCGTAATGGTGTGTCCGAACGTCGTAATCGAACTCTCTTAGATATGGTTCGGTCTATGATGTCTCTTACAGATTTACCGTTATCATTTTGGGGCTATGCATTAGAGACAGCCGCATTCACTTTAAATAGGGCACCATCTAAATCCGTTGAAATGACACCGTACGAATTGTGGTTTGGTAAGAAACCTAAGTTGTCGTTCCTTAAAGTTTGGGGTTGCGAAGCATATGTAAAGAAGTTACAACCTGATAAGCTAGAACCCAAAGCGGAGAAATGCGTCTTCATAGGATACCCTAAAGAAACAATTGGGTATACCTTCTATCATAGATCCGAAGGCAAAGTTTTCGTTCCCAAGAATGGATCCTTTCTTGAGAAGGAGTTTCTCTCGAAGGAGGTGACTGGAAGGAAAGTAGAACTCGATGAGGTTATTGAACCTTCTCTCGGATTTGAGAGTAGCGCAGCACCGGAAGATGTTTTTGTGTCGCCTGCACCAATTGGAGAGGAAGCTAATGATAATGATCATGAAACTTCAAACGAAGTTACTGTTGAACCTCGCAGGTCAACGAGGGTTCGTACCACTCCTGATTGGTATGACTCTGCCTTGAACGTCATGTTGGTGGACAACGCTGATGACCCTGCGACGTATGAAGAAGCTATGGTGAGCCCAGATTCCAACAAATGGCTAGAAGCCATGAAATCCGAAATGGGATCCATGTACGAAAACCAAGTGTGGACTTTGGTGGACTTACCGCATGGCCGTAAGGCTGTCGAGAACAAATGGATTTTCAAGAGAAAAACAGATGCTGATGGTAATGTTACCGTCTATAAAGCTCGACTTGTCGCGAAAGGGTTCCGACAAATTCAAGGAGTTGACTATGATGAGACTTTCTCACCAGTAGCGAAGATTAAGTCTGTGAGGATTTTGTTAGCAATTGCTGCACATTTCGATTATGAGATTTGGCAGATGGATGTCAAAACGACGTTCCTAAATGGTGACATTGAGGAAGAGTTGTATATGGTACAACCCAAGGGTTTTGTCGATCCTAAAGATGCTGAAAAGGTATGCAAACTTCAGCGATCCATTTATGGACTAAAGCAAGCATCCCGGAGTTGGAATCAACGTTTTGATAAAGTAATCAAAAACTTTGGATTTATACAAACTTATGGAGAAGCTTGTATTTACAAGAAAGTGAGTGGGAGCTCTGTAGCATTCCTAGTACTATATGTAGATGACATATTGTTGATTGGGAATGATATAGAACTTCTTAATAGCGTCAAAACCTATTTGAATAATAGTTTTTCAATGAAGGATCTTGGCGAAGCGGCATACATTCTAGGCATCAAGATTTATAGAGATAGATCAAGACGCCTAATAGCGCTTTCACAAAGTACATACTTGGACAAAGTTCTAAAGAAGTTTAGAATGGAAGATAGCAAGAAAGAGGTCGTACCCATGTTGTCAGGTAAGACCTTGAGTAAGACTCAAAGTCCAGCTACGGCAGAAGATAGAGTGAAAATGAATAATATTCCCTATGCCTCAGCCATAGGTTCTATCATGTATGCCATGCTGTGTACAAGACTGGATATAGCACATGCTGCTAGTTTAACTAGCAGATATCAAAGTGATCCTGGAATGGAGCACTGGACAGCAGTCAAGAATATCCTACAGTACCTAAATAGGACTAAGGATATGGTTCTTTCTTATGGAGGTGATGAACATCTTGTTGTAAACGGTTGCACCGATGCTAGTTGGAACACCGATCCGAATGACTCGAAGTCACAGTCGGGATACGTATTTATTTTGAATGGTGCTGCAGTGAGCTGGAGGAGTGCGAAGCAAAGCGTTGTGGCGAAATCTTCAACTGAATCGGAATACATAGCTGCTTACGAGGCTGCACAAGAAGCCGTTTGGATGAAGGAATTCATTACTGAACTTGGCGTGGTTCCCAGTGCGTTGGACCCGATGGGCATCTATTGTGACAACACAGGTGCCATAGCTAATGCACAGGAGCCAAGGTCACATAGCAAGCTGAAGCACATCAAGCTACGTTTCCACGCTATTCGCGAGTATGTCCGAGATGGTGACATAAAGATTTGCAAAGTACACACTGATCTGAATGTGGCAGATCCGTTGACTAAACCTCTCCCAAGGGCAAAGCATGACCAACACCAGAACGCCATGGGTGTTAGGTATATTACCATGTAATCTAGATTATTGACTCTAGTGCAAGTGGGAGACTGTTGGAGATATGCCCAAGAGGCAATAATAAAAGTGATTATTATTATATCTTTGTGTTTATGATGAATGTTTACATCCCATGCTATAATTGTATTATTAGGAAACACTAATACATGTGTGTTTTGTAAACATGTAAGAGTCCCTAGTGAGCCTCTTGTTGAACTAGCTTGTTGATTGATTGATGATCATGGTTTCCTGATCATGGACATAAGGATGTGATTAATAACAAGGTTATATCATTAGGAGAATGATGTTATGGACACACACCCATAGTAAGCGTAGCATAAGATCAAGTCATTAAGTTCGTATTGGTGTAAGCTTTTAAATGCATAGTAACCTAATCCTTCGACCATGAGGTTGTGTTAATCACCATCACCGGATGGGTACTTTGATGACATCAAACACCGCTTCGTAACTGGGTGGTCATAAAGGTGTCATTGGGTATTCTGAAAGTATGTGTTGAAGCGCATGGACCAAGATTGGGATTTGTCCATCCATATGACGGATAGATATGCTCTGGGCCCTCTCGGTGGAATGTCATCTAGTTAGCTTGCAAGCATGTGACTGGGTCACAAGGGATGACATATCACGAAACGAGTAAAGAGTACTTATCAGTAACGAGGTAGAACTAGGTATGGAGATGCTGACGATCAAACCTCGGATAAGTATAGTATCGCGTGACAAAGGGAATTGGTTTCGTATGTAAATGGTTCAATCGATCACGAAGTCATCGTTGAGTATGTGGGAGCCATTATGGATCTCCAAGTCCCGCTGATGGTTATTGATAGGAGATGTGTCTCTGTCATGTCTACATATTCACGAACCGTAGGGTGACACACTTAAGGTTCGAAGTTGTTTTAAGTAGATATGGAATGTGCGTGGAAGACCGAATATTGTTCGGAGTCTCGGAATGGATCCGGGACATCACGAGGAGATCCGGAATTGTCCGGAGAATAAGATTCATATATAGGGGATCATTTTCTGAGTTAGGAAATGTTCCGGAGTGTTTGTATGAGGATTCTAGAAGGTTTCGGAATGTTCCGGAAGGTTCTGGAAGGTTTCTTGGAGTTTGCTTGAAAACCAAGAAAGGGATCAAGGAGTCCTGGTGGGTCAAGACTAGGAGTCGTGGGGGAGGAGGACTCCTCCCCCTCCCCAATCCGCCGGCCTAGGAGGTGGGGAGTCCTACTAGGACTCCCCCTCCCCAAGGCGCCCTCCCCCATTTAAATAGAGGGGCAGGGGCGCCACCTCCTGGCCCTCCTCTATAACTCCCAATCTCTGCCGCCTCTCTCCTCCTCCTTTCTTCTGCATAGGCATAGGCAAAGCCCTGCAGAATTCTCTACTCCACCACCACCACCACACCATCGTGCTGCTGGGATTCCATGGAGAAGATCTACTACCTCCGCTGCTCGCTGGAACGAGGAGAGGAAGGTCTGCTTCGACTCCGCACGTGTGACCGACTGCAGAAGCTGCCCGTACGTGGCGCCGGAAGGATCGTCCACTTGACCGACTGCGGAAGCGCTGCCGGAACGCGACGCCGGAAGGATCGTCCACACGATCTTGAGATCGGCAAGTGATCGACTACATCAACCACGAGATCTAATCTCGTTAACGCTTTCGGATCTACAAGGGTTAGTTCCTATCTATCTCGTTGCACATGTCTAATAGATTAGATCTTGGCTTTTATCTAGATTAGATCTGGGTTTTGTTCGTTCTTGCGGTAGAATTTTTTTGTTTTCCATGCTACGAACCCATCAACGAACACGCCGCACGTCGCGAGCGACATGGAATCCCGACCCGCCTATGCTCCTGGCCCCACCCTCGTAGGAAACCGTGTCCACCCCGCGTCACCACCTGCCCCACCCCCGACCCCACCACGAGCCGCGCCCCGCTCCCCTCGCGATCCCCACCTACCTCCCGCTCGATTCCCCCGCCGCCCCGCCGCCGGTGTCCCCTCTGCCCACGAGCTCCCCACGCTCCGCCAGGCACTCCCTCCCCTCCGCCGCCTCCTTCTTCCTCCCTCGACAGACCCCGCCGCCGGCGCCTCCCTCTGCAGCAAGCTCCACCCCACTGCCGCGGATCCCTCGGCCTGTCCCCTAGCAACTCCCGACCCACCTCCTCTCGTGACCCTGCCCCTGTGCCTCTGTTCCCGTGCCCTTCTCTCGCCGCATCCCCGCCACCACTTGCGCCGCCTCCCTCCCGTGCGACCACGTTTCCACGCGTCCGTTGGCCGCCAACCAGCGCCGTTCGCCGCAACGTACCCTTCTCTGCGCCGTCTCTGGGCACGTCGCCTTCGCCGGTGGCCGCGTCCTCCTCGGCCTTCCCCACGCTGTCACCGTCTCTGACCCCGACGGCCGCCTCTGCAACGCCGCCCTCGGCCCGAGCTCCACCTCGCCCTCCCGTGCCGTGTCGCGGCCCCGCGTCCGTTCTCCCCCCTCCCGCGCGTCCTCCTCGCCCTGCTCCGGTGCCCTCCTCGTCGCCAAGCTCGGCCGTTCTCCTCCGCCTCGCCTCTGCTCCCTCCCTGTGAGCAGCAGTGCCCGCCGTCGCTCCTCACCCCTTCCTGCATCCCGAGGACTCCACCGCTCTACCGCCATGGCTGGCCCTAGGCCACCCCTGCCTGTGCCGCGCGGGCCTCGTATTTGCCTGAATCTGTCCCGCGAGCCCCTGCGAGCCTGTCTCGTGTCCCTTGCACAAGGCAGCAGTAAGACTTTTTGGTAACCCTTCTGTTTAACAAGGCATGAATTCCCCAATGCTGGAGGTGTTGTGTTTGTGGTCTGTGAGGTCACCGCATTGATGACATGTTGTTGACCGAAGATCATTGGCGCCTACATCAAGATCTCCGACCCTGAACCATCGACAAGTTCGCCTCGAGGAGCCGCATGAACCCAAGGAACCATCGACAAGACCTTCGACGCGAACACCGAGCTCTTCTCCCCGAGTCCGAAGACCGAACCCTGGCGCGCCAAGTTCTTCAACCCGGAGGACCGATCCACAGATGCGACAAGTACTTCCCGGATCCGATGCCCGATAACCCGGACGCCAAGGTTGTTGACACAGATACGCCAAGCACTTCCTCGAGGACGGCAAGTACTTCACCCCGGACGCCGAGACCCCGAACGACAAGTTCTCCTTCCCGGAAGCATTGACGCCCGTGCGGCAAGATCTACTTCCCGGATTCGAAGACCCCGGTACCCGATCCACTCAAGTTCGCCATCGACCACAAGATCTACACCGGACAAGTATGACAACCACCAGAGCAAGTTCGACATCGAACAAGGTCGGTTCGACCAGATCGCCACCGGAACGCCAAGTTCTTCTTCCCGAACGTCAAGACCGACTCGATGGCGTGGTCCTAACAAGATCTTCGCGACGACAAGATCGACACCAGCCAGGGCGAATCCGATGCGCTCCCGACGCCGAACCAAGTCCTTCGTCCCAGAACACCAAGTTCTCCTTCTGTTGTCCGAGAACGATCCCGCCGATCCGAACCCCAGATCTGATCCCCGTCGAGCCCTGCCGAACCCCCCGAACCCCTCGGAGCCCAAGTTCGCCGAACCCTAAATGTGATTCCCTATCCGAGACCCCCTTTATTTTTATAATATGACATTATCGACTGTCGCATATTAAATTGTTCATCTCTGCATCATATCATAATCATGCCGAATCTTCTGTCGTAGTATTAAATATTGCATCCGGTGTTTCTTCTAGTGTTTGCTTCTTTGCGGACTAGGACGATGAGTTGATGCGAGTATCGACAAGTTCTCCGGTTATGAACCTTCGGCAGTGTTTACTAGGCGAGCATCTCTCCCCCTTCTACCTATTTTGCATTTATAGTCTTTATTTCCTCCTGTTGGTCTATTGCTATCAGTGTCGCGATGCTTTTGTTTCCGTACACCAGTTATACCCCGTGCAGCCTCTATATAGCCTTGGACACCTCCTATTACCTGTGTTTGGTAGATAGCTGGCCTTGCGAGTCGCAGTCGCTTGCTCAGGTGTGATCTTGTGTTGTCGAGTACCACAGTTGTTGGACACTGGCAGATGTTTATTGGTGGAGATATTTATTGGTGGAGATGGTCATGACTTTAAATACAACTATTAAAATGCTAGATATAACTAATGCAGAGGCATCGGTGGGCAATAGATGTTATTTGGTTCTTCCACGCTCAGTTGTGTCCCGTAGGACCCCGAGTACTTGCTACCTGTTCCTTGGTTTTTCGCACTATCCACATCCGGGAGGCCTTATGGGCCCCCCCTGAGCCAGAGCTTAATTAATTTCTATTTCTTGGGGCCACAAGTAGTTTGGGGCTTTATTACTATTCTGTACCTATGCCATGCTTTACTGCTTTATTTGAGATTGTGCGTGGAGCACCTGTACTATTTTGGAACGTGGAATGTTTTTGCGGTATCGACAAGCCCAGTCACACTTTCGGGTTCCTAGTCGTTTACAGCCATTGACACAAACCCTAGGTCCGTTCCGGAGGCGGCCAACTTCGTTGCGGGTAGCTTAGTGGGGTGGCCCCCTGAAATATTGATGAATCCTGTGATCGCATTGTCGTGAATGCCTCGTTGGGTTTTGAGTTGGTTTTTCCGAGGTTAATCAAGTGTGTGTTGCTATTTGTGCACCCCTACAGGGTAAAACTTTCTGAAAGCCGTGTCCGCGGTTATGGATGACTTGGAGCACAATATCTCGATCATAGACAAGCATAACTAAAGTAGTGCTATAAATTTGACTTAATATGTGACTAGTAATCATAAGCAACTATAACGGAATGGATATTAAAAATGCCAACCATTGGTGGATCTGGGTTGTTCTGTGACATGCTATACCTGTCCAGTAAGTATTGAAACTCCAATGGAATGTGATAAAAGTGTCAACAACTGCTGGGTTTTGGGATTCCTCAGGACTATTATATCTGACTAGTAAATGTTCCAACTACAACGGAATGGTTAACTAAAACTGCCCACTACTTATGATTCAGGATGACTCATTGTATCTATATCTAATTAGTAATTGCTGCAATTATAACGGAATGAGTAAAATTGCCAACTGTGTGAGTTCCTTGGTCCGACTTCCTCGTTTGTTCTCGAGGGGGAAATACCAGGATAGGTTTGTTTGGTGTTAGCTTCAGGTTGGATCTAAATAGGTTTTTCTTACCCCTCTCTAATAGCCACTAGTGATACCGAGTCTCTATAGGTTGTTTAGTGCCGCTGCGCTGCCGCTCTAGCCCACCATACCTATGTAGGCGAGAGCCGCCGAATTCTAGCCTCGCCGTGTACTGGCCTCAGTACTGACGCTCCTCTTTTTCCTTTGCCCTTTGTCGGCACCCCTTTTGTTTTAGCAGGTTTGAGATCGCCGTCGTTAGCAGGGTTACCCTTCCGACTTGGCCTAGGCAGGGTTATGGACGCCATTGGTTATTCTTCAGGGCTCTTAGCCCCATTTGCATCTTGTCTGTAGTCGAACGCTCTATCGATTTCAAGGTGATTTGAATCTTTGTATTGTATATCTGTATTCTTGACTCGCTGAGTCGCTGTTGTATATATATCTGTTCTGTGGGTCCCATCGAGGACTGTTGTGTAATGGTATTACTTCGTTTTCCACCCGCACGAAAGTGCCTGGTGGGCGTCCTTGAATCGTTTCTATGCGGGTTTGGCGGAAAGGGCCAAAACTTGCATAGGGCCGATTTGAGGGTGTTACATCAGCTTCCTCCGTGAGAATTGGGACATTTTTGCTTGGTCCACACAGGACTTGCAAGGTGTTCCGAGGGAGTTGGCCGAGCACCCTTTGAATGTGAGACCCAGAGCTAAGCCAGTGAAGCAACCTCTCCGCCGCTTCGTCGAAGATAGGAGGAAAGTCATCGGGGATGAGATAGCTCGGTTGCTAGCTGCAGGATTTATCATGGAAGTTCTTTACCCGGATTGGCTGTCTAATCTGGTGCTGGTGGAGAAGAAGAAGGATGATCCAAACGTGGCAGTGGTTTGGCGAATGTGTATCGATTACACGAACCTGAACAAGGCATGTCCAAAAGATCCATTTCCGCTGCCAAGAATAGATCAGGTCGTAGACTCAACTGCTGGATGTGAATTGTTGTCATTCATTGATGCATATTCTAGTTTCCACCAGATACCTCTGAATCCGGATGATCAAATAAATACTGCGTTTATTACCCCGTATGGGGCTTATTGCTATCGCACCATGCCGTTTGGTTTACGTAATGCAGGGGAAACGTACCAAAGATGTATGCAAAAATATTTGCACGACCAAATCGGTCAAAATGTACAAGTGTACGTGGATGATGTGGTTATCAATACCAAGGAAAGAAAAACGCTCCTTGAAGATATCAGGCAAACGTTTGCGAACCTAAGGAGGTTCCGGATGAAACTTAACCCGGAAAAATGCACCTTCGGTGTCCCAGCTGGGAAATTGCTCGGTTTTCTTGTTTCCAGCCGGGGTATCGAGGTTAATCCAACCAAAATCCGGGCCATCGAACGAATGGAACTGCCAAAGTGTCTTAACAATGTCCAGAAGTTCACAGGTTGCCTGGCCTCGTTAAGTCAGTTTGTATGTCGGTTGGGAGAAAAGGCATTACCTCTTTACCAACTCATGAAAAAGTCAGATAAGTTCGTTTGGACACCGCAGGCCAATGAAGCCTTTTCCCACTTGAAGAAGATGTTAGCCACTACACCAGTGTTAGCCTCACCACTATCAAAGGAGCCAATGTTGCTCTATATAGCCGCAACCAACCGAGTTGTAAGTGCAGTGATAGTGGTGGAGCGTGACGAGGAAGGTAAGTCGGTGCAAAGGCCAGTGTACTACTTGAGCGAGGTGTTGTCAGCCTCAAAGCAGAACTATCCACACTATCAAAAGGTGGCATATGGCGTGTACATGGCCGCTAAGAAGCTGAAGCACTACTTTGAGGAGCATCCCATCAGGGTCATATGTGAGGCCCCCATATTCGAGATAATGAGTAACAAGGATGCGAGTGGCAGAATTGCAAAATGGGCAATTGAGCTAGCTCCTTATGCGCCACAATATGACAGAAGAGAAGCCATCAAATCTCAAGCTGTGGCGGACTTTTTCGTGGATTGGGCCGAGGTGCAATACGAACCGCTACTCCCAGATCCAAACTATTGGCGAATGCACTTTGACGGGTCAAAACAAAAACCGGGCTAGGTGCCAGAGTTGTACTTACTTCGCCAAAGAAGGACCAATTAAAATACGTGCTGCAGATCCATTTCGCGGCATCAAACAATGTAGCTGAGTATGAAGCACTAGTGCACGGGCTCAAGGTGGCAAAATAAATTGGGATACGTCGGATCATATGCTTTGGCGACTCGGATTTGGTGGTGCAGCAAGTGTCGGGACTGTAGGACGCCCTTGATCCAAACATGGCACTGTACAGATTTCATGTGCAGAAGATATCTGGTTACTTTGAGGGATGCGAATTTCACCATGTACCCCGGGTGGAAAATGAGGCTGCCGACATGCTGTTGAAGCTCGGGTCAACCCGACAAGCAATTCCACCAGGTGTAGCATTAGAGCACCTTAGGAAATCATCCATCAGGCCCTCCCTAGAAACCGACTCAATCTATGTCCCGGAGGACATGGAATCCAGAGCTGTGCCTATGGATATCAACATGGGAAGTGGTGCGCAAAACCCGGGGACTGCTTCAGTGAACCCGGGGACTGCTTCGCAAGACCCGGGGACTTCTCAGCGTGATCTGGTTGAAGTTATGCCGGTGGATCAGATGGAGATTGATGAGGATGTGTTCCCTGTGCGAGCGATACCAGCTTGGGCACTACCTATATTTCAATTCCTGAAAGATGGAACGTTACCCACTGAGGAAGTGCTGTCCCGGCAAACACAGAGGAGGGCAAAGGCGTACACGATCGTCAATTCCGAACTATACAAAAGAAGTGTGACCAATGTCCTCCAGCGATGTGTTGACCCGGAAGAAGGGCTTGACATCCTCCGAGATATACATCAAGGGGAATGCAGGCATCATGCCTCGTCCCGATCCTTGGTAGCAAAAGCTTTCCGGCACGGATTCTACTGGCCAAGTGCCTTAGAGCAAGCAGAAGATCTGGTGAGAAAATGTAATGGTTGTCAGAGGTACGCTACCAAGACACATATGCCAATGTCGGAACTCAAGACCATACCAATTACTTGGCCATTTGCCGTATGGTGCTTGGATATCGTCGGCCCGTTCAAACCAGCGAGGGGAAATATGACTCACATTTTAGTAATGGTGGACAAGTTTACAAAGTGGATTGAAGTAAAGCCTATAAGAAAATGCGATGGAGCTACGGCCGTAACGTTTCTCAAGGATATCATATTGAGGTACGGTTATCCTCATAGTATCATAACTGATAATGGCACAAATTTTGCGGAAGGAGCATTTGCGTGTTTCTGCCGGGATAAGAAGATCCGGCTGGACGTAGCCTCGGTAGCCCACCCCGCATCGAACGGACAAGTGGAAAGATCCAATGGATTAGTATTATCCGGGATAAAACCCCGGCTCATTGAGCCGCTGCAAAGATCAGCGGGGTGCTGGATAGAAGAACTACCAGCGGTACTATGGAGTTTAAGAACAACTCCGAATCGATCAACAGGCTATATGTCGTTTTTTCTAGTATATGGGGCAGAAGCTGTATTACCAGCCGACATAAAGCATGATTCTCCTAGGGTCACCCAATAACCAGAAGCCGAAGTGCAAGAAGCCCAACAAAATGATGTTGATCTGCTGGAAGAAGCGAGAGAACTGGCACTGTCCAGATCCGCCATATATCAGCAAAATCTCCGACGCTATCATAGCCGTAAAGTAAGCCCCCGAGTCTTTCGGGAAGGCGATCTGGTGCTACGGTTGATACAACGTACTGCTGGCATGCATAAATTATCCCCCCATGGGAAGGGCCATTCATCGTGAGCAAGGCATTGCATAATGATTCTTATTATCTTATAGATGCAAAGCCACAGGAAAAGAACAAGGCGGACAGGTCCGGCGAGGAATCTAAGCGTCCATGGAATGTAGCTCTCCTTCTTCCTTTCTACACTTAGCGAAGAAGTGTATGTATCCGAGTATTCTCATGTGTCGGTATGTATGCCGGCAATGAGCTTATCAATGAAGTGTTGGCACCTCGAGCAGTAACTCGGGGATTGCCTTAATAATATTTGTTGTCTTTTGTGCGTTAGCTAGAATAAGTTGTTCTACTTCACTCGGATTAGTAATGTGTGAGCACCAAGAACCCAACTCTTCGACTTGCTGCTATCCAACAAGAATTGGCTTCATGGCAAGCAAGAGAACAAGTTTGGAATTGCGTAGCACATGAAAAACGACTAAGGAAAAGAATTTATTCGAGCCGACGTTTGTTTTTCGGACTAACCTTGTATTTATTTTCAAGTTACTATGAAGTTTTATTTTTGAGCTAAGTCTAAAAGTTTCCCAGTATTGTTAAGACAATTTTTGAAGCTCGGATTCCTAATTCGTAAAACCGAATCAAGGTAGACACGAGCCGAGCCAAAAGATTGGACGAACAAGAAAAAGAAACTCGGGGACTACGCCCAAGTTAATCCGGCGTAAGAACTTAGTAGCAAAATATCACATGTATATGGGGTACAACTCCACCCGGCATACCGGGGATCTGATAAATTTTCAAGTTTTTTTGCTCAAGGAGCAGCAGGAGGAGGAAGTTCGGCATCATCTTCACCGTCTTCGATATCCGAGGCGTCATCTTCTCCATCATCGTCCGAGCCATCTTCATCATGCTACCCCTCTTCATCCCCAGCGGTTTCTAGGAAGCTCGTTCCCTCAGCCCATTCATGAATGGGAGCGTATTCGATGAGGCTATGGGCGCAAGCCTGGAGCCGAGCTACCCACTCCGGGTCATTGGTCCATCTGGATCCTATGTGCAGGCGTGTCAGGAGGTTGAGATCGATCTTCTCATACCATGTGAGTATGTGGTGAAGAATGGTATGAGCTGCGGCACGTCCAGCGGACTCTCTCCAGAGGTCAAGCTGGGTCTCGGTTTCCATTAGCTTCTCAACAAGAATTGCGGTGGTCTCAGGAGTATCTTCTCCGGGCCAGAACGTGTTGAAGATGCGAATTGCAACATCGAGGATGTCCTTGCCATAATTCTGGATGAGCTCCACGCGAGATGACAAGCTGACCAACAGGTCCTCTATGTCATAGGGAATCTCTTCACCATCAGGAGCGGCAGGAGTACCCCTTTCTCGGCGGAAGTCTGCAACTGCTGCGCTCGCACTAGCAGTGCCTTCTGGAAATTTGCCTGGAAACAAGACAAAGGAAGAAGGTAAAGAAAAGACATATGAAGTAACCTGGAGAAGTAGGTCGGATAAGGGAAAGGAACTTACGTGATATATGGCTGAGGATCTGGGTCAACTCCCTGGTGCAGTCATCACGTCTCTTACGAAGCTGCTCAAGCTCAGCATTCGCCGACCCAAGCTGGATGTCGGACTCCTTGAGTGCATCCTGGTCCTTGGCAATCTGGAGATTGAGGCGCTCGCACTCTTCTCTGTAATCCTGGCCAACCTTTTGGAGCTCGGATTGGTGCTGGGCCTTCATTTTCTCCATCTCAGCCTTGAGCCTGGCGATCCCATCGTCCTTGGTCCAGAGGAGGGCGAGCTCATCATCTTTCTTCTTAAGTTCGGCTTGATTCTGCCTTGCTTGTTCGAGAAAATGCAGCATCATATCAGGCACGGGCACACTATCTTCAAGCGATGTTGAAATAGTGTGTTGACCCGGCAGAGCCGAGGTATGAATGTGTGCCGAGCCAAGGAGAAAAGGAAATGGAAAGCACTGTAAGGTCGGACAAAAAAGACTTACCCTTGATCTGCTCCAGATTCTTCCGCATAATCTTGTTCTCACCCTCCACCCTAGCTGCGGAAACCGAATGATGAGATTAGTTCGGCAGAGGAAGACAAAGAAAAACCAAGAAGCGCCAAGGAAGAAATTTACCCCTTTTCTCATATTCCGCGAGAAGTGTAGCTTGCTTTGCACGTAGCATCTTGTGGGTATCCAGTAGACATTGGAATTCAGCACTCCGGCGATTGGTGGTCACCTGAAAGGAGTACAGAAACACAAATTAGGTTGGTGCATGTTCGAAGTGTACAAAAATCCGGGCTAAGTGGAACTTAACCCGGCTCTAGGTGTGTGCATGTTCGAAGTGTACAAAAATCCGGGCCAAGTGGAACTTAACCCGGCTCTAGGTGTGTGCATGTTCGAAGTGTACAAAAATCCAGGCCAAGTGGAACTTAACTTGGCTCTAGGTGTGTGCATGTTCGAAGTGTACAAAAATCCGGGCCAAGTGGAACTTAACCCGGCTCTAGGTGTGTGCATGTTCGAAGTGTACAAAAATCCGGGCCAAGTGGAACTTAACCCGACTCTAGGTGTGTGCATGTTCGAAGTGTACAAAATCCGGGCCAAGTGGAACTTAACCCGGCTCTAGGTGTGTGCATATTCGAAGCATACAAGATCCGGGCCAAGTGGAACTTAACCCGGCTCTAGGTGTGTGCATATTCAAAGTTCTCATGGATCTACGTTAGTTTTGTAAAGAGCATCCAGCTGAGTAACAAGCTACTCCCCCGGAGGCTCGGGGACTAATGGTTATGATCTACAGCATGTAAAGGGGAAGCGACGTACCTCCATCATCCGCCCCGCGAGGTTGATTGCCTTAGTGGCTGTGTTCATTTGGGCGGAAAATTCGGCAGGGCCAAACCTCTCTGGGAGATCATCGTCATGGATGAACTCAGCCTTGTTCTAGTTGTTGACAAATTCAATCAACATCGGAGGGTACCGCTCGCCGGTGGGCATATGGGGCGCCACCAAGCCCTTCGCGTGCGCCTCTTTCCTCTCAACCAAGGCAAGGGCTAGGCTGGTGTGCAGAACCATCTGTTGTGCGTCGGTTGGCTCGGCAGGGGTGTCCTTCGCTGTTGGAGCCTTCTTGGGAAGCATTGATGCGAGGGTACGCTGCCAAGCCTCGACGAATGCTGATTTGGTAGCGTCAGGAGCCTTTTTGCCCTTTGCTTGCTGGGAAGAGGAAGTGGTTGCAACGGATTTTCCCTTAGGAGCTGCCGGGGTAGTTCCTCGCTGAGGTTGAGAAGACTCGGACGAGGTGGAGGAGCTTGGCGCTGGTGCTCTTGTTGTTGGACTTGGTGCAGCTGCTGATTTTCTTGCTACCGGACTTGGTGCTGGTGCCGGAACTGGCGCTGGTGCTGGTTCGGTTACTGGTGCTGGAGCTGGTGCTGGTGCCGAGGTAGCTTCGATCGCTGCTGGTTGCGGCGAAGCTGAAGTTGTGGATGCCGTCGCCTCGGCTGGGCCGGTCTCCCCCGCTCCAAGGTTACCCCCCTCTTGGCGAGGTGGAATAGAACTCGGAGCAGCTGCAGAACCCTCTGGAATAGGGCTCAGCGGGCGTGACTCGTCGTCACGAGGGGGAGAAGGGCTAGGTCAGAGCGGTGAAGAGATGCTAGATCCACTCTGAGGGACCTCCACCACAGCCCTGCCAAATCAAATAATGTCAGAAGAGAAATTACAACAATGCAAGGACGAGCAAGTTGCAGAAGGAAAAATGACTTACGCATCCGAGGTTTGGGGCTCCTTGGGTTTCTGAGCCCTTTGTGCTGGGGCCTTGCCTGTTGGCTTGGAGGCAGTTTTGTCTCCGGACTTCTTTCGCCTTTTGGCGGGCTGAGAAGGTCCGGAGGAAGAACTTGGTGCCGCTCCGCGCTTTTTCTTCGGCACTACCAGAACAGGTTCGTGCGTAGCAAGGGGAGGGTCCTCGTGGATATGCCCACCGGGATTAGCAGATGCCGGAAAAGCATAAGAAAGGGGGACAACATCAACAGGTTCAATCACCTCGACATCCAAGTCATCTTCATCATCGGGCCAATCTCTAATAGAAGAGGATTTACCGGTAGGTCGCTTTGTAGCGTCGGTCATCGGGAAGAACATCTCTTGGTCCAGCTCTTCCTCATCCGGAGTCTCCCGGTCCGGCGCCCACTTAAGGGTCGGACCGGTGCCGTCCTCGAGGGTCTGCTGAAGAAATAGCTGAGGAAAAGAATGAACAGCAGAGTCAAAAATGCAACAATGACCGACATATAATTAGTCCGGTGTAAGTTTGCACCACGAAGCTTACCGTGGGAGGAAGCCTGTCACGGCAAAAATGCTCAATTCCCCATGTCCACTCAAAGGAGAAGTCCTTGTGGGTGGTGAAGAGAGCCTTAACCCGGCAATATGTCTCAGTGTTGCTCAACTCAAAGGATGAGGTCCGGTTGGGGTCGCGGCCGAAGCTCATGTGGCACATCTTGTGGGTGCGCTTCTGGAGGGGGGAAATTCGATTGCGCACGAACATGATCATAGCATCCTCATTGCGCAACCCGAGCTCCTTCAGCTCCGCGAACCTCTTGTTGACCTGGTTGGCCAAGGCTGTGGGTTTCTTGGGGACGACATCCCACAATTCCGGGTTAGGTGGACCCGGAGTATAGGGAAGCAGCCCGATCAAGTCTTCAGTGCCCGTATTCCGAACATAAAAGAAGGTCCGGGCCCACCCTTTGCAGGAGTCCAGCCCGGTGACCCGGGGGAAAACGGAAAACCTCCGGGGTGAGATGGACACAGCTCCAAATTGAGTGAGCTGCTTGTCCTCCGGATCAAGTTGGATGTTCGGGATGACATTGCGACGAAGGCCAAAAAACCGGATCCACAGTTCCTTCGTGGGCCATAGTCCGGGGTAGCCTTCGATCGTGGAAGCGAAAGCGGAGAGAGAAGTAATGGCGTTGGCAGGAAGGTGGTGCGGCTGGAGTTCGTAGGTGCTAAGCCAATCCCAGAAGAAGTCGCTGACCGGCAAACCGAACCCCCGTTGGAAGTGGGACAAGAACACAACGTACTCACCCGGATTGGGTGAGGGGGCCAGTTCGGCGGAGGCAAGACGAGCGGCGACCCTGGTGGGGATGCGTCTGGTGCGGTAGAGCCAATCCAGGTCATCTTGGCAGACCCAAGACCCGACCCACGCACCACGGTCCGCCGCCGCGGTGTCCTCCTCCATCTCTTGCTCGGCGACGACGAGCTCCTCCTCCGTCATCTGGTGTTCGCTGCCCTCGCTGGCGCTTGCGGCGGTGGGGGGCAGCGGCCTAGATTGGCAACGACCCGTGGTGGAGGAGGCGCGTAGCGGTGGCGAAGATGCTGAGGAGTGGGGAAAAAAGTGCGGCGGCGGCGCTGCTACTTGGGAGCACTGGCGGCAGCGCAGTCACGAGGAAGACGAAGAAGAAGAGCAAGGGGCAGAGGGGCGCGGAAGGGGAAAATCCTAAGGGGTGCGCCCCTCCCCTATTTAACCACTCCCTCAAGAGGAGAGTGGGATCGCGTCCTGTGAAGGTGCCACACGCAGTGGCCGTGTATCACCCGCACCGACCAATCAGCAAGGAGCCACACGGAAGGCCATAGAGCAGAGGTGATCCCATGACGTGACGCGTTGATGCGGTAAACGAGGAGGCAGGCGTGACGTGACCCGCGCACAGTGATAACTGACAATTACTACGGCGGTTACTGTCCTGGCCCTTAAAATAAGACAACATAATGATTAGCCTCCACATGGGTTGGCGTACGAGAGAACGAAGCAAGACCCGGATAGGACCGTGGTAACCCGGCCAGCAAGTGAAGACTGGGAATGTGCAGAGGGAAAGTAAAGCCATAAGGTCCGAGTCAAAGTGGTATCCCGGCCGGCAAGTGAAAACTTGGAATGTGCGAAGGGAACGTAAATCCATATAGTCCGAGATAAAGAAGTTACTCGGAAATAACGACCAGAGCTCAAAATTGAACCTGATGTGGCCTCAGCGGCCAAGGCAGCTGAGACCGCACCATCTTCGGGGACTAATGTTGGGTGGATACCCCCGGGTAGGGTCACGCCGGGGTATAAAGGCCGAGTTAGCCGAGGTTCGGCAAGGCCAAAGCGGATGCTGGCCGAGTCACCTCATGGCAGGCCGAATCACGAGGTAACCCGGACCGGGGGTATTCGCCTAACTAAGTCTCAACCGACTTAAGCGATAAGTCGGAAATGGTTGTTTAATTTGTATGCAGGAACGGGTGTGGCCGGATCAGCTATGATCCGGGTCACATCTAGCTTCTAGGAGAAGGAAGGAATCTCGTTGGTCAAAAGAAGCCCCGGTACGCACTGCATGAGCGAAGCAGACAAGGGCAGGACCACCGAGGCGTGGCCGACAAGGGTGACGACACCCATGTCGGCTGACGCGGGCGCCGCAGAGGCTCACGTAGGTTCTGCATGTGTGACGCGGGGGAAAAGCACCCCGGTCAGCTTACTACTTTGGGAGGAGGCATATTCTTAGGAATATGCCTCCACGTATGCCCTAAGCAGAGACCTAGCTCCCTCTATATAAGGAGGGCTAGGTTCTCAGTAGAAGGGGTTCCGCTATTCTGATTTGGCTAGGGTTTTAAGTGTGATCTGTGTGAGAGAGTAAGAGAGCTCCTTCTTCCTCCTCTCGCCAATACAGCTCTAGGAGTACTTGTAATCTTGGAAGCAAAGCAAATACAAACTACCGTGTGAAGAATCACTTCACTATCCCTCCCTGGATTCCCCTAGCGTGTATTAGTCCCCACCTTTAGCCTATCCATGGCATCTGCCGTGACACCACCACGACATTCTGAACCTTCAAAATGGCTTCCCATAGTAAAGATTGCTAAATAATGAAATTTTTCATGCTTGTTGTGATATTATGTCTGAATTTTCTCTTATGCCCAAAGATATCTATGAATCTTTGGGGACTTTCGGAAGGAGGAGAAGAAATATATCTTGCTAATAATGCCACAATATTACCCATTGGAATAGCTGAAGGAGTGTTTACAAAGATCCTAGGGAAAACGGTTTCTACTGATTATCTTGTTATTGAATGTGTAGGGAAAGGACAAATTACACTTGGAACATCCCTATTTCAAGTGCTTGGAGCAATAATAGATGTGGAAAAGGGCACCATGCACTTTGCTTCTCCACCAAGCATTCATATGTTCCCCAAGGTTAAGAATAAAAGTAAGAGAGATAAGGGTAAGAAATTTGCTTTTAATGCTTCTTCATTTGAGAACACTTGATTCTTTTTCTTGCTTCTTATGCCTAACTTAAAGGCGTTAAAGAAAAGTACTTATTGGGAGATAACCCCAAAGTTTTAGATGAGTCTTGAAAGTTATTACTTCAGTAATAACCGCTCCTTATCCTTTTTATTTGCTTTTTGTGCCAAGAGTAACCTCTAATGAGAGAGAAGTAATGGTTGGGAAAGTTGCTGTTCCGAAACAAATTTCTGTGCTTCACCATAAAAACTCGTGTAAAATCTCTGTACGTCCTTTTGAGGCGTGAAGTTTTGTGCTTCTGCCCCAGGTAGTTATCTAACTTTCGTTAGTTCAACACTTTTCGATTTGAGCAACAGAAGGTCTTCGAAAAATTTTGTCTTTACCTGCTGGTCTGTTTTGACAGATTTCTGCCATTATTTGCGTTTGCTTCTTGTTGGTTCCTTTTTGAGTTCTTTTGGGGAATTGAGATTTTTTAGGGAAGTGCTAAAGTAGCTTGTGTTTTAATGGAAGTTTTATTGGTGTTTGAACTGAACCTAAAGACCTATTATCTTGAGTGCACTAATGTTGCTAATAAAGATTGTGTGAAGTTTTGTATGAAGGAAAAATTTCAGGTGTATGGAAGGAATGAGTAATGAGATGAAGGATGGACTAAATCTCAAGCTTGGGGATGCCACACGTGTCACCCCTAGAAATATCCAAGAAGTACAAGCGTCAAAGCTTGGGGATGCCCAAGGCATCCCCTTCTTCATCAATAAAAATCCCAGGTTTCTTCCAAACGCTTCATTTTTATTGTTTCATGCACAGTTGTGTTGTTCTTGGAGCGTCTTCTTTTCCGTTTTAATTTTGGTTTTTCGTTTGCTTGGTTTTCTTAGTTTTCTGAATAAATTGGTTGGAACCCCTCTTTCATGCATTGGTTTTCAAATAGTTTGGTTTGGATTGGAAAAGAGTAGGAAAAGTTCATGCTTAAGTGGTAAAGAGAGCTTGTTTTTGACTGTGGCCTACGCTTTTTCATGCCAAGCTTGATATTGATTTGGCTTTATGCTTAGTATTCTTTGATGTAGCATGCCATGTTATAAACAATTGAGATTTCTTAATGTGCCTTTGAAGAATCATGCGTTGTTTTATCATATTAAAGCATAGTATTGTGGTATTCTCCTTTGATGCTTTATTTGGGTTGACTTGGCACATGCTCCCACCATGTTATGACTATTCCAAGTCACCATAGCCTTTATGATCCTTTAGTTTTCAATTTGTAGTATCACTTTATGCTTTGATTAATGATGTTTTGTCGCTCTGCATGATTATGGCCATTATTGCTCTCTTAGTTGGTCGCTCCCAGTCTTTTGCTAGCCTCCATAACCAAGTATGAGTTCTACTCATGCAACCAACTCCTAAAACCAAGTTATTCCAAAGAGTCCAGCATACCTACGTATTAGCATATGCTATTCCAAGTATATTCATGCTTTTGTTTACCTTCCAAATTAAACTTGTTATGAGAAAACTAGTGATTAAAGCTCTCATAGATGCAGTTGGATTACGGTCTATGTATAATGTTGTAATGCCTAATCAAGTCTCAAAGGAGTCAAGATGAGTAGTATATGCATGATTGCTTTCTCGATGTTTGTCAATTGCCCCGCTGTAATTTGTTCACCCAACATGTTATCTATCTTAAGGAGAGCCACCACTAGTGAACTATGGAGCCCGGTCCTTTCTTTTACCATCAATCTACAATCAAATGTTTACTGCTTTCTGTTTACTTTCTGCAAACTATTACTTTCTTCCATTCGATACGTTTAATCCTTTGTTTTCAGCAAAACCGGTGAGATTGACAACCTCACTATAAGTTGGGGGCAAAGTTCTGTGGTTGTATTGTGCAGGTCTCCACGTTGCTGCTGGCACCGGTATTGCACCCTGCCAAAGTTCAGCTAGCAACACCTTTGGGGTGTTTCCTTGCTCCTACTGGTTCAATTAAACCTTGGTTTCATAACTAAGGGAAACTTGCTGTTGTGCTCATCATACCTTCCTCTTGGGGTTCCCAACGAGCTCGAGATATCTGGGCCATCAATCGACAACAACAAAAAGACGTAAACTCTTGGTCCGGTAAAAACACAAAAGGAATTCTAAAACTCGCGAAGGTCCGTTAAAGTAACTTCACTACGCATCTGCTTCTCGAGGATTCGATAACCTAGGTCTACTAGGGAAAAACAGGCTATACTACATCCATAATCCGGATCGAAGGTATCAGTACCTGCTAGTCAAACTAATAGCATGTGCCACATACGGTCTTATACATGGCATAACATACATAAGAGATCATATGTCTTAGTCATAGGGGACATTATCCATTACTTCTATGTCTTCTGCTATAGCTGGACTCTGGGTCTTGCTCAAAGTCGTACCTTGGAACATAGGTAAGAACCCTTTCTTACTTTCGTCCATTCTGAACCTTTTTAGAATCTTGTCAAGGTATGTACTCTACGATAATCCAATTAAGCGTCTTGACCTATTTCTATTTATCTTGATGCCTAAAATATAGGAAGCTTCATGATGACTGCAAGTGCACATATCAATTGTAGATAGTTTCAAAATAAGAGTATCAAACCCACAGATAGCTATTTGGTTAAGGTCTTTATGCCCCTCGTCACTGTCTACCAAAGGATACTTGTAAGCCGCCTTTGATTTCAAGTAAAGGGTGTTTGAAAGTTTTTTGGTTGAATGCAGAAAAGTAATTAAAACAAGTAAAAGAAAGCAAGTAACAAGAGTGTGTGAAACGTGGTTGAACTCAATAGGGCTAAAGCGTTCTCAGGGATCTAGGATACACCTCTAGCATGATATTGTTATTAATAATTAGGATAACCTATTCTTGTGTCATGATATGCGTGGAGAGAGCTCCATAATAAGATGTTCACTACAAGGCTCGTAGGCAGTCACTTTGTTGAGCCAAGAATGAGGTCACCTGTAAATAACCACCGTGATGTCTGAGATAAGTCACCCACACAGACCACCGAAATTAAGGGTCTCCACATGGATATCGTAATTATCTTAGGGAATCTCTCTTTATCCTCCTTTGACCATGTAGGTTGCTAGTCATCACCAATTAGTCACGATAGCTTTCTAGGGAACGCTCCCAAACATGTCCAAAGGATTTCACCATCTTCTTTAGTCCTGGAGGGAAATGATATGTGGCCGACTACACATACCATATAAATAGAGATATCAAACACATATCATAAATATATCATAGACCAGTAAGTCATATGGACACAAGAATAGATCATCTTTATTTCAACTTCATAATAGTGCTAGGCTTTTGCCATCTCCCCAAGAACGAGGGTAAACTACTCACACATGGAAGCAATCAACAATACAATCATAATCAAATGGATGGATAAAAGTATGGGGATAAATCTAGTGCAAATCATAATTGAATATGGAATTACAACAAGATCTAATGAATGAGAAATGGGGGTAATAGTGGTGATGGCGATGCATCGGTTGATGATGAAGGGGATGATGCGATGTCCTCCAATGATCCATGAAGTAGCAAGGATTTTCCCTTCTCCAAGTTCCTCCTTTAGATCCCTTTCTGGTGTGGTTTTTCGTGGTTCAAGGTTGTTGTGAACATCGGATCTATGATCCGTCTCCGCCAGGAGAAAGTATTTAACGAGGCGGACGTGCTGCCGTGTGGTACGGGCGAACGGTATGGATGGGCTCTGCCTGTACCACTGGTTGTTATCGCTGTAGAAGCTTCCCTCATGTTTGCAATTTTCCCAAGTGCGAAGGTAAATCAATTAAATGACTTTTACCACTTAAAAATATCATATTATAACATAATATGACAGTTCCAATTAATATGTTCATAAGAGACTTAGTAATTCAGGCTCCTGTTAAAACAAGGACAAAAGATGCGTGCAAAACACAGTAGAATACAAAAATCCCTAATCTACTTATGCAAAAAGGAAAGGTAAATATGCTTCAATTTTGGACTCATCACTTCACCAAGGTACTTCATTGAAAACTTAATATTAAAGTAATCCTTTATGCTTTTCAAAAATTCTATATCATTTCCAATCAATAATATGTCACCCACATATAATATCAGAAATGCTACAGAACTCCCACTCACTTTCTTATAAATACAAGCCTCTCCTATAGTTTGGACAAATCCTAACCTTTTGATCACTTCAGCAAAGCGGAGATTCCAACTTCGGGATGCTTGCTTCATAAATAGAACTTTGAAGTTTGCATACCTTGTTAACATCCTTAGGATCGACAAAACCTTTGGGTTGCATCATATACAACTCTTCCTCAATGTTTCCATTGAGGAACACTATTTTGACATCCATGTGCCAGATTTCATAATTGGAAAATGCAGCAATTACTAACATAATCCTAAAAGACTTTAGCATCGCTACGGGTGAGAAAGTCTCATCATAGTCAACTCCTTGAATTTGTTAGAACCCTTTCCCGACAAGTCGTGCTTTATAAATGGTTACATTACCATCACCATCAACGTTAGTTTTCTTTTTGAAAATCCATTTATTTTCAACGAACTTGCGGTCGTGAGGTAAGTCCACCAAAGTACAAACTTGGTTTTCGTACATGGATCTCATGTCCGATTGCATGGCTTCAAGCCTTTTGTTGGAATTCAGGATCATCATCACTTCTTCATATGTTGTAGGGTCATCGCTTCCATCTACCATGAAATTTAAGACTAGATCACCATACAGTTCGGGTGTTTTACGTATCCTGCCCGACTTGTGGGGCATGGTAGTAGTCTCTTCTGGAGTTTCATGATTTTCATTATTAGTTCCCTCTTCACTTGGTGGAGTCAACACTGGAACAGTTTCTGGTGCTGTGCTACTCGCCATTTCAGGAAGGGGAGGTTCAGTAACCTCATTGAGTTCAACCTTCCTACTACTCACATCTTTCAAGAGAAACTCCTTCTCCAGAAAGGATCCATTCTTGGCAACGAAAACCTTGCCTTCAGATCAGTTATAGAAGGTGTACCCAATTGTTTATTTAGGGTATCCTATGAAGATGCATTTTTCTGCTTTGGGTTCGAGCTTATCAGGCTGAAGTTTCTCCACATAAGCATTGTAGCCCCAAACTTTTAGAAACAACACCTTATGTTTGTGACCAAACCATAATTCATTTGGTGTCGTTTCAACAAATTTTCATGGTGTCCTATTTAAAGTGAATGCAATTGTCTCTAATGCATGACCCCAATATGACATTGGTAAATCGGTAAGGGACATCATAGATCGCACCATATCTAATAAAGTTCGATTACAACGTTCGGATACACCATTATGTTGTGGTGTTCTGACAGAAGTGAGTTGTGAAACAATTCCACATTGTCTCATTTGTGTGCCAAACTCATAACTAAGGTACTCTCCTCCATGATCGGATCGTAGAAATTTGATCTTTCTGTTATGATGATTTTCAACTTCACTCTGAAATTCTTTGAACTTTTTAAATGTTTCAGATTTGTGTTTTCTTAAATAAATATACCCATATCTACTCAAATCATCCGTGAAAAGTCACAAAATAACCATATCCACCGTGTGCCGACACACTCATTGGACCATATACATCGGTATGTATTATTTCCAATAAGTCGATCGTCCGTACCATTGTTCTAGAAAATGGGGTTCTAGTCATCTCCCATAAGGCATGGCTCATGTGTCTCAAATGATTCATAATCAAGTGATTCCAGTACTCCATCAGGATGGAGCTTTTTCATGCGTTTAACACCAATATGATCCAAAAGGCAATGCACTTATATGCAGCAATATCATCATTAAACTTCATTCTTTTGGCATTCACATTATGAATATGTGTACTACTACTATCAAAATTCAGAACAATAAACTGTGCACGACCATAACATATATTATTCATATAAAAGGAATAACCATTGTTCTCATAAGCAAATGAATAACTGTCTTGCATTAACATGATCCATATATAATGATCATGCTCAACATAGGCACTAGATAACATTTATTTAGGTTTATTATCAATCCTGATGGTAGATGTGTTGGAAATATACCCTAGAGACAAATAATAATATAGATTATTAACATATTTCATTAAGTTCATAATAGGTTTTATATCATGCTATAACTTTATTGGTAGGAACGTCAATACACATGTGATATGTAAACGACCAAAGTCTGTGGTGATCCTCTAGACGTAGGTTCATTGGTCAATCGATGATCGAGGTTTCTCGATCATGGACATTTATGTCAATTGTCCGTGGGGTCATTTCATTAAGTGAATAAAAGTGATGGACATACCCGACATAGGAATTGTAACACGGTCAAGTCACGAAGTTCACCGTTACAATGACTGGAAACGTAGTAACCAATACCTTAGACCATGAGACCATATCAATCTCTGTCACTCGAGAATAGTCAAATAGCATCAAACGTCACTTAGTGACATAGTGATCATAAAGGTGTGTTCTAGTATTCATAGGGGCATGTAGAGGAATTATGTGACAAGAGTGGGATCTGTCCATCCGCATGACGGAAAGATACTCTAGGTCCACTCGGAGATATGACATCCATAAAGCTGCAGCGTGTGACTATGTCACGGGGATGGCATAGCTCGGAACGAGTAAAGTTATACTTGTCGGTAATGAGATTGAATACGTCATGGCAATTTTTTTGATCAGATCTCGAACAAGTAAAGTATCGAAATAATAAGGGAATTTTACACTACCTTTCACGGTTCAACTACACAGATTCTCGTGGAATGCACATGGGTCATCATGGGCATCCAGGTCCCTCTGATGATCATTGGTCCGAGAGGGATCTCGACCATATCTAGAGTGTTCCCGAACCGTAGGGTCACATGCTTAAGGGTTTGATAATGCTCGGAGATCGTTCTGGTATCATAGGAATCACAGAAGAAGAGAGAAGGGAAAACTGGAAGAGTTCAGGGAATGTCCGGATGGTGTCTGGAGTTCTGGAAGGAGTTCCGGTGCAACGAGGGCTTGAATAATATGTAAATATATGTTATTTGTTGAATTATACATGTATTTATATTTATTAAATATTTAAATATGATTTAATGTGGCAGCCCACCTAATGGGTCAATTCCCGGAGGGAAAAAGGGCCCAAGAGGGGGTCGCCGCCAAAGGAGGGCCGGCTGCCCTAGTGGGATTTCTCCCCACATGGGTCCCATGGTGGGTCTGGGAGGCAGCGCCTAACCCACCTCTCCCTTTGATTAGCCCCACCCCGGGACTTTGAGGGAGGGAGGGAGTACCTCCCTTTCCCCTATATAAAGGAGGGCATAGTGAGGGATTCAAATACACCCAACACACCAATTGAGCTTTGAGGCGTCCCCCTCCAAGTCCCCTCCTCTCTCTCTCTCTCTTTTGAGCATGGCCCCACGGTAAGGGTTATGCGAACGAGATTGGTCTTCACCACGGAGCACCGTCGCGTTGCGGAGATTCTGGATCCAGGAGATCTACTTCCGCAACCTCTACTAGATTAGGGACCATGAGTCATCGTCAAACACCACATGTGTGTGACTCCCCACAAGGCACTACACTAGTGATGCTCAAGTCATTCGAGTTATCGAAGTCATTGGAGCTGGTGGAGATAGAGCTGGTGGAGCCATCCACGACCTTGAGGTCGACATCAGTATGACTACATCAACCACGTTCTCCTGAACGTTGACAAAGCTTTTAGGTCTTCAAGGGTAAGTTTTGAAAAGCCCGTCTTGTTACTGCATTACTAACAGATAGATATTAGCATTAGGGTTGTTCGCGTAGGAAAAATTATTGTTTTCAGGCACTAAACCCCTTCAGTGGTATCAGAGCTAGATCTATGTGTAGTATTGCTAGTACGGGTAGAACACATGAGTTGTAGCGTGTGGGCGTTGATCTTATAGTTGTTACCATCCCACGTGTACTTGTGCATACCGCACTAATGCTTGATGAAGTGGCCCCCAACCGACTTTACTCGTTCATTCGCAAGACTAGTCCATGCTTGACATACGGCTTGTACCGTATAAAGTGGCTTTGGGGGTGTTTGTCTCTCTTGCATTAGTTGGTATGCCATTTGCAACGGAGGGCCCCAAAAGTGGTGTTGTATAGACAACTATTTCATCCATGTTGTGGTTCAATTTCGTAGGTAAGAAAAAGTTCTTATGTGAAAGCCCTAGCAGCCACATAAAACATGCAAAGATAAAGTAGAAGCGCCTAACTTTCTTTTGCAGGGGTGTTGTGACATGATATGGTAATAGTCAAGGTAAAGTAGTTTACTTTCTATTGCTAAGTAGTAGTAATGATCATGGTGATGATGGACTACCACGCTGGAGGCACTGGTACCCTTGCGCCTACAGCGCCAAAACCCTGGTACTGGGATCCGGAGACGCGAGATGGAGATCACAACGGGAAGACCATATCGCATCGCACTTAAATTCAATGTTTATTGTTTGTGTATCTTGTTGTGTGCTAGTATTAGATACTTAACGGTAGCCTAATAAGATGATCCCTAAATAATACCAAAATTGTGTTCTCCCTTTAGTGTGCACCACCAAGAAAGTTCTCCGATATGAGGCATGCCGTGACGATCGGGTGTCAGACATATCTGTGTTTGCATATGGTGGGTGTAAGCCATGTTGCACATCAAATACACGTAAGGTTGAGTTAGCGAGCCTAGCATGTGTAGACATGGTCTCGAAACATGGATGGTCGAAAGATCGAGCATGAGTCACATGGTTGATGTGATTGACATTGCAGAATGTCTACCTTTGCAACTAAGTTGCCAGCCATGACGATCGGGGGTGAGATAGGGAATAGGGATCATGTAATCACTAAAACTACTTTAGGGATGTTTGTTTTAGTGGTAGCTTATCAAATATAATATGATTATAATTTGAACTCACATATTATGAATTTAGTCTAAATGTCTTTGCGAATACGTTTGTAGATCATGTCGAAACCCAAGTCTCTTTTTAGTTTTGAGGGATTCATGGAGAGTGAGAAACTCAAAATAGATGGGTCCAACTTCATATACTGGTACCAATGCTTGAGGAATCTCCTCATATTCCACGATCTCTTATCTGTGCCACGAGAACCACTAGGAGATTTTCCCGTGGGCTTCACCAGACTGCCCGATGATCATGATTATCGTGCCCGACATGACGCCTTCATGACAGTCAAATACACTATGGTTCATGTCATGGAGCCTGATCCAGGAGCAGGGTTTCATGAGATTGAGTCCTTTAGTTTTGCCGACGGACTTAAGATGCTCTTTCCATCTCAAGTCAGAATCATGGAGTTTGAATACATGGATAATTTCGTCTCAAGCAAGATGAGGGAAAACACGAGCCTGGAAGACCACTTGGATATATGGAAAGACTTCATGAGCGCCTTGTGGACATTATGGACTACTGGGTGACTGGAAAATTTGCGATAGATGTGGTGTCATGCTCGCTACCCCACAACTACAAAGATGTCATCTTGAACTACCTTGAGGAAGGGAAAGAGTTTACCTTCCTTGAGTTCATGGATCATATGAGAACCTGGAATGTAGTGCCTTCTCCAGGATCTATCATCAGTGGGAAAGGTATACATTTGATATACAAAGTTATAAATGTTTGATTACGAAGTAGTTGATACTTGGACCCGCTGATTGAGAAGTGATTGAAGGAGTGGGTGCGACAATGCGTGTTGATGGCAAGCAAGATGCCAATGACGCTCTCCTTCGGAAGTTATCATTTGGATTAGAAGTTTTGAATAAATTTGTAATCAATGAGAGTGAACTATATTAGTGTGATTCTTACATTTATAAGACTGTTATTCATATGAATTTGAGACAAATCAGTTGTTTTATTCCAATGAGTAATATCTTTCATGTTCATGGTTTTGATTATGAATGGGTTATTCATATTTTGATCTTGATGGTAGAAATCTAAATGTTTATAAGATTATGAAAATGCCAAAGGATATTCAAAACTTAATAATGACATTATTTTTGAATGACACTATTGTGTTAAGTCATAATGGTACATATGATAGGATTCATAAGTGATGAAACCAAGGTCTTAAAGATACTTGATCTTTTGACACATACAAATCATTCCCATGTCTGGCAAAATGACTAGAACACCACATTCTGGTAAAATGGAGTGTGTGTTGAATTATAGGATATCATGCATGGTGATATGTTGTATTGTTCAACGAATGGTGGATATCATTATTTTGTACAACATCATTATGAATCCAAGCGAATAAATGTATTTGCTGAATGAGGCACAAATCTAAAACTATTTGTTATGAACAAAGAATTTTAGAGTGATGAAGCATATAGAATTTACAAAAATACGAGTCTTTGTGATTTGATCAAAATGACAAGTATTGAAGTTGTGATTCAGGCATACAAGACTTGTGAAAGTGTTTCACAAATTACAATGTCAAGGATATGTCAATAGGTTGACATGTATAAAGAATTGTAATCCTACCGTATTAGATATTGTATGGTCTAAAGTAATCTCTTATCATGTTAGTGTTGGCATATTTAGAGAATATAAATTAGAATAGCAAACACTTACGTACTGTATAAAGAATCATTCAAAGATTCGTGGAAACAACACCATAAGTGTATGGCACAATGTGGTTTTTAGAAATTCTAGAGTTATGTGATAATTCAGAATTAGAATGAATAAATCTTTGTAGCGTATTCCTAGGCAACTAAGAATACACATTCCACAACTACAACCAAAGGAGCAAAAGTTGTATTGATCAAAGTGGTGATTTATCGAGAAGATTTTCTCAATAAAAGAGTTGATGGGTAAAGGTGAACACTCGAATAAGGTTGAAAACCTTGCCTCCGAATGTTAGAGTAGCACAACGAAATTGATTCCAGAACAGGACTCTACAAATAGAGGAGAAACTAATGATAATGATCAAAAATTTCTGTGGGATATTTTACTAAAACAAAGTAGGATTCATGAACAAGTTTTGCCTTATTGCAGAACTCAATTCATGATTCACTTGTCATGTTAATGGAACAATGGCATACCTACAAACTACAAAGAAGTGATGGTGAACCCAAGTATGAGAAATGAATTAGAGTCATGAAATCCTACACATTAAGTTGCATTTAAGATGGTAAAGTAAAATGTTACTTGATCTTATCAAAGTAAAGATGTTACTTGATCTTCCCAAAGGGACTACTACACTAAATGATCATGGGGCAAGGTTGAAAGTGTTCGTGCCTCCGTGCCCAAGTTCATAGATTCTCTAGGAGAATATCAAGAAATAAATGAAACTTAAAGTAAGATATAAATCTTGATTTGTGTCAAGAAATGTCTTGAACAAATTCAAATGGTTGACTGCAATGTGTAGTAATGCTTAAGTTGGACAAATGGAATCTCGTAGCTGGAAATTCTCAATTTGATGAATGATCAAAGGATTTTGGGATTGTGCCCAAAATATTGAGAAGACATGCATTTACAATAAACTAAGTGGGAGCTAAGAGAGTTCCATACTCTTATATGTAACTGACATATTTGAGTGGGAGATTGATGAAGCATTCATATATGTGATTGACATATTGTGAATGGTATTGTTGGTATTAGTAAATATTAGCGAATATTAAGTAGATGAAGTTGAACGAATATTGAACATTGAAATCTATCATGATAGATTTATATGTTTAATAGCATTAAGTCGGAGTGTTTTTTCAAGATTGGATTCTGAAGAAGTTTATAATGGATCAATTTAAGGAGGATGTTCCTACTTGTCTAACTAGGTGAATCATTGAGATTGTCTCGGTACGATGATGGTTAAAAGCAGGAAAATGTTTGTAATATATACTATGCCTCATTCATAGGTTCTATCTTGTAAAATCATGTTGTATATTCGACATAATATGACCCAAGTTCTTAACCCGAAGAACATGTTCCGATGTGATATCCGAGTGAATCACTGAACAAGGAGTGAAGTATAGTCTTCAGTGTCTAGAGACAACTGAAGGTATACATCTGATCTGTAAAGGATGGTGAACTTGATCGTAAAGGGTCATGCTAGGAAGTTCTACCCAACCTAGATGATTGGAATTATCGCAACATTAAGTGCCTTAAAATAAGAGAAGTGTGGTTAGATATCAAAGTGGCATTTAGTGCACTATCGATTAGATTTGCATTGACAAAGAAGTATATGCATACTTCAAAGGTAAAATATGTGATGTTATGGCTGGGGAAGTCCATCTTCCTATAGAGTGTGTTCCTAATGCTCATGACAATGAAAACTTCATCTTTTGATAGACTAATCTAATCTCATGGCAGAAGGAACAAAAACAACACTCTATTGCCAAAACATAAATATTTATACCGCAAGGTTATCATGTGATGATAAAGGGAACTGTCAAATCAAGTGACATTAACAAATTGTAAAGACATACGGATCTGTATATTACAGTCGATAGATGAAACCTCTTCCATGAGCAAGCATGATCATAACACCAAAAGTTATGGTGTAATGATACATTCAAATGTAACTAGTACAAGTGGGAGACTGTTGGAAATATGCCCTAGAGACAAATAATAATATAGATTATTGACATATTTCATTAAGTTCATAATAGGTTTTATATCATGCTATAACTGCATTCATAGGAACATCAATACATGTGTGATATGTAAACCACCAAAAGTCCCTATTGATCCTCTAGACACTGGTTCATTGGTCAATCGATGATCGAGGTTTCCCGATCATGGACATTAATGTCAATTGACAATGGGGTCATTTCATTAAGTGAATGAAAGTGATGGACATACCCGACATAGGAATTGTAACATGATCAAGTCAAAAAGTTCACCGTTACAATGACTAGAAACGTTGTAACCAATTCCTTAGACCGTGAGACCATATCAATCACTATCATCTGAGAATACTCTGATAGCATCAAATGTCACTTGGTGACAAAATGATCATAAAGGTGTGTTCTCGTATTCTGAGGGCATGTAGAGGCATTATGTGTCAAGAGCGGGATTTGTACATCTGCGTGACGAAAAGATACTCTGGGCCCACTCGGAGACATGACATCCATAAAGCTACATCGTGTGAATAGGTCACAGGGATGGCATAGCTCGGAACAAGTAAAGTTATACTTGTCGGTAAAGAGATTTGATACGGCATGGCGATGTCGTTGATAGGATCTCGGACAAGTAAAGTATCGAAGTAACAAGGGAATTGGACACTATCTTTCACGGTTCAACAACGCAGATTCTCGTGCAAGGCACATGCGTCATCATGGGCATACAGGTCCCTCTAATGATCATTGGTCCGAGAGGGGTCTCGACCATGTATGGAGTGTTCCCGAACTGTAGGGTAACATGCTTAAGGGTTTGACAATTCTCGGATATTGTTTTGGTATCGTAGGAAACACCTAAGAAGAGAGAAGGTAAAACCGGAAGGGTTCTGGAAAGTCCAGATTTGTCCGGAAGGAGTTCTGGTGCAACAGGGGATTGAATAATATGTAAATATATGTTAATTATTAAATTATACATATATTTATATTTATGTAATACATAAATATGATTTAATGGGGCAGCCCACCTAATAGGCCGGAGGGTCGGCTGCCCTAGTGGGCTTGCTCCCCACGTGGTGCCCATGGTGAGGCTGGCCAGCGCCGCCTCTCCCCCTCTCCCTTTGATTAGTCCCACCCCGGGACTTTGAGGCAGGGAGTACCTCCTTTTCCCCTATATAAAGGAGGGCATAGGGAGGGATTCAAATACACCCAACACACCAATTGATCTTTGAGGCATCCCCCTCCAAGTCCCCTCCTCTCTCTCTTGTGAGCATGGCCCCACGGTAAGGGTTGTGCGACGAGAGTGTTCTTCACCGTGGAGCACCGTTGTAATGTGGAGATTCTAGATCCAGGAGATCTACTTCTGCGACCTCTGCTGGATCAGGGACTGGGAGTCATTGTCAAACACCGTATGTGTGTGACTCCCCACGAGGCACTACGCTATTGGTGCTCAAGTCGTTCGATCCATCGAAGTCATTAGAGCTGGTGGAGCCATCCACGACCTTGAGGTCGGCGTCGGTACGACTACATCAACCACGTTCTCTTGAACATTAACAAAGCTTTTTGGTCTTCAAGGGTAAGTTTCGAAAAGCCCATCCCGTCACTGCATTACTAATAGATAGATACTGTCATTAGGGTTCTTCATGTAGGAAAAATTATTGTTTTCAGACGCTAAACCCCTTCAAGATGAAGCGGCAGCGTTCCAACGGCGATCACGTCAACATTTGATCCATTGCCAATGCGCATCGTCACTTCATCCTTGGCTAGTTGTCGACTCTTCCTTAGCCCCTGTTTCGAGTTACATATGTTATTGACCGAACTGGTATCAAATACCCAGGTGTTACTTCGACTACTAGTAAGGTACACATCAATAACATGTATATCATATATATCTTTGTTCACGTTCCTAGCCTTCTTATCTGCCAAGTACTTCGGGTAGTTCCGTTTCTAGTGACTAGTCCCCTTTTAGTAGAAACACTCAATGTCAGGCTTAGGGTCTCCTTTGGTCTTCTTCTCAAGCACGTCAATATATTTGCCGTCCTTCTTGAAGTTACCCTTGGACTTGCCTTTCTTGCCCTTTTTCTTAAAACTTGTGGTCTTGTTGACCACCAACACTTGGTGCTCTTTGTTTATGTCTACCTCGACAGTCTTTAGCATGGCTGCGAGTTCATTGAGCAACTTGTTCACACCACTCATCTTGTAGTTCAGCACAAACCCTTTGTAGCTGCGTGGGAGCGATTGCATAACCCTCTCTGTCATGAGATCAGGTGGAATCTCACATCCCAGTGTCTCAAGACGTTGAGCGTAGCCCGTCATCTTAATGACATTCTCGTTCACGGAGCTATACTCCTTCATCTTTGCACTAATGAACCTATCAGAGATATCATATCTCTCAACATCGATTTGGTCCCCAAACATAGTTTTGAAAGCATTAGTGAGTTCAAAGTACTTTTGGAGTCCAGGCTCCAGCGGCTAGGGGATCACACACCACATAAGAGTGTAGGCATCATACTTTGTGCCATACACATTGCACTCTTCTTGAGTCATATCATTTGTAGGGGCGTTACCTGACGGACCGTCCAACACATAGGACTTCTTGATGCCCATGAGATAGTCCTCACATTGCGGTGCCAGTTGGTGGAGTTAGACCCATTATCTTGCAACTTTTCTCTATCTTGGAATGCATTGAAATTGAACGCGGGAGGTGCCATGATCTACAATATATTTGCAAAGACTATTCAGACTAGGATTATAACAGATAGAGTTCAAGTTAATTCAAATTACTATGAGAACTCCCACTCTAAAAATACATCCCTTTAGTCATTTTTAGTGATTACATGAACCAAATCCACTACACCACGACCGATCATCATGTGAGGTGGTGCAGATCCAATGGCGAGCATCATATGGACATCATATCATTCATATGACTCGTGCTTTACCTTTCGGTTCATGTTCCGAGGCCATGTCTATACATGCTAGGCTTGCCAAGTAGAACCTTACTATTTGCGTGTGTAAAACTGTCTTACACACGTTGTATGTGAACATAGAATCTATCACACCAGATCATCACATGGTGCTTCGAAATGACAAAATTTCTTAATGGTGCATACTAAGGAAGAACATATTTTTATCTTAATATTTAGTGGGAGGGGTCATCTTATAATTCTACCAAGGCAATCAAATCAAAGCAATATAAGATGCATCAAAAGGATAAACATCACATGCAACAATAATACGATATGATATGGTCCTTCTCGCATTCAATATCCATCTTGTGCGTCATGGTATGATCTCCATCATTCCACTGGTGTGGAACCAAGGTCCATGGAGCCACCATCATGGTCATCTCCACCATTACAATATATCTCTTGGATATATATAAATAGCATGAGGGCCATAAAAGACAAAGAAAACCATATGACTCCTGTCGGTTGTTTAATTTACAATAAATCTCATTGCATACAACATTTTTTTTATCAATGACCATATCACAGCACATACCCTACAAACACAAGTTAGATGCCTCTAATTCATTTTTGCCTATTTTACGTGTTTGTGGGCTATCTAGGAAAGAATAGTTCTACCTACAAACTTCAACCACAACGGTGATAATCAAGTTATTAGCAAACCGTTATAAATTAGATCATGACTATGCAAGAGAGACAGACACCCGCTGAGCCACTTATGCAATACAAGTTGCATGTCAAGTGTGGGAAAAGTCTCATGTGCGAGGACATGTAAAGTTAGTCTGGGCCGCTTCATCCCAACATGCCACCATGATCCAAATTCACGTAAGTATGCAATAACATGATCATCAACGTCTACATCTCTATGTGTTCTAGCCGTACATAGCATCACGCATAGACATAGCTCTGATACCATGATGGGGTTCGTTGCATGAAAAACAAAAAATTATCCTACTATTGCAACTTCCAAGATCAAATCTAGGCGATACTTGTAACGGTTTCAGAAGGACTCACCCTTGAATACCGTAAGCGGGATACCATTCCCGCAAACAAACATGGATGTTGTAGATTCTACACGAAAATCCTCAAGGACGCAAAGATGATGAGCGCCACAAAGGGGCAACGCCCTTGTAATCGTTCACACGTTCGGTGTGCCAATAACCTTCGTCCCTTTCTCCAGTTGGGCTGCGGAAGTAGCATATCCCCGGGGACTCCAGCAGCACTACAACATGGTAGTGGTGGTGGTTGAGAAGAACTTGAGTAGGTCTTTACTTAAGCACCGTACTCGTGGCAATGGACAGAGCTAGCAAGGGGAGGTAGATTCCAACAAAAGGGCATATGAGAGGAGGAAGGAATGAGTGAGAGAGAAGGTGCTCTACTCCACTTTTATAGGGGGGGCTTCCCCTTTCCATGGCTGACGGCCAAGGAGGTGCCCTACCTCTTCCCTCATTTATGTGGGTGGACACTCTACTCACAAATATTCATCTCCAATTTCTCCCATTTATTCTCCACTCAAAAATCAAGAGTCTTTCGATTCAAAAACACTTTTTAATTCACTTCATTTAATGTCACTCATTTAATGAACAAATCATTATTGGGAACTTCATTTAATGAACACTTCATCTAATGAACACATCAACAAATTAATCCATTGCAATATTTTGATACACCAAAACTATTGTGGCAGATTTATCAGAACAATTCCTGCATTGTCCAGTATTTTTTCGAGCGTTCCCTATCCACTCAAATGTGTCGACGACCCTTAAGTGTGTCTCCCTATGGGTTCATGAACATAGTGTACATTATCAATACTCTCTTCGATCAATAATCATTAGCGGGACCTAGAGATCCATAATGACTCCCACTTATTCAACGATGAACTGGTGATCGCGTGAACCTTTTTCGCAGTAACCAATTCCTTTTGTCTCATGATATTTTACTTGTCCGAGATCTGATCATTTGGTATCATCCATACCTAGTTCAATCTTTTTACCGACAAGTACTCTTTCTTTGTTTCCATGATATAACATTCTTAGCGATCTTATCACTTGCTTGCAAGCTATGTCAATGTGATATCACCGAGATGGCCCTGAGTATATTTCTCTGTCGCCAGGATGGACAAAACCCACTCTTGATCCATGAGCCTCAACCAACACTTTCCAAGTACTCAACGACATCTTTATAATCACCATGTTACGGTGTGACGTTTGATGGAATCAAAGTACTCTTCCAGAGCTAGTGATTGACGTGATCTCATAGTTTAAGGATTACAGTTACTTTGAATGAGATAGCAATATAAACTTTGAGGACATGATCATATTGCTAAATCTACTGAGGGTGAATGTTCATCACATCATTCTCTAATGACATGACCTTGTTATTAACAACATCCAATGATTATGATTTCGAAACCTTGATCATCAGTTAATTAACAAGCTAGTGTAATTAGAGGCATTACTAGGAACCTTTTCTTTTGTTTATTAAACACGCATGTATTAATGTTTCAGGTTAACACAATTATAACATGAGAAATAAAAATCTATTATAAACCTAGAATAATATAATAACCATTTATTATTGCCTTTTGGGCATATTCCTTTCAAACATTTCGTTGAACACGTTATCGATGCTGTTTTGGAACTCGGGTGTGCCTCTTTGTAGCGGTAGTGATGACGTGCACGTGTAGGGATGGTTGAGGTCAACGTCAGGGAGTCGTTGTCCATAGTCGTTGAATGTTGTGTAAAATAGTCTAGGGGAGTTGGTGTTGAATCCACCATGTGGGTCGCTCTAGGCATACTACAGCGACATCCTTGATAGCGACATCTGCGTGATCGCGACGGGGCTATCCTAGAAGTGTGGGGAAGAGGATGGCGATGCGCACCCTGGACGTGCATCTGTTGTGGTGCTCCATTAGATCCCACCATGGGCGCCGGTAACACTCTCTCTCAATGCAACAATGTGTGCCGCAATGACGGTCACTACTTTCTTGATGTCGGCCTTCATGCGTTGCTGCTTGCTTTCTGATGACCCAAAAGTATAGGGGGTGTATCGCAGTACTTTCGATAAGTAAGAGTGTCAAACCCAACAAGGAGCAGAAGGTGTTGACGAGTGGCTTGGATCAGGAATTCTCTATAATTACTTAGCAAATGGATTTTTAGGGGTTTTTGATAATGCAGATAAATAAAGTGCGAGTAAATAAAAGACAATAAGAATAATTGCAGCAAGTCGCCCAATCCTTTCTTTAGCAAAGGACAAGCCGGTTGTATTACTTAAGATAACCAAATGTTCTCAAGGACACATGGGAATACTGTCAAGGGCTTTTGCTTCATACAGTTGATTAATCTTCTTTGGTTGGATAAGTGTTGTGTGGGTGAACCTGTGCTAATGTACTAACCTTCCTAGGACTAATACATACTTGTGATTATACCCTTGCAAGCATCCGCAACTACAAGAAAGTAATTAAGATAAAAACCTAACCACAGCCTTAAACTCTGAGATCCTACACTCCCTTATGCAAAGGTTTCCTAACGGGGGTTCAGGTTTCTGTCACTCCGGCAACCCCTACGATTAGTATCCAAATACACAATGCATTCCCCTAGGCCCATAAAGGCAAAGTATCATGTAGTCGACGTTCACATGACACAACTAGAAGAATAACACCACAACTTAATTATCAAACCATTGAATCTTTCTCAACACAATTCCACTACTAACAACATGACTTGTCCCATGTCCTCAAGAACTAAACGAACTACTCATGCGACATCATATGGATCAAGGTTAGAGATGAAATAATGATAAGCAACAATCTGAACATAACAATAATTCAATGGTTCCACTCAATATCATGAACTATAACAAGTAATCAACATCAGGAAAGTTTCCCCTAAGAACTATGCAAGATTCAACCCAATTGTTATAGCGGTATGGAGTGGTGATGATGGTGCTGGTGGAGATGATGGTGATGATCCCGATGAAGTCCAGCTTGATGATGGTGTTGATGGCGGCGATCTCCCCTCTCCAGGAAGGAATTTCCCTAGCAGATTTCTGCCTGCTGGAGAGGTCTTTCTCTCTCTACAGTTTTCCGCCCCGCTGAGGCGGTGTAATCTTTCTGTGGTTGCTCCCCGAGTCTTCGGGTTTTGAGGGGATTATATGCGTCAGAGGGCGATGCCAGAGGTGAGCCAGGGTGGCCACACCACCTGGTGGCGTGGACTAGGCTAGCCCGCGCCAGGGGTGGTGTGCGCCCCCTGTGGCCCATCTCCACTTCCCCTTCTGGCTTTCTTCGTCTTATGGAAAAATAGGAGTTTCCGTATATTTTCTAGGATTTTCTGATCTTTGCCAATTTTGCCTCCAAACAGTGCTTTTTCCATCAAAATCCTGACTCCAGTGGTTCATCCTCCCAAAATCATCAATGATGCAAAAATAAATAACATAATTACCATCTCTTAATATGAAATATATCAATGAATAACAGTGAATTATGATATAGAATGGTGATGCAAAATGGACGTATCAACTCCCCCCAAGCTTAGACTTCGCTTGTCCCCAAGCGAAAACTGAGCTCGATAACATGTCCACAGGTTTATGGAGTGAAGTGTCGATAAAGAGAATACAGACAAGAAGCATCACATTCATCAAAACACAAATCATAATAGAAAACAACTCACTATTATATAACTTAACTTGCAATGAGTAAGGGAAACACAATAAAGATGCATAAAGTAAATCATAATTGATAATGGCAAACTTTGTTCTTGGTCATAGAACGGTTAACAAATTGCAGGAGTAAAACATAATGGGTTTTCAGTGATAGCTTTCAAAGTAATATCTACTAAGATAAGAGTAGTGTGAAAAACAAGGAACATAAGAAACATGATTGAATATATCATCATATGGGTGATTGAATCACAATAACTCAAATGCTTGCTTAAGATAGAAAGGAATAGGTTTATTGACTCAACAAAAAGTAAAAGATAGGCCCTTTGCAGAGGGAAGCAAGGATTTCAAGTCTCATAAAGAGCTTCCAAAAATGATGGTACTTACTAGCTTTGAGCTCTCATTGCCCCTATCATAAGCATCTTTTGGGTGATTAAGGTTAAAGTGAACAAATATGAGGATATGCTTGAAAAGTTATAAGTCGAAAATCTCATGCCCCTTGCCTACGAGTACCGGACCTCATGCTACTCAACTTTAGTCATGAGTAAGTTCTTGTCATTGTAAGTACATGTGTATCATGGAGAACCGCCAACGGGGTACCCCTTGCCCCATGATACAAGAGTTATCCCATATCAAAATGACAAGGCAACACACAATGAGCATCTCAGCAATATTTTTATTTGCTATTTCCATAGGTTTTTACTAAGGATGCTTCATAGAATGATCACTATGGTTATGCTGCAAGTTTCCACCATGATTAGGCATGTCTTAGGCTAGCCGCCCAGGCATTTCTCTAACACATATACAAACTCCATGAGCTTACTAGCTCCCGTTTTATTTCACACCGCCGGGGTCCATAAACAAAAGAACATGATATCAACTGAATAATAAGTGCAATGTGGAAAGCATTCCCCATGATAGCATGGTTCTGCTAATTCTCAACTTATAAAGTGCAAGCATATATGCAACATAGATGGACGCAATGGTTCAAGTTTATTAAGTGCAAGAAAGTAAAGTGTGCCTTCAAGTTTGTGAGAGATTTAATCACTAGTTTTCACATAACAAGTTTAATTTGGAAGGTAGATAAAAACATGAATTTACTTGGAATAGAAATAATGCTAATGGGTAGATATGGTGGACGCAAATGACATAGGTTTTAGTTTTAGGATTGGATGCATGAGAAGCATTCCCTCTCAGTACAGTTATTTGGCTAGTAAGGTTGGGTAGCAAGCATAAGAGTTGAAGGAAACAAACAGACATACAAGTGTTAGAAACAATCATGCAATCTTCCTTGGAAGCACAAAAGATCTTAACTAGAGAATACTAAGCTTATGAGCCAAACAAGAAAGAAAGATGGTGAATTTATATTTCTAAAAGTACTTTTCCCTTTTCTATTCAATCCTTAAATAATGTTGCTACTGACCAGAACTAAGTTTACCAAAACCAACTAAATTTACTTAATGATCCCAAAGTGATACCAATACTAACAACAAGATTAATCATATAACAGAAATTACAAACTAAAATAAGATGTGCAAAAAGTGAATGATAGAACTTCTCATTAATATTCCATAACGGCAACTCACAACAAGGATATAGATATCTAACTAGACGGGAGATACTTCCATAATGCAAACCATCCTATATGATAACTTCTCTATTCATGATATGACTCTACTAAAAAGGTAAAAAGATGAAAGATAATGAGGTGATACTGCGACACTCCCCCAAGCTTGGAACAAACCAAGGGGATGCCAAAACCTGATGACGAATTACTCCTTCGGTGGTGCTGGTGTTCTCTTGATAAGCTTTTCGATCAATTCCTTCAAATCCTCGATCTCGAAGGTGAGCCTACGAATCAACTCCGAGTTGTGCTCAATACGGTTCATGATCATGTCAGGCTATGAATCCCAGCCCTTGCGATTCTTTCCCCACTCTTCCTCCTTAAAGTATTCTTTTCCTGCATGGTTAGAACAAGGCAGACCCCAATTGGAGGGTAACTTTTCCTTGGGCATATTTTGGAATTGTTGCTCATGAATAAGGGTATGGAAGGGATTCTTGGTGCATGGAGGAGGTGACCGTGAAGCCAAGCAATGACGCGGAACCTTCCCTCTAGTGGACATCCATGTACTCCTTTTGAACTTGGTAGGATTTGCCACCACTCCAATGCTTGCAATGGTGGTGCTAGTGTGCGGATGCTGGTCTTCCTTTGGCTCCTCTTCAACTTCACTCTCGATCTCCTCCTCCTGCTCAGGGTCTTGGAGATCATCTTCCGCAGGCTCCTTACCCTTATCGTTGGCGGAGACCATCATGCTTCTAAACTTGAGAATAGTTCCTCACAGAAACAGATCGAAATGAAAACACAACGAGAACACGGTATATGAACCTCGGGGGATCCGGGTGATTATATATTACAAAGTTTAACAACAAAAGAGAAGTACTGGGATAAAACAGGTCGGAGACGGGCTCGGGATGGCCACACCCCCTGGTGGCGTGACCAGGTGGGCCCGCACCATGGGGTGGTGTGAGCCACCCGGGCTCCATTTCCGTCCCTTTTCGACTCATTAATTTCCATGTTAGATAAAAACTGCAAAAATATAAATTGAAAAGTTTTTCGCGGACCTTTCCTTACCAGAACTATTACCTATTCAAAAACAGACTCTGCAGGTCTCTGAACTTGGCCTTTAATAAATTATTCTGGAGTCACCACTTGAATTATATCAATATCTTCATTGTGAGAATCTTCAAAAATTTAGTGCTTGAGTCTTTTGACCATTCTTCATCTCATTACATCATTTTCTCCTACCACTTGAAAATTTCTTTCATACAAAACATTACACAATATTCATTAGCAACATTAGTGCATGCAAGATAGTAAACCTTTAGGTTCAATTTCAACTGAAATCCATCAAACATAAGCTAATGAAACAACTCCTTTCGAAATCCCAAAAAGATTTCAAAAAGGAAATCGATTTAAGAGGCAAATGCAAAAATGGCAGAAATCTTTCAAAACAGACCAGCAGGTAAAGATCAATTTTTTCGAAAAAATTCTGTTGCTCAAATCAAAAATTGCAAAACTAACAAAAGTTAAATAATAACCTGGGGTATGCACACAAATAATTATAGATTATTACGACATTCTGGGATTTTTCACGGTGAAGCACAAAAATCTGTTTCGGGACAGCAACTTCCCCAAATCTTACTTCTCTTTATTAGAGGCTGATCTTGACACAAAAACCAAACAAAAATGATAAGGAGAGGTTATTACAGAAGCAATAACTTCCAGGACTCAAATAAACAAAAATAAATTGAAAGCAAAAATATATTGGGTTGTCTCCCTAAAAGCTCTTTCTTTATAGCCATTAAGATAGACATGATAAATTTCAAATGATGCTCACATAAGGATATGAATTGAAGTAAAAGAGAGCATCAAGAAGAAAATATACACATATTTAAGTCTAACCCACTTCCTATGCAAGGGAATTTTGTAAGAAAATAAATTATTGAAACGAGAGGCTACTAGCATAGGAAGGCAAAACAAGTGCAACATAAAGACTTTTAGCATAAATCAAGGAAACTTAATATTATTGAGATGCATAAGAACAATTTTCCCTCTCTCATAATAACTTTCAGCATCATGAATAAATTTAATGATATAACTATCACATGAACCATTATAACATTGATCACTTATTCTGAAAAAAAACACAGGGATACTAGATTTCCTGGTTCTACTAAGATGTGAAACAATATTAGAAGTTTCCTTACAAAGGATAATGTGCCCATCTTATACATTTTTAGTATAAAGTCTTTCATATTTGCTACTGCAAGTTCAACATCTATTTGTTCATCAGGTTCTACAGCTTTCTTTGTACTTTCGTTAAACATACTAGCTTTCATAGAATACTCCCTTAATTTAACCGGTAAAGGTATTTTCTCGATGTAAGGTTCAGGTAAAATATGATCAATAGTATAAACTTCAGTATTTGTAGCAGGAACACAATTAACAATATATTTATATGGCCCGTGATACTTGTTCCATTTCTTATTAGGAATTTCAATATAAGAAGCAAAAGCCTTAAAATAATTTGCAATACTTTGAGAATCAAGACCATAAGCATTACTAATATTATGAAAGTCATCAATTCCAATAAAATCTTTCATGCATTCATAATCATAATTTATACCTGACTTTCTTCCTTTGTCATTCTCCCATGCTTCAGCATTATCTTGAATACGGTATAGAAGATCCCATTTAGCTTCTTCTTCCATATATGTAAATGATCCAGAGCAAGAAGCATCATATAGATCCTTATCATGAAGAGAAAGCCTTGCATAAAAGTTATCGATAATAATATTATTAGGGAGCTCATGAGTAGGACATTTGAGCATTACTGACTTTAGTCTCCCCAAAGCTTGAGTTGTACTCTCTCCATCACGAGGCCAAAAGTTATATATTTGATTCCGATCTTTATGAATCCCACTAGGAGGATAAAATTTGGAATAAAAGAGAGGTACAATTTCCTCCCATTCAAGAGACTGGCCATTCTTTAGCAGCTTATACCATTCCTCAGCTCCCTTTCAGTGATACAAAGAATAACTTATTCTTAACTTGATCTGTTGTAATACCTACACACTTAAACAACCCACATAATTCGTGTATAAAAATAAAATGATCACCGGGATGGACAGTTCCATCTCCAAAATAATGTTATCCATAACACGATCAACAAGTCTTGTAGGTATCATAAAAGTATCATTTTCAGCAGGTGGGGGTTCATCTATTACCTTCCCAGTGGTAGTAGAATTACGAAATAAGAAACTAAGTGAATTATCCATATTGAAATAAAGTAACTAACAGAAATGAACAATACTCATAGCAGAAGTTTCCTTTACCAGTTCCACTCTCTAATAGCGCTTCACTCCCCAGCAATGGCGCCAGAAAATAGTCTTGATGACCCACAAGTATAGGGGGTGTATCACAGTATTTTCGATAAGTAAGAGTGTCGAACCCAACGAGGAGTAGAAGGTGTTGACGAGTGGCTTGGATCAGGAATTCTCTGTATATACTTAATAAACAAAATTTTAGGGTTTTTTGATAATGTAGATAAATAAAGTGCGAGTAAATAAAAGAAAATAAGAATAATTGCAGTAAGTGGCCCAATCCTTTATTTAGCAAAGGACAAGCCAGTTGTATTACTTAAGATAACCAAACGTTATCGAGGATAGATGGGAATACTATCAAGTGCTTTCGCTTCATACAGTTGATTAATCTTCTTTGGTTGGATAAGTGTTGTGTGGGTGAACCTGTGCTAATGTACTGACCTTCCTAGGACTAATACATACTTGTGATTATACCCCTTGCAAGAATCCGCAACTAGAAGAAAGTAATTAAGATAAAAACCTAACCACAGCCTTAAACTCTGAGATCCTACACTCCCTTATGCAAAGGTTTCCTAAATGGGGTTTAGGTTTCTGTCACTCCGGCAACCCCTACAATTAGTAGCCAAATACACAATGCATTCCCCTAGGCCCATAAAGGCGAAATATCATGTAGTCGACGTTCGCATGACACCACTAGAAGAATAACACCACAACTTAATTATCAAACCATTGAATCTTTCTCATCACAATTCCACTACTAACAACATGACTTGTCCCATGTCCTCAAGAACTAAACGAACTACTCATGAGACATCATATGGATCAAGATCAGAGATGAAATAATGATAAGTAACAATCTGAACATGACAATAATTCAATCGTTCCACTCAATAGCAATAACTACAACAAGTAAGCAACACCGGGAAAGTTTCCCCTAAGAACTATGCAAGATTCAACCCAATTTTTATAGCGGTATGGAGTGGTGATGATGGTGCTAGTGGAGATGATCGTGAAGATGATGATGATGATCCCGATGAAGTCCAACTTGAGGATGGTGTTGATGGCAGCGATCTCACCTCTCTGGGAAGGAATTTCCCTGGCAGATTTCTGCCTGCCGGAGTGCTCTTTCTCTCTGCAGTTTTCCGCCCCGTAGAGGCAGCGGAATCTTTCTGTGGTCGCTCCCCAAGTCTTAGGGTTTCGAGGGGATTATATGCGTCAGAGGGCGATGCCAGAGGTGGGCCAGTGTGGCCACACCAGGGCGATACCAGGGCTGGCCCGCGCCAGGGGGTGGTGTGGGCCCCCTATGGCCCATCTCCACTTCCCCGTCTCGCTTCCTTCGTCTTCTGGAAAAATAGAAATTTCCGTATATTTTCTGGGATTTTGTGATCTTCGCCAATTTTGCCTCCAAATAGTGCTTTTTCCAATCAAAATCCTGACTGCGGTGGTTCATCCTCCCAAAATCATCAATCATGCAAAAATAGATGAAATAACATAAGTACCATCTCTTAATATGAAATATATCAATGAATAACATTGAATTATGATATAGAATGGTGATGCAAAATGGACGTATCACTTTCAGCCATCGAGAACCAGCCGTGGACCATGACTTTGAAAGGGAAATTGCCCCTAAGTGTGGTTTGGGTGATTAATGAAAATCTGTATAGACTAATGTTTTCATTGAGTTTTATATGAAGGAATATTGCATAGGTCATGCTTGTAGTCCATGTGTTGGATTCAAGTATGGATGACATGAATATAAAGATATACCTTGAGTATTTGCATCAAGATCATCGAGTTGAAGAGAATAATATGATGTGATCAAGATCTTGAGAGTGTGATCTCAATAGTAGAATTCAAGATATGGCTCTAAGTCAGTGTCATGCTAGCCTCATTAGTTGAGCTATGGTTGACTAAAATCTAGAGCATGTAATCGAATGAAGAGTTCTTTATGTACCTCGAGATATTGAGATGGAGCTTGAGAAGATACATGGTTGACCAATACAAGAGTGAAGAGTGATATCAAGTTGGTCAACACATGAAGCATAAAGAATGTATCACATGGATCTTGTGGCATGGTAAGCCTTGTCAATTATGCATCATGAACTAACCCATTATATATGCGCCTTTGTGTTTTATATATGGGATAGGTATCTTTCCATAGGCATGTGATACGTCCAAAATGTATCTACTTTCCCGAACAATTTTTCTATTGTTTCTCCTCTAAACTTGTGTGATTTGGATACAACTAACATGGACTGATGCTGTTTTCAGCAGAATTACCTTGGTGTCTAGTTTTTGTGCATAAAATCAACTATCAGGAAAAATACCGGAAACTCTGCCAAAAATCCTATTTCACCAGAAGATTCACGGAGCCAGAAGATGAGACGGAGTAGGGCCACAAGGGGCCCACACCACCTGGCCGCGCGGGCCAGGCCAGGCCACGCGGGCCAGGCCAGGCCGCGCCTGGGGGTGGTGTGGCCGCCTTGGCTGCCCCCTCGGCCCCCCTTCGCCTATTAGTCGCCTCTTGACCTAAAAACCAAGGGGGGTTCGACGTTTTTCCAGAAAGAGTTCCGCTCCGACGCCACCACCAGATTCCGTGATTCAGAACCAGAAACTCCGTTCTGGCACCCTGTCGGGACGGGGAATTGGAGGAGATCATCGCCATCATCACCACCATCGCTTCTCCATAGACCATCCATGTTTCCCCCATCTATGAGTGAGTAATCCCCCGCTGTAGGCTATGGGGATGGTAGGGATTGGATGAGATCATTCATGTAATGCCATTAGATTGTTAGGACATGGTGCCTAGTATCTACTATTAGTGACTTTGTTGCAACTTGTTATGCTTAATGCTTGTCACTAGGGCTTGAGTCCCATCATCTCAGATCTGAACATGTTATTGATTCATTATGATAGTATTGTTTTTGGTCTTACCTGCAAGGTGTATACACACGTCGTTGTCCGGAACCAAAGGCCCCGATGTGACAGAAATCGGGATAACCGGAGGGAATGGCTTTGATGTGAGGATCACATGTGTTCACAAAGTGTTAATGCTTTGCTATGGTGCTCTATTAAAAGGAGCACCTGAATTGCCAGTAGTTCCCTTGGGGCCCCGCTGCAAACGGGCTGGCAGGACAAAAGATGTTGTGCAAGTTCTCATTGCGAGCATGTATGACTATATATGGAACACATGCCTATGATTATTTAGTACTTGGATGCTTTATCTTATTTATCTGCAAATGCCCTATGTTCTGATTGCTATATGAATTGTCTTGTCCATGGAACGCCCGTCCATCCATCCCTATGCCTACCACGCTTTAATCCTACTGTATACTGTAATTGTTTCTACTGTCTTTACTTTTATTACTGCTATTACTTTACTCTTGCTAACAAAATTGTTGCTACTGATAAACTGCTGTGAGCAAGATTGTTTCTAGGTGCAGCTGAATTGACAACTCAGTTGATAAGGCTTATAAATATTCTTTTGCTCCCCTTGTGTCGAATCAATAAATTGGGTTTCACTTCCCTCGAAAATACTGCGATACACCCCCTATACTTGTGGGTCATCAAGACTATTTTCTGGCGCCATTATCGGGGAGCGTAGCTTTATTTATCAAGTCCACTTGGAATCACTATTGTTCGCTGCTATCCATCCATCGTGATTGCAAGGTTCCTATTTTACCATCCAATACAAGAAGAGTTACGGTTCTGAACACCTCTGTTGCTCTTGATTCACCATCTGTTATGAGTAAGCTCCTTACACCAGAGAATATCATTTTGCAGCCAGAAAGTTGGGTTGTCTAGGCAATGCGGTACCCAAGTTCCCTGAAATCATCCGCGATGACTACAGTTGGTGTGCCAAATACTCAGAGGGTCTTTTTCGGCATGAATTCAACTTTATGTTTCAATACAAAAAATCAGGCTAACGACCGTCAAGTTGGGTCCCTCCAGTCAGTTCTCGCCGTTATGTCGTTCCTGTCGTTCCCGTCGCTTAGGTGTCAATTAGGCTTGCAGCATTGGCGCCTGCATCCATTACACGTCTTCTTCTTCCCTAGAGCGCCAATCTATGGGGCATCGCAGCCATGGCGCGGAGCTGGGACGTGGGCGAACCTGCTCGGCCTAGATCTCCTCCCTGTAGGCTTGCAGCGTTGGTGCCTGCATCCATTACTCGTCTTCTTCCCCAGAGCGGCAATCTGTGGTCACGGCCATGGCGCAGAGCTGGGAAGTGACGAAGCTGCTCGGCCCCGCTCCCCTCCCCATCCCGAGTCGGAGCTCGACCTCACCGTGGACGCACCCATGGCACGGTCGGGGACGAGAATTGGTTCCCGGTGAGATCTATCACCTTGTCGACCATGCTCGGTTCTGTTTTCCTCCTCTAGAATCCGAGCTCGCAGTCACCGTGGTTGCACCCGCACCAATTCTACCACCTCTGCCGAGGTCTCTGTGGTAGCTCAAGTTCTAGGGCTCTCCAAGTTCTGCCATGTTGGGCCTGTAAGTGTTGTTGTATGTTAAACTAGCAAATCTCTTTTGTTCAAATCTCTTGGGATGTACCAACTTCATTGTGTTTAATTATGAAAGACAAAATATAAATGACTTCTCTCAATTTCTCACATAGAAAAATGCACAGCTAATTTCATATTCTCGCAGGAACTGGCTAATTTCATATGCACATTTAGTTACTTCAATACAAAATTATAATATAATCGAGCACTAGAAATATTTTGTAGTGTGCATGATCATGATCGGTAAATATAATTGAACACTAGAAACTTTAAGGCACTCCATATAAAGGAGTAGATTAATATATAAGGTTCACCAGAGACACCACGGATATATTGTCTTACATGCCACACACAGGTAATAATTAACTAGAAAAAAATAAAAGCAGGGGCTGCAGCAGGAGGCCGGGACACGGAGACGCCTAGCAGGGCAGGGGTTTATCAGCAGGAGGTAGCGACAGCCTAGTCGATGGGATACAGGCCAGTCCTGACATACTCCTAGAGGAATTTGCCGTAGGCTGCGTGCCGTGCCAAGGTAATCGACTTATGGCTTCTGCCTCCGCCTCTGCCAACGCCCTCCGCATGCTGGATCATGCTGTCGAGGTCCACGTTGATTGCTCTGCCATAGAATGGGCAAAACAGTCTCCCCCTAAGGTGGAAACGGATTAGCCCACACTGTAACCGCCTCAGCACGTAGCGGCTCTTGTTGTCCCTGGATATCTTGCTATCGTCCACTTCATCATCATCCTCTTGTTGATTTTTAAGAACATAACTGAGAACTCATACATATGATTGAATTGTATTACAACTCAAGAATTGACAACATGTATATGTAAGACAATATATCCGTGGATATCAAAGATAAAGCATCTCATCGGTTCATATATCATTTCATCTCAACACAATGACAAATAATTGCATCAGATTGCGGTCTCATAAGTTTCTTCAGGGATGGAGTCAGTGAACCAAGTAACAATTGAACAACCTGTAATGTTGTTGTACATCGCCCCAGGTTCACTAACCCATCCCTGGAAAAATCTGACACCAATGTGTATACCTCTCTTTTGGGACAAATTTGAATCATTGGCCACAATAAGAAATTGAAATGTAATCGTACAAAACTCTATTCAGGGATATACATAGTCAGGTACAAAAACAAGCCTCAATATTGTAATTATAAATAAAAAACCAAACAATTAATCTTCAGGTGCATGTTAAAAATACTTATGATCAAAACCATTCATATACGTATGCATCATACCAATCATTAAAAGATCAGAAACAATTCAAGGATCATATATGTAGTTCCATATGAGAATAAATCTAGGGCCTCAAAATTTGTTTCAGAGATGGAGTTGGAGAACCAAAGTACCAATAGCACAACCTATATTGTTTGTGTGCATTGCTGCCTCAGGTTCACCAACCCATCCCTAAAACACGACACCGTCATACGTGTCTCCCCTTGAACTCTTTTGGGGCAAATTTCAATTATCGGCCTCAGTGACAAACTAAAATGTAATTCTTATACACTAAATGCATGGAATAGGTAATTCGAATATCATAGTTCTATGAATGTAGAATAAAGATTAAGGCCTCATAAGTTTCTACAGGGACGACATAAGTGAACCAAGTAACAATTGCACAGCCCATATTGTTCTTGTACATCGACCCAGGTTAACTAACTCGTCCCTGAAAAAATCTGACACCAATGTGTCTGCCTCTCTTTTGGGGAAAATTTGAATCATTGGCCACAATAAGAAATTGAAATGTAATCATACAAAACATTATTCAGGAATATACATAGTCAGGTACAAAAACAAGCCTAAATATTGTAATTATAAATAAAAAACCAAACAATTAATCTTCAGGTACATGTTAAAAATACTTATGATCAAAACCATTCATATACATATGCATCATACCAATCATTAAAAGATCAGAAACAATTCAAGGATCATATATGTAGTTCCATATGAGAATAAATCAAGGGCCTCATAATTTGTTTCAGAGATGGAGTTGGGGAACCAAAGTACCAACAACACAACCTATATTGTTTATGTGCATTGCTGCCTCAGGGCCACTAACCATCCCTAAGAAAACGAGACCATCAGATGCCCTTGCACTATTTTGGGGCAAAATTGAATCATTGGGCTCATTAAGGAATATAAATGTAATGTTATAGGCCTGATGTGTATCGAAATCAACACTCAACTAGCAAACTCAACTAGATGGCAGATGAGCAGATTGGGGTTTTGTGACTAGACGGATTGGGGTTTTGTGACTAGATGGCAGATGCATCAATCAACCGATCGAATAATATATATACTACCCTACTTCAAGAGCAAAAGAATATGTACACGATGGAGCAAATCCTATCTATGAACAGTGAAACTTGCGGCTGCGACTAGAGAAGCTAGCAATGTAGTACCTCGGACTCCTCATCAGGGACCTCCTCCTCGAACTCATTATTCTTCGCGATTGCGTCAAAGATTTCTTGAACGGCGATGGGGTCGTTGATGTAGATCACAGGATTGCCTCCGCCTGCCGCCTGCCCCCCATGCAGATCTGCCGCTGGCACCACGACGTTGTCGGCCACCTGCTGCTCGGCGGGGACGGCTACTACCTGCTGCTCGGCAGCGATGACTACCACCTATTGCACTGCGGTGAGGCTACCAACTACTGCTCGGCGGTGATGGCTACTGGCTGGACGGATGAGTTCATACCCTCGACGGCACGGCGACGAGCGGTGTTTGTGCCCGGAGAAGACGCCTCCACCTGCTTGGCGACGACCGAGCCATCTGCTGCTGCGCCTTCAACTGGCTTCACCTTCAAATCGTCTCCACGCGTAAGCTTCATGGCGCACCAAGGGAAGGAGGTAGTGCAAACGAGGGAGCTTCGGCGCGCGCGGCAGGTGTAGATTGGGGTCTTGGGACTAGACAGACTGGGAGGAAATGACACGAGCTCATGGAAGAAGAAGGTCGAGGGGGGTTATAAACACCGGACCCTTCGTAGTCCTCGAGTGGACACGTGTGGTGGGCGGGGGGTGGGGGCTACCACGATCTCCACCCTTTTTTTCGGTTCCCTTTTTCTTTGAAACAGCCATGGTCTCCACTTTAGAGCTGCATTGAAAACATGCTCATGGGAGACCTCGATTCCACTGCATGCAAGTGGCCGCGGAACTAATTTCTAGAAACGTTAGATCTACTCGAGGGGGGCCCTTGACTCATGGAATTTACTAGCGGTAGGGCCCAATTGGAAGTGAGATTGAGAGCGTTGCATAAAAATGGGATATGTCTGATTAAAATTAAGTGGCAATAAATTGCAGCGTCCCGTCGAAAACCGTGCACTCGATGACCCCGTTGCCCTGTGCATGAGTTGTAGTAGCAGTAGTAGGCTTTTCAGACTTGATTAAACTTGACATGACGGCTCGACGACTTTTTCCATTGACGGCATCATGTTCCTTCTTGTAGAAGTCTCGCTGAGGGAGACGTCCATGCTGTCTCACGCTGGGGCCACGTTGTACTGTGAAGGGCACGACGTGTGCAACGATCATCGTTGGATCACACAGAATCAACGGTTTGTGCGCACGATCTGCGTGGAAACTGTGACAACCAATCAGGGAGTAGCAGACAGGGTGAGCACAGGTTTGGGCTTCTATGAAAGATAGAGAGGGAGGGGCATAAGGATCCACCAGTGTCATTGCATGTCTGTTATTTTCATGAACCACACCCATTGTCAGTGCATGTCTGTTCTTTTCATGAACCAAACCCGGTGTCACTGCATGTCAGTTCTTTTCATGAACCACATAAGGATCTACCAGTGTCATTGGATGTGTGTTCTTCTCATGAACCACGCGTGGATCCACTGGTGTCATTGCATGTCTGTTCCTCTAAACAAATCACATAAGGATCCACCAGTGTCATTGGATGTGTGTTCTTTCCATGAACCACACCCAGTGTCATTGCATGTGTGTTCTTCTAAACAAACCACATAAGGATCCACCAGTGTCATTGCCTGTCTGTTCTTTTCATGAACCACATAAGGATCCACCAGTGTCATTGCATGTCTGTTCTTTTCATGAACCACATAAGGATCCACCAGTGTCATTGCATGTCTGTCCTTTTCATGAACAACACCCAGTGTCATTGCATGTCTGTTCTTTTCATGAAACACACCCGGTGTCACTGCATGTCTGTTCTTTTCATGAACCACATAAGGATCTACCAGTGTCATTGGATGTGTGTTCTTCTCATGACCACACATGGATTCACTGGTGTCATTGCATGTCTGTTCCTCTAAACAAACCACATAAGGATCCACCATATCATTGCATGTCTGTTCTTTTCATGAACCACAGCTAGAGTCCACCAGTGTCATTGGATGTGTGTTCTTCCCATGAACCACACATGGATCCACCAGTGTCATTGCATGTCTGTTCTTTTCATGAATCACAGCTAGAGTCAATGCATGTCTGTTACTTCCATAAACCACATATGGATCCACCTAGTGTGATTGCATGTATGTTCGACTAAACAAACCACATAAGGATCCACCGGTGTGATTGGATGTGTGTTCTTCTCATGAACCACACGTGGATCCACCAGTGTCATTGCATGTTTGTTCCTCTAAACAAACCACATAAGGATCCACCAGTGTCATTTCATGTATGTTCTTTTCATGAACCACACATAAGGATCCACCAGTGTCATTGCATGTCTGTTCTTTTCATGAACCACACCGAATGTCATTGCATGTCTGTTCTTTTCTTGAACCACATAAGGATCTACCAGTGTCATTGCACGTCTGTTCTTTTCATGAAGCACCCCCGGTGTCATTGCATGTGTGTTGCTCTAAACAAACCACATAAGGATCCACCAGTGTCATTGCATGTCTGTTCTTTTCATGAACCACACCCAGTGTCATTGCATGTGTGTTGTTCTAAACAAACCACATAAGTCATTGCATGTCTGTTCTTTTCATGAACCACACCCGTTGTCATTGCATGTCTGTTCTTTTCATGAATCACAGCTAGAGTCATTGCATGTCTGTTACTTCCATAAACCACATATGGATCCACCTAGTGAGATTGCATGTTTGTTCGTCTAAACAAACCACATAAGGATCCACCAGTATCATTGCATGTCTGTTCTTTTCATGAACCACATAAGGATCCACTACTGTTATTGCATGTCTGTTCTTTCCGTGAACTACATAAGGATCCACCAGTGTCATTGCATGTCTGTTCTTTTCATGAACCACACCCAGTGTGTAGCAGCCTGCTAAAACCACTACTAGAAAATCGCTTGGAGTTTGTGCTTTGTGCATCATCATGACATCATCATGCATGTTTGATCATAAAAGTATCTTTGCAAAAAGCCTATTTTGTTTTCTAATTACCTCGTTTTATTTCAAATTAAAAAACCAGGTCTTCCTGGATATTTTATTTGCATAAAAACAAATTACAAAAGTCTGTTTTAAAAATAAAATAAAGGTTTAAGTTTTTTTAGGGGCAACCCAGCCGGCCAGGCCCGAGGCCAGCTAGCCAGGCCACCCCAAACCCTAGCCAGACACACCCAGACCCGACCACACCCCTCCCGCCGCACTCCCACGCGCGATCCCCAGCCCCTAGCCCCGCGCGGCGCACAGTAGGCTCGCGCACACGACACGCTCGCCCGTCCCCTGGCCCCACCACGACCAACCATGTCGCCACCTGCCTCGCATCCCCACCAACCCCTGCGTCTCCTCCCAGGTTCCCTTCCCCCGCACGTGACCCCCACCCCGACCGCTCTCTCGTCTCGATCCCCATCGCCTAGCCACCAACCACCGCATCACCAGCCGTTGCCGCTGCTTTCCGCCGTTGGATCCCGAGTCGCCGCCCTGCCTCTGCCAGCAACAGCCATCGTGGGCGCCCTTTGCTGCTGTCGGCGGTCCTCCTTCCTCCGCTCATGGTCCGGCCGCCGCCGAGCACTCCCTCCTCGCCAGTCGTCGAGCCCAGCCTTCGCCGCCGTGGACGGCCACCTCCCTGAGCGATCCTCCTCCATGACCAGGCGCTGCCCACGCGCGAATGACCTCTCCCTGGGTCTTCCTCGTCGCCTCCCTCGCTGCGAGTACCGGCCGCCTGAGCTGCCGCGCGCCCGCGACCCTCCCTGTAGCACCGCTCGGCGTCGCTGCGTGCGCCATCGCCTGGGTGCCCTCTCCCTCGCTGTGGCCCTCTCCCGAGCTTCCTCTCTCCACCATCAAGCCTCCCTCCGCTGGAGCGAACCCGCAAGTCTGCCAGCGAGCGCCGCGCCGTGACCGTCTCCCTCGCCTTTGTCCCACGCGATTCTGCCCCAGCGCTGCCCGGCCACACCGACCTCTGCTTCGAGCCGTCGCCTGCACGGGAAGCCAGGGCCGCCCCTCACCTATGCTCCCGGGCCCATCCCCTCATGTCCGATTGTCGGGACAACAGCGTCGCCCGCATCCCCAAGCCCTTGCCTCGGCCGCGTCGACCGTGACCTCCTCGAGCACTCCTCAGAGCCATTCCACCCGCGACCTCATCCCCTCGTCGTCCTTCCGCCGCAGCCGCGTTGTTCACTGCCGCGAGCTCGTACCCGACCTGTCTGACTCCGCATGTCACCAAGGACTCGCGCCACCACTTCCATCTGCAGGGTCGTGCGCCCAGTTCTAGCCCTCCTGCTGTACCTTTGAATCCAGACCATTAGGTGTGTCCGTGTTGAGCTGGAGAACAAAGAAGAGTCCGTTGCGTTACTGTTTGGTCATACTGTTTCAAAGGCTATGCTGATGTGTGGTTATGCAGTGGTACTCGTGAGATGCTATGGTGCTGATGTGATGCTGAGTGCTACCCTCCCGACGACAAGTTCGACAGTGGCCCAGATAAAACCGATGAACTGTGGCGCCGATCCAAGTCCGCCATCGATGGATGAAGATCCTCGCTGACGTGGAACCGAACAACTTCGAGATGGAGCCTCAAGGTCGTCAATATGGAACGTCAAGATCTTCTCGGACTCGGAGACGCTGAAACCCCGAAGCCCGGATCCGAAGACCCCTTTTTCCGAAGACCGATCCCCGTCGAACCTCGAGACTCCGGATCCGAACCCCCAATGTGTCACCCCTTTTTCCGAGACCCCTGTTTTGATGAATATAATATACTTGTTGCATCAATTGTTCATGATTGCATACATATTTGTGTGATTTGGGGGCATTACGCCGATTCACCTAATAATTAAATACGGAGGCTACATGCGGGATTTTCTAGTCTTATATTAGCCTCCATTTAAAATTGAGTAGCGAACCGATGCCATGTTTGTCTCGTTAATTCCACATTTAAATTACAGGGTAGTTAAATAACTTGAACCTTCTAATTAAATGTCGGAACCCTAGTTCCGCTTAATATTGCCTAGTCGCATTGCATCTGTGCCATGTCATACATCACATGCATCATGCCGGATCCTCTGTCGTAGTATTAAATAGTGCATCCGGTGTTTCTTTTAGTGCTTTGCTTCTTCACGGATTAGGCCGGTGAGTTGATGTGAGATTCGACAAGTTCTTCGGATATATCTTCGGCAGTGTTTTCCCAGGCGAGCATTCTCCCCCTTTCTACCTATTTTGCATTTATAGTCTTTATTTCCTCTTGTTGATCTATTGCTATCTGTGTCGCGATGCTTTAGTGTTCCATACCAGATATATCCCTTGCAGCCTTTATATTGCCTTGGACACATCCTATTGCCTGTTGTTTGATAGATAGTCAGTCTTGCGAGTCGTAGTCGCTTGCTCATGTGCTGGTTCGCGTCGTTGTTGTTCCACCGTTGACGGAAGGTTGGCTTATCCTTAATGGTGGAGATGCTTTACGGTGGAATTGATCATGACTTTAAATACAACTATTAAATTGTTGGGATAACTAATGAAAGAGGCACCGATGGACAATATATGCTATTTGGTTTTTCATGTCCACTTGTGTCCCATAGGCCCCGAGTACTTGATACATGTTCCTTGATTATTCGCACTATCCACATCCGGGAGACTCTATGAATCCCCCTTAGCCAGATCTTGATTCATTTCTTATTTCTTGGGGCCACAAGTAGTTTGGGGCTTTATTACTATCCTGTACTTATGCCATGCTTACTGCTTTATTTACGATTGTGCGTGGAGAACCTGTACTGTTTTGGAATGTGGAATGTTTTCGCGGTATCGACAAGCCCAGTCACACTTTCGGGTTCCCAGGCATTTATAGCCATTAGCACAAACCTTGGGTCCATCTCAGAGCCGGCCACCTTCGTTGTGGGTAGCTTAATGGGGTGGCCCCCTGAAATATTTTATGAATCCTGTGATTGCTTTGTCGTGAAAGCCTCGTTGGGTTTTGATTTGGTTTTTCCGAGGTTGATCGTGTGTGTGTTGCTATTTGTGCACCCCTGCAGGGTAAATCTTTCTGAAAGCCGTGTCCGCGGTTATGGACGACTTGGAGCACAGTATCTCGATCATAGACAAGCATAACTAAAGTAGTGCTATAAATTTGACTTAATATGTGACTAGTAATCAACTTCACTATAATGGAATGGATAATAAAAGTGCCAACAACTGGTGGAACTGGGGTGTATCGTGTCATGTTATACCTACCTAGTACGTATCGCCACTCCGATGGAATGAAATAAAAGTGCCAACAACTGATGGGTTTGGGTGTCACATGCTTATTGTATCTGACTAGTAAGTACTGCAACTACAACTGAATGGTTAACTAAAACTGCCCACTACTTATGCTATCAGGATTACTCATGCTATCTATATCTGACTAGTAAGTGCTTCAACTATAATGGAATGAATAAAACTGCCAACTGTGTGAGTTCCTCGGTTTGACTTCCTCGTTTGGTCTCGAGGGGGAATACCAGGATGGGTATGATTGGTGTTAGTATAAGGTTGGTTCCGAATAGGTCTTTCTTATCTCTCTCTAATAGCCGACAGTTAATCGAGTCTCTATAGGTTGTTTAGTGCATGCTGCGCTGCCGCTTCAGTCCACCATACCTATGTAGGCGAGAGCCACCGAATTCTAGCCTCGCCGTGTACTGGCCTCAGTACTAACGCTCCTCTTTTTCCTTTGCCCTTTGTCGGCACCCCTTTTGTTTTAGCAGGTTTGAGATCGACGTTGTTAGCAGGGTTACCCTTCCGGCTTGGCCTGGGCAGGGTTATGGACGTCATTGGTTATTCTTCAGGGCTCTTAGCCCCATTTGCATCTTATCCGTAGTCGGACGCTCTATCGTTTTCGAGGTGATTTGGATGTTTGTATATTATATATGTATTCTTGACTCATGGATTGTATATATATGTTCTGTGGGTTCCATCGTGAACTATTGTGTAATGGTATTACTTTGTTTTTCACCTACACGCAAGTGCCTGGTGGGCGTCCTTGAATCGTTTCTATGCGGGTTTGGCGGGAAGCGCTGAAATCTGCATAGGGCCGATTCGAGGGTGTTACAGAGTGGTATCAGAGCTCAGAAGTTACGATACCCCACTTGTCCAGCCTGTAGGATAACCTAGCTAACCGCCAAAGTAGAGTGTTAAAACTATTTTGCAAAAATCGGTTGGATAGATCTGATTAGGTTTGCTTTTACTCCTTACCCCTCTGCTGTTCTCCTCTTACCTCTACGTGTTTTGATTCTACTCTCTTATCTTTTCTTCGAGTCCAGGATTTCCTGTGGTTGGTTTTCTGTCGTACCTTCAGGGTTTCGCTTCCTCCCTTTATAACGGTGGTTCTACAATCATCAATCTGCTTCTCGGTTGTTGTACCTTCATCCAATCTTTTGTCCTTGAACTCTTTATCCGTATGTGCCCCTTGACAGATATCTGTATCGTTGAAAAGCATATGAGAAGGATGAGCATTGGTGAAGTTGGAGTATACCTTGAGCATGTGTTGTTCATACCAATGGAACCATCACAAAACCTGATCATTGTGTCTTTTCGTATGATGTTTCTTTGTATCTTCCGGTGGTCCCCAATGCGATGACATCATCTACGCCAGATCCGATGAAGATCCTGCATCACACTCTTGTTCCGAACACCGCTTGTGAAGATCTTTAGTCTAAATCCCGAGAGTTGGTTGCACGATTCTGCGATTCATTTACAGAAGGATGCTTTGAGAACGGGATGGACTGATCACCCTACCTGCCTCTCACTATGCACTTTTGTACATCGAATCGGTGGATCAAGCAATTTCGCTCCGTCCACGGAAGTTAAAGGTGGCCTTATCTCTTGATACCTGTACCTTCGTCCTTTGTTCCCGGAGTGTTTTCTCGACGACCATGGACAACGACCCCTTGTTGGTGGTGTCGCCGATTTCAAGATGGAGCAACAATCTTGTTAGTGGTGTCGCGGGGATCTACCCGAAGCGAGAAGATTCTGATCGTCGGCCTTCTTCCCGGTACCATGAGGCGGATCTCAAGGGCGAGATCCATTGTTAGTGGTGTCGAATTGTAGCACCCCGCTAAAACCACTACTAGAAAATCGCTTGGAGTTTGTGCTTTGTGCATCATCATGACATCATCATGCATGTTTGATCATAAAAGTATCTTTGCGAAAACCCTATTTTGTTTTCTAATTAGCCTCGTTTTATTTCAAATTATAAAACCAGGTCTTCCTGGATATTTTATTTGCCTAAAAACAAATTACAGAAGTCTGTTTTAAAAATAAAATAAAAGTTTAAGTTTTTTTTAGGGGCAACCCAGCCGGCCAGGCCCGAGGCCAGCTAGCCAGGCCACCCCAAACCCTAGCTAGACACACCCTAGACCCGACCACACCCCTCCCGCCGCACTCCCACGCGCGATCCCCAGCCCCTGGCCCCGCGCGGTGCACGGTAGGCTCGCGCACACGACACGCTCGCCTGTCCCCTAGCCCCACCACGACCAACCACGTCGCCACCTGCCTTGCATCCCCACCAACCCCCGCGTCTCCTCCCAGGTTCCCTTCCCCCGCATGCGACCCCCACCCCAACCGCTCTGTCGTCTCGATCCCCATCGCATCACCAGCCATTGCCGCTGCTTTCCGCCGTTGGATCCCGAGTCACCGCCTGCCTCTGCCGGCAACCACCATCATGGGCCCCTCTGCTGCTGTCGGCGGTCCTCCTTCCTCCGCTCATGGTCTAGCCGCCGCCGAGCACTCCCTCCTCGCCAGTCCTCGAGCCCAGCCTTCGCCGCCGTGGACGGCCACCTCCCTAAGCGGTCCTCCTCCGCGACCAGGCACTACCCCACGCGCGGATGACCTCTCCCTGGGTCTTCCTCGTCCCCTCCCTCGCTGCGAGCACTGGCCGCCCGAGATGCCGTGCGCCCGCGACCCTCCCTGCAACACCGCTCAACGCTACTGCGTGCGCCATCGCCTGGGTGCCCTCTCCCTCGCTGTGGCCCTCTCTCGAGCTTCCTCTCTTCACCGTCGAGCTGCCCTCCGCTGGAGCAAACCCACAACTCCGCCAGCGAGCGCCGCGCCATGACCATCTCCCTCGCCTTTGTCCCGCGTGACTCTGCCCTAGCGCTGCCCGGCCACACCGACCTCTGCTCCAAGTCGTCGCCTGCACGGGAAGCCAGGGCCACCCCTTGCCTATGCTCCCGGGCCATCCCCTCATCTCCGGTTGTCGGGCCAGCGGCGTCGCCCGCATCCCCAAGCCCCTGCCTTGGCCGCGTCGACCGCGACCTCCTCGAGCACTCCTCAGAGCCATTCCACCCGCGGCCTCATCCCCTCGTCGTCCTTCCGCTGCAGCCGCGTTGTTCACCGCCGCGAGCTCGTCCCCGACCTGTCTGACTCCGCATGTCACCAAGGACTCGCGCCACCACTTCCATCTGCAGGGTCATGCGCCTAGTTCTGGCCCTCCTGCTGTACCTTTGAATCCAGACCATTAGGTGTGTCTGTGTTCAGCTGGAGAACAAAGAAGAGTCCGTTGCGTTACTGTTTGGTAATACTGTTTCAAAGGCTATGCTGATGTGTGGTTATGAAGTGGTACTCGTGAGATGCTATGGTGCTGATGTGATGTTGAGTGCTACCCTCCCGACGATAAGTTCAACAGTGGCCCAAATAAAACCGATGAACTGTGGCACCGATCTAAGTCCGCCATCGATGGATGAAGTCGTAATCCTCGCTGACGTGGAACCGAACAACTTCGAGATGGAGCCTCAAGGTCGTCAATATGGAATGTCAAGATCTTCTCGGACTCGGAGACGCTGAAACCCTGAAGCCCGGATCCGAAGACCCCTTTTTCCGAAGACCGATCCTCGTCGAACCTCGAGACTCCGGATCCGAACCCCCAATGTGTGACCCCTTTTTTGATAAATATAATATACTTGTTGCATCAGTTGTTCGTGATTGCATACATCTTTGCGTGATTTGGGGGCATTATGCCGATTCACCTAATAATTAAATACGGAGGCTACATGCGGGCTTTTCTAGTCTTATATTAGCCTCCATTTAAAATTGAGTAGCGAACTGATGCCATGTTTGCCTCGTTAATTCCACATTTAAATTGTGGGGTAGTTAAATAACTTGAACCTTCTAATTAAATGTCGGAACCCTAGTTCCGCTTAATATTGCCTAGTCGCATTGCATCTGTGCCATGTCATACATCACGTGCATCATGCCGGATCCTCTATCGTAGTATTAAATAGTGCATCCGGTGTTTCTTTTAGTGCTTTGCTTCTTCACGGCTTAGGCTGGTGAGTTGATGTGAGCTTCGACAAGTTCTTCGGATATATCTTCGGCAGTGTTTTCCCAGGCGAGCATTCTCCCCCTTTCTACCTATTTTTCATTTATAGTCTTTATTTCCTCATGTTGATCTATTGCTATCTGTGTCGCGATGCTTTAGTGTTCCGTACCAGATATATCCCTTGCAGCCTTTATATTGCCTTGGACACATCCTATTGCCTGTTGTTTGATAGATAGTCAGTCTTGCGAGTCGTAGTCGCTTGCTCATGTGCTGGTTCGCGTCGTTGTTGTTCCACCGTTGACGGAAGGTTGGCTTATCCTTAATGGTGGAGATGCTTTACGGTGGAATTGATCATGACTTTAAATACAACTATTAAATTGTTGGGATAACTAATGAAAGAGGCACCGGTGGACAATATATGCTATTTGGTTTTTCATGTCCACTTGTGTCCCGTAGGCCCCGAGTACTTGATACCTGTTCCTTGATTATTCGCACTATCCACATCCGGGAGACTCTATGGATCCCCCTTAGCCAGATCTTGATTCATTTCTTATTTCTTGGGGCCACAAGTAGTTTGGGGCTTTATTACTATCCTGTACTTATGCCATGCTTACTGCTTTATTTACGATTGTGCGTGGAGCACCTGTACTGTTTCGGAATGTGGAAGGTTTTCGCGGTATCGACAAGCCCAATCACACTTTCGGGTTCCCAGTCGTTTAAACCCATTGGCACAAGCCTTGGGTCCGTCTCGGAGCCGGCCAACTTCGTTGCGGGTAGCTTAATAGGGTGGCCCCCTAAAATATTTTACGAATCCTGTGATTGCTTTGTCGTGAAAGCCTCATTGGGTTTTGATTTGGTTTTTCCGAGGTTGATCGTGTCTGTGTTGCTATTTGTGCACCCCTGCAGGGTAAATCTTTCTAAAAGTCGTGTCCGCGGTTATGGATGACTTGGAGCACAGTATCTCGATCATAGAGAAGCATAACTAAAGTAGTGCTATAAATTTGACTTAATATGTGACTAGTAATCACCTTCATTACAATGGAATGGATAATAAAAGTGCCAACAACTGGTGGAACTGGGGTGCATCGTGTCATGTTATACCTGCCTAGTACGTATCGCCACTCCAATGGAATGAAATAAAAGTGCCAACAACTGATGGGTTTGGGTGTCACATGCTTATTGTATCTGACTAGTAAGGACTGCAACTACAACTGAATGGTTAACTAAAACTACCCACTACTTATGCTATCAGGATGACTCATGCTATCTGTATCTGACTAGTAAGTGCTTCAACTATAATGGAATGAATAAAACTGCCAACTATGTGAGTTCCTCGGTTTGACTTCCTCGTTTGGTCTCGAGGGGGAATACCAGGATGGGTATAATTGGTATTAGTATAAGGTTGGTTCCGAATAGGTCTTTCTTATCTCTCTCTAATAACCGACAGTTAATCGAGTGTCTATAAGTTGTTTAGTGCATGCTACGCTGCCGCTTCAGTCCACCATACCTATGTAGGCGAGAGCCGCCGAATTCTAGCCTCGCCGTGTACTGGCCTCAGTACTGACACTCCTCTTATTTCCTTTGCCCTTTGTCGGCACCCCTTTTGTTTTAGCAGGTTTGAGATCGACGTCGTTAGCAGGGTTACCCTTCCGGCTTGGCCCGGGCAGGGTTATGGACGCCATTGGTTATTCTTCAGGGCTCTTAGCCCCATTTGCATCTTGTCCGTAGACAGACGCTCTATCGTTTTCGAGGTGATTTGGATCTTTGTATATTATATCTGTATTCTTGACTCATGGAGTCGTTGTTGTATATATATGTTCTATGGGTTCCATCGTGAACTATTGTGTAATGGTATTACTTCATTTTCCACCCGCACGCAAGTGCCTGGTGGGCATCCTTGAATCGTTTCTATGCGGGTTTGGTGGGAAGCGCTAAATTCTGCATAGGGCCGATTCGAGGGTGTTACACAGTGTCATTGCATGTCTGTTCTTTTCATGAAATACACCCGGTGTCACTGCATGTCTGTTCTTTTCATGAAATACACCCGGTGTCACTGCATGTCTGTTCTTTTCATGAACCAATTAAGGATCTACCAGTGTCATTGGATGTGTGTTCTTCTCATGAACCACACGTGGATCCACCGGTGTCATTGCATGTATGTTCCTCTAAACAAACCACATAAGGATTCACCAGTGTCATTGCATGTCTGTTCTTTTCATGAACCACACCCTGTGTCATTGCATGTGTGTTCTTCTAAACAAACCACATAAGGATCCACCAGTGTCATTACCTGTCTGTTCTTTTCATGAACCACACCCAGTGTCAATGCATGTATGTTCTTTTCATGAACAACATCCAGTGTCATTGCATGTGTGTTCTTCGAAACAAACCACATAAGGATCCACCAGTGACATTGCATGTCTGTTATTTTCATGAACCACACCTAGTGTCATTGCATGTGTATTCTTTTCATGAACCACATCTAGAGTCATTGGATGTCTATTCTTTTCATGAACCACACCCAGTGCCATTGCATGTCTGTTCTTTTCATGAACCACACCTGGTGTCACTGCATGTCTGTTCTTTTCATGAACCACATAAGGATCTACAAGTGTCATTGGATGTGTGTTCTTCTCATGAACCACACGTGGATCCACCAGTGTCATTGCATGTCTGTTCCTCGAAACAAACCACATAAGGATCCACCAGTGTCATTGGATGTGTGTTCTTTTCGTGAACCACACCTAGTGTCATTGCATGTGTGTTCTTCTAAACAAACCACATAAGGATCGACTAGTGTCATTGCATGTCTGTTCTTTTCATGAACCACATAAGGATGGGCCCACCAGTGTCATTGCATGTCTATTCTTTTCATGAACCACATCAAGTGCCAGTGCATGTCTGTTCTATTCATGAACCACACCCAGTTTCACTGCATGTATGTTCTTTTCATGAACCATATAAGGATCTACTAGTGTCATTGGATGTGTGTTCTTCTCATGAACCACACGTGGATCCACCGGTGTCATTGCATGTATGTTCCTCTAAACAAACCACATAAGGATCCACTAGTGTCATTGCATGTCTATTCTTTTCATGAACCACATCCAGTGTCATTGCATGTGTGTTCTTCTAAACGAACCACATAAGGATCCACCAGTGTCATTGCATGTCCTCTCTTTTCATGAACCACACCCAGTGTCAGTGCATGTCTGTTCTTTTCATACACAACATCCAGTGTCATTGCATGTGTGTTCTTCTAAACAAACCACATAAGGATCCACTAGTGTCATTACATGTCTGTTCTTTTCATGAACAACATAAGGATGGGTCCACCAGTGTCATTGCATGTCTGTTCTTTTCATGAACCACACCGAGTGTCAGTGCATGTCTGTTCTATTCATGAAACACACCCGGTGTCACTACATGTCTGTTATTTTCATGAACCACATAAGGATCTACCAGTGTCATTGGATGTGTGTTCTTCTCATGAACCACACGTGGATCCACCGGTGTCATTGCATGTATCTTCCTCTGAACAAACCACATAAGGATCCACTAGTGTCATTGCATATCTGTTCATTTCATGAACCACATCCAGTGTCATTGCATGTGTGTTCTTCTAAACGAACCACATAAGGATCCACCAGTGTCATTGCATGTCTGTTCTTTTCATGAACCACACCCAGTGTCAGTGCATGTCTGTTCTTTTCATGCACAACATCCAGTGTCATTGCATGTGTGTTCTTCTAAACAAACCACATAAGGATCCACTAGTGTCATTCCATATCTGTTCTTTTCATGAACCACATAAGGATGGGCCCACCAGTGTCATTGCATGTCTGTTCTTTTCATGAACCACACCCAGTGTTAGTGCATGTATGTTCTATTCATGAACCACACCCAGTTTCACTGGATGTCTGTTCTTTTCATGAACCACATAAGGATCTACCATTGTCGTTGGATGTGTGTTCTTCTCATGAACCACACGTGGATCCACCAGTGTCATTGCCTGTATGTTCCTCTAAACAAACCACTTAAGGATCCACCAGTGTCATTGAGTGTCTGTTCTTTTCATGAACCACACCCAGTGTCATTGCATGTGTGTTCTTCTGAACAAACCACATAAGGATCCACCAGTGTCATTGCATGTCTGTTCTTTTCATGAACCACACCCAATGTCATTGCATGTGTGTTCTTCTAAACAAACCACATAAGTCATTGGATGTCTATTCTTTTCATGAACCACACCCGGTGTCATTGCATGTCTGTTCTTTTCATGAACCCTATCTAAAGTCATTGCATGTCTGTTCCTCTAAGCAAACCACATAAGGATCCACGAGTGTCATTGCATGTCTGTTCTTTTCATGAACCACACCTGATGTCATTGCATGTGTGTTGTCCTGACAAACCACATAAGGATCCACCGGTGTCATTGCATGTCTGTTCTTTTCATGAACCACAGCTAGAGTCCACCAGTTTCATTCGATGTGTGTTCTTCCCATGAACCACACATGGATCCACCAGTGTCATTGCATGTCTGTTCTTTTCATGAATCACAGCTAGAGTCATTGCATGTCTACTACTTCCATAAACCACATATGGATCCACCTAGTGTGATTGCATGTCTGTTCCTCTAAACAAACCACATAAGGATCCACCAGTGTCGTTGGATGTGTGTTCTTCTCATGAACCACACATGGATCCACCAATGTCATTGCATGTTTGTTCCTCTAAACAAACCACATACGGTGCCACCAGTGTCATTTCATGTCTATTCTTTTCATGAACCAAGCCCACTATCATTGCCTGTGTGTTCTTTTCATGAACCACAACTAGAGTCATTGGATGTCTATTGTTTTCATGAACCACACCCAGTGTCATTGCATGTCTGTTCTTTTCATGAACCACACCCGGTATCACTGCATGTCTGTTCTTTTCATGAACCACATAAGAATCTACCAGTGTCATTGGATGTCTGTTCTTCTCATGAACCACACGTGGATCCACTGGTGTCATTCCATGTCTGTTCCTCTAAACAAACCACATAAGGATCCACCAGCGTCATTGGATGTGTGTTCTTTTCATGAACCACATAAGGATCCACCAGTGTCATTGCATGTCTGTTCTTTTCATGAACCACATAAGGATCCACCAGTGGCATTGCATGCCTGTTCTTTTCATGAACCACATAAGGATCCACCAGTGTCATTGCATGTCTGTTCTTTTCATGAACCACACCCAGTGTCATTGCATGTCTGTTCTTTTCATGAAACACACCCGGTGTCACTGCATGTCTGTTCTTTTCATGGACCACATAATGATCTACCAGTGTCATTGGATGTGTGTTCTTCTCATGAACCACACGTGGATACACCGGTGTCATTGCATGTATGTTCCTCTAAACAAACCACATAAGGATCCACTAGTGCCATTGGATGTGTGTTCTTTTCATGAACCACATAAGGATCCACTAGTGTCATTGCATGTCTGTTCTTTTCATGAACCACATAAGGATTCACCAGTTTCATTGCATGTCTGTTCTTTTCATGAACCACATAAGGATCCACCAGTGTCATTGCATGTATGTTCTTTTCATGAACCACACCCAGTGTCATTGCATGTCTGTTGTTTTCATGAAACACACCCGGTGTCACTACATGTCTGTTATTTTCATGAACCACATAAGGATCTACCAGTGTCATTGGATGTGTGTTCTTCTCATGAACCACACGTGGATCCACCGGTGTCATTGCATGTCTGTTCCTCTAAACAAACCACATAATGATCCACCAGTGTCATTGCATGTATGTTCTTTTCATGAACCACACCTAGTGTCATTGCATGTCTGTTCCTCTAAACAAACCACATAAGGAACCACCAGTGTCATTGGATGTGTGTTCTTTTCATGAACCACACCCAGTGTCAGTGCATGTCTGTTCTTTTCATGAACCACACCCAGTGTCACTGCATGTCAGTTCTTTTCATGAACTACATAAGGATCTACCAGTGTCATTGGATGTGTGTTCTTCTCATGAACCACACGTGGATCCACCGGTGTCATTGCATGTCTGTTCCTCTAAACAAACCACATAAGGATCCACCAGTGTCATTGGATGTGTGTTCTTTTCATGAACCACACCTAGTGTCATTGCATGTGTGTTCTTCTAAACAAATCACATAAGGATCGACCAGTGTCATTGCATGTCTGTTCTTTTCATGAACCACATAAGGATGGGCCCACCAGTGTCATTGCATGTCTGTTCTTTTCATGAACTACATCAAGTGTCAGTGCATGTTTGTTCTATTCATGAACCACACCCAGTTTCACTGCATGTATGTTCTTTTCATGAACCACATAAGGATCTACCAGTGTCATTGGATGTGTGTTCTTCTCATGAACCACACGTGGATCCACCGGTGTCATTGCATGTATGTTCCTCTAAACAAACCACATAAGGATCCACTAGTGTCATTGCATGTCTATTCTTTTCATGAACCACATCCAGTGTCATTGCATGTGTGTTCTTCTAAACGAACCACATAAGGATCCACCAGTGTCATTGCATGTCCTCTCTTTTCATGAACCACACCTAGTGTCAGTGCATGTCTGTTCTTTTCATACACAACATCCAGTGTCATTGCATGTGTGTTCTTCTAAACAAACCACATAAGGATCCACTAGTGTCATTACATGTCTGTTCTTTTCATGAACCACATAAGGATGGGTCCACCAGTGTCATTGCATGTCTGTTCTTTTCATGAACCACACCGAGTGTCAGTGCATGTCTGTTCTATTCATGAACCACACCCAGTTTCACTGCATGTATGTTCTTTTCATGAACCACATAAGTATCTACCAGTGTCATTGGATGTGTGTTCTTCTCATGAACCACACGTGGATCCACCGGTGTCATTGCATGTATGTTCCTCTTAACAAACCACATAAGGATCCACTAGTGTCATTGCATATCTGTTCTTTTCATGAACCACATCAAGTGTCATTGCATGTGTGTTCTTCTAAACGAACCACATAAGGATCCACCAGTGTCATTGCATGTCTGTTCTTTTCATGAACCACACCCAGTGTCAGTGCATGTCTGTTCTTTTCAAGCACAACATCCAGTGTCATTGCATGTGTGTTCTTCTAAACAAACCACATAAGGATCCACTAGTGTCATTCCATGTCTGTTCTTTTCATGAACCACATAAGGATGGGCCCACCAGTGTCATTGCATGTGTGTTCTTTTCATGAACCACACCCAGTGTTAGTGCATGTCTGTTCTATTCATGAACCACACCCAGTTTCACTGCATGTCTGTTCTTTTCATGAACCACATAAGGATCTACTAGTGTCGTTGGATGTGTGTTCTTCTCATGAACCACACGTGGATCCACCAGTGTTATTGCCTGTATGTTCCTCTAAACAAACCACATAAGGATCCACCAGTGTCATTGCGTGTCTGTTCTTTTAATGAACCACACCCAGTGTCATTGCATGTGTGTTCTTCTGAACAAACCACATAAGGATCCGCCAGTGTCATTGCCTGTCTGTTCTTTTCATGAACCAGACCCAATGTCATTGCATGTGTGTTCTTCTAAACAAACCACATAAGTCATTGCATGTCTGTTCTTTTCATGAACCACACCCGGTGTCATTGCATGTCTGTTCTTTTCATGAACCATATCTAGAGTCATTGCATGTCTGTTCCTCTAAGAAAACCACATAAGGATCCACGAGTGTCATTGCATGTCTGTTCTTTTCATGAACCACACCCAATGTCATTGCATGTGTGTTCTTCTAAACAAACCACATAAGTCATTGGATGTCTATTCTTTTCATGAACCACACCCGATGTCATTGCATGTCTGTTCTTTTCATGAACCCTATCTAGAGTCATTGCATGTCTGTTCCTCTAAGCAAACCACATAAGGATCCACAAGTGTCATTGCATGTCTGTTCTTTTCATGAACCACACCTGATGCCATTGCATGTGTGTTGTCCTGACAAACCACATAAGGATCCACCGGTGTCATTGCATGTCTGTTCTTTTCATGAACCACAGCTAGAGTCCACCAGTTTCATTCGATGTGTGTTCTTCCCATGAACCACACATGGATCCACCAGTGTCATTGCATGTCTGTTCTTTTCATGAATCACAGCTAGAGTCATTGCATGTCTACTACTTCCATAAACCACATATGGATCCACCTAGTGTGATTGCATGTCTGTTCCTCTAAACAAACCACATAAGGATCCACCAGTGTCGTTGGATGTGTGTTCTTCTCATGAACCACACATGGATCCACCAATGTCATTGCATGTTTGTTCCTCTAAACAAACAACATACGGTGCCACCAGTGTCATTTCATGTCTATTCTTTTCATGAACCACACATAAGGATCCACCAGTGTCATTGCATGTCTGTTCTTTTCATGAACCAAACCCACTATCATTGCCTGTGTGTTCTTTTCATGAACCACAACTAGAGTCATTGGATGTCTATTCTTTTCATGAACCACACCCAGTGTCATTGCATGTCTGTTCTTTTCATGAACCACACCCGGTATCACTGCATGTTTGTTCTTTTCATGAACCACATAAGAATCTACCAGTGTCATTGGATGTCTGTTCTTCTCATGAACCACACGTGGATCCACTGGTGTCATTCCATGTCTGTTCCTCTAAACAAACCACATAAGGATCCACCAGCGTCATTGGATGTGTGTTCTTTTCATGAACCACATAAGGATCCACCAGTGTCATTGCATGTCTGTTCTTTTCATGAACTACATAAGGATCCACCAGTGGCATTGCATGCCTGTTCTTTTCATGAACCACATAAGGATCCACCAGTGTCATTGCATGTCTGTTCTTTTCATGAACCACACCCAGTGTCATTGCATGTCTGTTCTTTTCATGAAACACACCCGGTGTCACTGCATGTCTGTTCTTTTCATGGACCACATAATGATCTACCAGTGTCATTGGATGTGTGTTCTTCTCATTAACCACACGTGGATACACCGGTGTCATTGCATGTATGTTCCTCTAAACAAACCACATAAGGATCCACTAGTGCCATTGGATGTGTGTTCTTTTCATGAACCACATAAGGATCCACTAGTGTCATTGCATGTCTGTTCTTTTCATGAACCACATAAGGATTCACCAGTTTCATTGCATGTATGTTCTTTTCATGAACCACATAAGGATCCACCAGTGTCATTGCATGTATGTTCTTTTCATGAACCACACCCAGTGTCATTGCATGTCTGTTGTTTTCAGGAAACACACCCGGTGTCACTACATGTCTGTTATTTTCATGAACCACATAAGGATCTACCAGTGTCATTGGATGTGTGTTCTTCTCATGAACCACACGTGGATCCACCGGTGTCATTGCATGTCTGTTCCTCTAAACAAACCACATAATGATCCACCAGTGTCATTGCATGTATGTTCTTTTCATGAACCACACCCAGTGTCATTGCATGTCTGTTCCTCTAAACAAACCACATAAGGAACCACCAGTGTCATTGGATGTGTGTTCTTTTCATGAACCACACCCAGTGTCAGTGCATGTCTGTTCTTTTCATGAACCACACCCTGTGTCACTGCATGTCAGTTCTTTTCATGAACTACATAAGGATCTACCAGTGTCATTGGATGTGTGTTCTTCTCATGAACCACACGTGGATCCACCGGTGTCATTGCATGTCTGTTCCTCTAAACAAACCACATAAGGATCCACCAGTGTCATTGGATGTGTGTTCTTTTCATGAACCACACCTAGTGTCATTGCATGTGTGTTCTTCTAAACAAACCACATAAGGATCGACCAGTGTCATTGCATGTCTGTTCTTTTCATGAACCACATAAGGATGGGCCCACCAGTGTCATTGCATGTCTGTTCTTTTCATGAACTACATCAAGTGTCAGTGCATGTTTGTTCTATTCATGAACCACACCCAGTTTCACTGCATGTATGTTCTTTTCATGAACCACATAAGGATCTACCAGTGTCATTGGATGTGTGTTCTTCTCATGAACCACA